>BMAW01087136.1:96857-147064 GCA_019974015.1 Nephila pilipes
GTGTGTGTGTACTTCGTTCAGTTACGTATTGCTGGCCCGCTTTAACACGTGGCTCGGTAACATGTGGTTGCTTCTGCAGTTTTACTATGGCTCCCTCAATTAACCAGTACATAATGCTTATTCTTTTTATGAAGTTCAGATTAATCTTTCGTTTCTTAGATGGCATGCTTTTGACTTCCTGCAAACGAACATTGATATCTCCCTTCAACTTTCTATTTTATACATGTCAATCGCCATTTTCTCAGGAAAGTGTATGAATTTTCGGTATGGATTAGTGGTTTAGCTAAGTTTGCTTGGTTTTATTAACTTTGCACAGAAGCAACACAGGGAATATTGGCGACGGACCTCGTCATTTTGAGCCTCAGTAAATGACGAGGACGACATCTGAACAGGACCCCATTTCCAAATTTCCACCGCTCAACATGAAATTCGAACCTGGACAGATTTAATGCGCATCAGTCCAGCTATACGGTTTTTATCGCATCAAGATTGGAAATACGATTGTGCAAACCCCCGGCCACCGCGAGGTCCGTGACAATGACCACTATGCTGCTGCGGCTCTGGTATTATGGATTTTTGCAATATATTATTTTCCTGAGGTCTCATGGTCGAGATTAACTGTACGTTCAACCATTTGTATTCAGTCCAAATATTAAAATTATAAAGATTTTCTTCTATACATGGATTTCCGTTGAAATTACAAATGCATCAAAAAGAGTGTAAACACATTCAAAAGGCTCATAAATCGAGGGACTACTAGAATTTTCGAACGAATTCGAAAGGGCTAAGACAAGAAGAAGAAATCAAGAGAAAATCTACTCCAAAGAGGTCTACAAGAACAATCGTTAAAATTGTAAACTAAACTTTCATCAGTTTGTAGACAACGTTATTGATGATAAATTCATGGTCAGAAAAAAGGTTAAGCCAGCGGAAAGAGCCAATCGTGACAAATGTTTGATTTTTCGCTAAATTTATGTTAATCACGTAACTCTCGATTCACTTATCCCGCGATTTAATAATTACGGACCGCGTCCATTGTTACAATTTCCACGTGCTAACGGGGTTAGACTGTACTTATATGTAAGTAATTTTTCTTTGTGAAAACAATAATTAAATATGTGATTAATTTGTCAATGCATATACTCGTATTTTAAAAAAATAAGCACGCAAGTAATATGACTGACTAACACTTTGGTCTAAAATCGGGATTTAATTTTTGTACAAAATAATCCATTATAGATAAAGATCTTTCTGAATCCATACTTGTTGTTTTGATAGTTATTAAAGTATCGTACACTAGATACTTGAACATATCTCTCTCTGATATTTTCTTGTTGTAAAATCTCCAGTTCTTTTTTTTTCATGATTTTATTAATACAAGATTTTTTTTTTCTTCTTTTCTTTTCTTTTTTTTGCGTGCCAGAATCGGATTATTCTGTTCTATTTTTGTTTTTTCATCAATAAGTTAGGTTTTCCTTTCATATTTAGTGTAATTGCAGATACCGTATGGAAAAGTACATTACGTATATCAGTGATGTACCCAGAAATTAATTTTAGGGGCGAGGGTGCATATCATCATTACCACAAAAGAAGCAATTTTATAGTTTAGAATCACCATTTGGTAAAAGGTAAATAATCTACAATATCGGTCTTATTTCTCCCATTTAAAATTGTTCAAGTACCGATATAATTTTACCAAAAATAAAAATTACAAAAATGAAGATTATTTAGGAAAAATTATTAAGATACAATAAAAAATAAATTTTGCATTTTTGGGGGGTGTTGAACCGAATTACTCGTAACAATTTGTATCTAAAAATCGCAATTTTCCAGTAAACCGGTATAGTGAACCTTTCTGACTTCTTTAAAGTACCAATCGACAACCTAGTTCCTGTCTAAATTTACTGACACACAAGCAAAATACTTCAGTTCAAGAATTTAGAACACGAACATTGAAGAGAAGGTCAATTTCGATAATGCTATACTTGGTATTTGCAATGATATAACAGTTTCGTAAAAAAAAAAAAAGTCATTTGTTGTCAGAAATTGATAGCAAATTACGTAATTTTTCTATCAGAATCAAGATTGTTTTAAAAAAGATACCAAAATTCATTGTAACTAAATAACAATCTTATGATTCAAAGAAATTTAACATTTTTTTCCCATCAATATTTTGCATGTATTTCGCATTTGGAATATATCTATTTTTTTCTATGGAGCGAGTAGTACTTATTCGTATTCTATTTACTACTGGTTTATTTCTTAAGGAACTTATCTATCGCTTAAATAGAAGAAGATGCTTATATTTCAGATTTGGAATCTCATTCATTTTTTCTATGGAGCTAGTGGTTCTTTTTCCCTCAAATTTTATTTCACGTGATTTACATAGAACCTATCTATCGCGTTCATATAAGTTTAGATGAACTAAAAATTAATTTATCCAAATTTTGTAACTGTTTAAAAATTACATTAACGAAAAAAATAAGCGAAATATCAGCAGAAAACTTACCACAGTTATGTAGCTATGCTGCGCCAAACAAGATGTTATTGTGGTCTGGACGTTTCGAGAAAAATAGGAAAACACACACACACACACACACACACACACATATATTAATTTTCATAAAATGTTTTCTATATTGACATGAATTAAATATTTCCTTCATAAAATAAAAAAAAAATTAAATTAATAAAATTGAGATATGAATTAATAAAACTGTTTTAAATTAATTATCAGCCCCCCCCCAAGGGGCTATTGTTTTAGGTGGGGCGTTTTGACGTACCAGATCACTTTTCAATTTTTTATCTTTTGCTTCAATTTTAATTATATGTAGCTGATATACTCAATTTAATAATTTATCGTTTACTTCAATTTTCGAAAAAATTTACTATTGTCCATTTCTCGATATTTCATCGTTTACTTTAATTCTTATATTTAATCGAGTAATTTAATAACAATCATATATAAAAAAGCGCACCTTGGGTGGCTAAAACTTTTCTTTGCAAAACTTTGCATAGAAATTTTTTTAAATAATGTTTTTTTTTTCGCAGTACTCATTAATATCAAAATTATACTGGCAAATTTGATACGACATACACGTTGAAACGAAACATTTTGAACAAGGTTTCTTGTGCTCTCAAAAGCTCTTAGTTCGTTACAGGTTGCAAGGAGAATTTCCCCCTAAATAACTCAAAGTATTGCACTCGGGGATGTATCTAATACTCAAACCGGGCTCTAGGATGTGTTGTTAAAGATTCGCCCCTCCCTCCTCCCAATTCTCGAGGCGTTTTATTCGAGATGTTGCGTTTCGCTCTGTTTTCCCAGCCTGTGATTAGACGCAAGCACGTGGAATCTTTGCTAGCAATTAAGTATTTTTATTTTCCCAACTCTGTATAAGAGAATGAACGAGGCAACATCTATTTAAAAAATGTAAATCGTTTTTTTTATATGATGGCAATAAACTATTAACTTTACATCTTTAGAACAAAATATGTGAAACAAATAGCTTAGCTTTGTAGAAAGCTCTCTCTTCTTACTAAAAATTTTAAATTTTCTGACGAATAAATTAAATCTTTAAGAATTCTTAATTTACCTTGAAATTCATAAAGAGTTAATCATCATTTTCTAATTACCAGTTTTTTTTTAAAAAAAAATGACTTTAAAATTAAAAAAAAAAAAGTCACATGCAAAGTTTTGCAGTTAACAAATTTAACCACCCAAGGTGCGCTTTTTCTTAAAAAATAATTATTATTAAATTACTCAAATAAATATATAAGAATTAAAATAAACGATGAAATATCGAGAAATGGATAATTGTGAACTTTTCCGATATTAAAATTAAAGGAAATGATAAACTATTAGTTTGGATATTATATCAGTTTCATATAATTGAAATTAAAGCAAACGATAAATTATTAAGGAATATATTTAAGCTAAATGTAATAAAAAATAAAGCAAACGATAAATTATTAAATTGAATATTACATCAGCTTCATGTAATTAAAATTATAGCAAACAATAGATTATAAAATTGAATATATTTCAGCTAAATGTAATTAAAATTGAAACAAAGGATAAAAAATTAAAAAGTGATCTGGTACGCCAAAAGTGATCCACTGAAACAATAGCCCCTTGAGTGGTTAATAAAATCACATTCTGGAGAAGTGAAGCCAAAGTTCAATTCCAAAAGACTACAAGATATGGAGATTAGGATCTATGAGGCTCATGGGGTCTAAATAAGTTATCCAACGTTATTTTTGAAACAAATCGATTTTGTAAAATAAATTTTAGTACATATGTTTTCTGTATTTGTATGCAATGTATCGTCATTTAACATGCAATAAAGATTAAAAACATATTTTCTTATGGATTAAGACCTCTGTCTGGTGCAGCTTAGCCAGATTTGGCTCTTGCGCCATAAATCCTAAATGAAACTGTCTCACTCACCAAATAGAAGGAAATTTTCACTTATGTCTTTTTTAAAAGTTATATGGGTATTGTAAGCTCTTATATTGAGGCATGGTTTGAAAATTAAGGGAGTGAAGCGTCAACTTTGGTATCGCCTTTGTCGAGTGATCGGTTCCAAATACCCCTCGTGTCACTCTTAAAATGACGTAAAAATATTGGTATTTTTTTAAGTACTGTTACGATATTTAAAAAAAGCGTAGTTTTTCTACAATTTTATTTTTATAAGGAAAAATGTACCTCATTCGCTTATTCAATATAATTTTCAATATATTTTTATTATTCAGTATAAATTTCTCCAAAATTGGAGCAGTTATCATATCGTACATCCAGCTTCTGTATTCCATCCTCATAGAAATCTGTCGCCTGAAGGGCTAATCACTGCCCAAAGTCTGACATCAAGTTTTGACATCATCATCGTCATGGTGCTGACCGCTTTAGTGTTTTTTTTCAAGTGAAGGAACGAGTGGTAGTCATCGGGCGCCAGATCAGGGCTATATTTAGGGGGATCGTGTCATATGAAGTGATCAGAACTTGAATTCGACGAGTAGTGGCGTACCGAGAAATTAATTATGGGGTTAGTATATCTTCATTGCCGTGAAAGAAGCAATTTCTTTGGTTTAGAGCTACCACTTGGTAAAAATTAAATAATTCCCCATACATCACTCTTATTTTTCCTGTTTAAAACTGTTCAAGAATTGATATAATTATAAAATTAATAAAATAAAGAGCATTTTAAAAAAGTTATGGAGATACCACGTGAGCAAAAATTCCTTTTAATCAGAAACGGGGGAATCGAACAAGATTAAAAAAAATGTAATTATTTAATAATTAAAAAAACTATAACAATTTTCTTAAAAAAATGGTTAAGATGCGAGTATAGCGAAATGAAAAATTCTATGTTCCTATATTAATTTTTATAAAATTATATTTGTTCTCCATTTTTATTCTTGGAAAATATATTTAAGGATTCTTTTTCACACAAATATAGTTTGATATATGTATAACAAATGAGTCAATTTAAACGTATTTCAGAAGAAGCATTTTTTATATTTCGTAGTTGAAAACTATCGTTCACATATAATGGGCAAAGACGTCTATAATTTCTTAAAGTTTATGGATATTCGGAAAAATATCTTCTTATATCTAAGTTGTATTCTTGTAAAGTATCTATAGCAATTAATCGAGTCTGATGAACTATAATTTCTTTTTTATCTTCACACATAGCTTATATTCTGTAGTCAAAATGCTAATACTAAAATCTGATAAATCTGAAGAATATGTTTCTCTCAGTATTTCTAATTTATTTTAACCTGAAGATATGAAGTCATTTACCAGTTGATTAAAATATTTAATGAATTCATGACCGGTTTTTTTTTTTTTTTTTTTTTAAAAATTTATTTTAAAGTAAAAATTAAAAATCCAAAATTTCTTATTTTAAAATAAAATTCGAGTGATTCTACTGGAAAATTATAATGATTAGTTTGTTTTTCTTTCAAGTTGTGGAGAGAACAATTCTATAGTCGTCATCTATTATTCGTTTTAAAACATATTACGATTTTAGGAAAATAGAATTGAAAACTATCTCTGATTGACTGAAAATCACTTAAAGTTCGTATATAGTATCCTCCTACAATTGAATTGCAGCTATAAGGTCCTCTAGCCTAGATTGTAAAATCCTAATTGAGGAAAACGTAAAAGAAATTATTTATTTTATAGAAAATAAAGTAATAACAAAATTGGAACTTCTCGATGAATTTAAAAGAATATAGACCCTTATGGACACGAATCCTCATCATGCCAATTTCCAATTAATTCAAAAGCAGATATTAAAGGCTAGACAATTACACTATCATCATAATAAATTCATGTCGCTCTATCCAACGCATAGGGAATAGAATTACATTTTTCAACAACTCCGACATAATCAGGAATATCTTTAATTTGGCACGTATATGAAAGAGCTAAATTTAGAGAATGGAAAGCACAATGTACATATAGTTATGATGGTATTATTCTCTCTTTATTTTGGCTTGTTCACTGTTGAATGCTCCAGACATGATAACAGCACCATCATATTCTTTTTTTGACTTCTTAGACCCTAATCTGATGATTCTAAAGCTTTCAAAAATGTATCTGCTAGATTATTTCTATGTGCTGAAATTACTGGCGCGCGCGCACGCACACAAATTATTCAATTAGTAAGGACTTGTGTGTTGTCCTTAATCTTGCACATAAAGAGACTTGCTTTTTCAACGAAATGTTTGTGATTTCATCCTCTATAATAGAACATTTGTTTGAATTAACCTTTTATATCAATTTTTAAAAATAATTTCAGTGCAAGCAGGTGTAATTTTTTGTTTGTTTTTTAGGCCATATTTACGATGTATTATTAGCAGATGATTTTTAATGCTCTTCCAGCATTTCATCTCCATCATGAATTTGGGATTCAAGCAGTTGACAGAAATTAACATCGCGATGGTTATGTTCTTTGCTGTAATATGTCCAATTAATTTAGCCGTAATCATGATGATCACTTAAAAAAGGAAGTCAATTTCCCTGACAGAAAATTACTGTTTTCATAACAGACTCAATTTTCTTAAAAATTTTCTTTTACCTATCGAACGGGTATTATCAATAATATCTATTATGCCTTGTTTACACCCTTGTACAATGCTCCTGAAACTATCAACAATTGTCAAAGAATTGAGTCATATTTTTTCCTTGATGCTTCACGGAACAGGTTCTGTCAATCTGCGTCAGAAACGAAAAGGTTGATTAATTTTTGCAATGGTTGAATGTGTGATTTGCCTTTATATTCCTTGGGAAAAACTGCACAATATTTATAGTAAATTCCATTTTCAATTTTGGAATAAATGATCCAAGGGTATTCTAACGGTAAATTATACCAAAATTTCCTCTTCACTTTTTCATTACCAAACGAAGAGCTTGGAAACAAATGCGAAACTGTTGGCATCCAGAAGTTCAGTATTTTCTTCTTCAAGTAGCTCATGATTGACGTATTTTAATATGTTATATTTTTCAAACTGCAGTGTCGTTTGTATATCAATTTGAGTAATTTCTGAAGAATCCAGAATTCTTTAGCTGTATACTTGTATTTCCGATTCAGATCAGTGTGGTATACTTCATCTCTATTATTTAATATAAAATTTCCTACTTCAGATTAGCGTTTGGAATTTTTTTTTTAAAATAATAATTTAAAATCGACACTGCTTCCTTTATTCATTGCTGAATAAAAAAAAAATAATAAAGGAAAAAGATTCAAGCAAATTTAAAGATATAAAATTATAAACTTAAATATAAGAGCAAAAGAGATTAAATCGATCCAGATTTCCTGACAACTGCTCAGTTACGAAGCCGAGATTACCACTCGTGGACTATTCAACTTTGCAAAGAGGTGATAAACTGAGATGGGCATTTCCGAAGACCTGTTTTAAAAGCTCTAAGATCACTGTTTCGAAGAAAAGAATGTGTTCTGTAATTCATTCCTAGGAAATCTTCTATGATGATGTACCTTCCTCTCTTTGTCTTTAAACACTGATTTAAAGGATCATTTCGAAGACTGCAAATTTGTTTCTATTATTTTCTCAGGAATTGATTTAGTTGGAATTTTTTTCTGTTATGGGTGAAAAAAATTTAAGTACAAGGAGTAAAAAAAAAGTTTAGAATATCAATAATAGTAAAATAAATAATATTATCATAGATATATTTCAATTACTTAGTTTACTATAGAAATATTAAAATTTTTCTTGGGTATCAGGAGACTGGTCCTCCAGGTTGGGGACCTCAGGGGTTTGTCATATTTGCTCATATGTCCCTTTGAATCCTCCCCCCAAGGTACGTCACTGTTGACGAGCCAGGTGTGGATGATTATTTTCATGCAGCAAAACAGTACCTTTGCAGAGCATGTCTCACCTTTTATTTTGGATTGCTGTACGCAGTTTAATTAAGGGGTCACAATTCGTTTCAGAATTTATTTTGTCACTCCGAGGCAAAAAAAAGTCCACCACCAGCAACCCCTCCTGCCTATCCCTAAACGCGGTGCATGTGATTTTGAGTGCTGAAAATGATTGCTTGAGTTTTACTTTTTTGGGTGATGTTGAAATGCTGAGTGCCTTCATTCTATGGATTGCGGTTTCGTTTCCGTTGTCAGATGAGTCACATTTCTACTCATTTCACTAATTTTCTGAGGAATTTTGGCAGCTTTCCCTCATTTTGCATGCAGAAACCGAATCTCAGCTCGTAGTTCACAAGCAACGGCATTTTCAGTTGATCGAGTTATTTTAAATGCACACAAACAAGCGTAAACACGTGCTTCTGTGCTGGCGTCTGTGACCAACCAATATTTCTTAGGAATTTAAGGTACCTGTGTAAAATGTCGACAGTAGCACTACAGCTGCGATTTTTAAAAACGGTACTTAATTAAAAACACGTCTAATAGCTCCAATTAATGTGAAAATATAGTCATTCCTTGGTTCACAAACTTAATTCGTCCACAGTCGCGGGTGGCACACTGAAACGTTCGCGAACCGGAATAATTTTTCCCGTTTAAATTAATAAAATTAGAATAAATCCGTTCAAGCCCCAGAGCCAATTTACTTATACCATGTTTTTATGGGTTTAGTGAATAAGAAATATAGAAATAAATAAAAACAGACTTTATTACAAAGAACTAACATATGATAACTGCTCAATATCGAATTTTAGATTTATAGTGGGTAATATTGCTGGAACAAATGGTTTATATTTAAAAAGCTGAGGGGACTGCTGGTAGTACTTACTTAGAAGCAAAGTCTTCTTCAATAATTATTCCAGTAAATTTTCCTTTCGTAGTCTTTTCTATTTGTATTCGTCAGAGGTATTCAAACTTTTAAGCATCGGGCAAACCTTTGAGCTTATTATTTTCTTGAAGGAACCCCTTGATCAAAAAAAAAAAAAAAAAAAAATGATATAAAAGCTACTCAAATCTTACTCAATCTTATCCTATTCAAATTTATAAAAATTATTATTGCATCTCTATTTTATCACAATAGAATCGTCTTAATAAGGTAATGAATGGTAAGGTATTTTTGGAGGGAAGGGTTTCTAAAATATATTCTATGTATAATAAACAAAAGCAACGATGTTTTAAATTATAACAAATTAATAAAAAGAATTTTTTTAATGATGTGGCTGCGATTTTTTTTTCATTGCAAAGTATTTTTACGTCAGGAAAAATTGTTGAAACCTGCAACCTAATGTCATCTTCGGCATTCAATCTGTTTTCAAGATTTTCGCATACATAACGTTGAAACATATGATATTAGACATTTCAAGCTCTTTTGGCAATTTCAGAATATTCTTTTTCTAGTGTCAATCCAAAAATTCTTAATATGAACTCGATTAAAATTTAGTTTCAGTTGAGTGGCGGTCGATGTATCAATTTGTTGTTCTCTTCCTTTTATTAGGAGTTTGGAGGTGTCACAATCTTGAGAAGGAGTTTAGATCCAAGATAATTTTTCTTTTTGAACAAGGAAACACTAAAGAAGTGTTTTTTTGCAGATCTGATTAATGTTGGACCAAACTAATTTTTACATTTTTAACGGGATTAGCGTCTACTACAATATTATGCAAATTAGGAAAGCATTGAATATTATCTTTCAAAATACAATCTGCCCAAAATTTCATTTTTAAAAGAATGGCGTCGATTTTACTTTATACCTCGAAAATAGTGAAATAAATGGATTAAAAAGTGGGGGATTCTTCACCTGAGCAAAGAATGGAGACTAATATGTGATCTAATGTGTCTCGGTTAATGTATTTGTAGCACGTGACTTTTATTGAATTCAAGATTTTATTTTATTTATAAAATGTTTATTTTTGTTTAATTTTACAATCAAACTGCCTTTAAGAATTCGATCTTTTATAAAAATTAAATTTTACTTACAGTTTTGCGCTTTGATTAAGCAAATAGTGATTTCTTGTGGAATCTCTTTCAAAGTTCCAGGGAACCCTAAGGTTCCACGGAAACCAGTTTGAAGATCTCTGGTCTACGTCATCCATACCCAACGGAAATGATACCCTCCACCAGAGTGTGTTGAAGAAGTCTGAAGGGGTGTTGAGGGTCAGTTGGCACACCTCAATCCAATATTTACTAGAATGGGCTAAAAAGCTTGATTAATATGCACTAAAAATATCTTTTAAGCAAGATAAATCCACATTTATCGTTTGAATTCGTACATTATAACTTATTTCCAATATCTTTTTGACTAATACATGAATGAGTCGTACCATGCACAATGCACCACACGGAACACCACTGTGTGTGTTCGTATATTTCGGTTTGATCCACAAGGCTTATATTTAAAAGCCCGCCATGAAAAGGCCATGAAAAGATTAAGGCTCCTGCCGATATTCCACCTCGAATTTCTGAGCATACTGTTATTTCTATAGAGTTTCCTTTCTTTCTTCTAAATGTTAGATTAGTGATTTTAATTGCTCTGAGTGAAATATATTCGCAAAAGCGAAATACAGGAATGTTTCTGAATGATTTCTTATTCTAACTTTAGGATGCACTTTTAAATATTTATTAAACATCTGAATACTCATTAATTAATATATTACTGATTTCAAGAATGGGAGTCGGTTTTTTTTTTCTGGGAAAAAAACCCGATTAATATTCATTTTTAACGCGTTTTCTTTAACTTACATTGTAACTTTGTATAGGTCAATTACAACTTTGGTTCAAAACTTTAAAAGCTTTTTTCTCACATTTTAAAGCGCTCAATAGAACTGAAATTTTCTAAACACGATTGTTTTGGACGACAATACGTTAATTTAATTATAATTTATAAAAATTAATTGATTAAAACTAATTATTTAAAGAATTAATTTCACGCCGAATTTTTCGTCAAGTCGCCAAATCCATCGCTTAATAATTTATCATTTGCTTTAATTATGATTACATTTAACTTAAATATATTCAATTTAATAATTTATCGTTTGTTTTAATTTTAATTACATTTAGCTTAATTGATTAACATAATGCTCAATTGAGCTAAAAATTTTTTATACGTTTTTATTTTAGATGATAAATTTAATAAACGTCAAATTATAAAATAAATTATTAAACTTAATTATTGAATAAATTCAATTTGACTCAACATTCCCCTTTTACTCTTAAAATTTAACGGTAAAAAAATTGTGTTACGCAAAGTGTGAAGTTTGAAAGAAAACCCATGTTCAAAAAACTCTTTTTTTACCGGTGTTATTAAGGTTTGGTTTGATTTTATTAACGTCACACTAGAAGCAACGCCAGAGCTTTTGGCGATGGACCTCGCAATTTTGAACCTCGATCAAGTGACGAGGACTACACTTGAGCTGGCACCTCCCTCTCCAAACTTCCACACCATGCCAACCGGAAGACTTTGAGCTTCGACAGATTTCATGCGCATCAGCCCTGGCTTCACAACGGGTCTTCAATGGCATCAAGACTCGAACCAAAGAATCAATGAAAACCGCCGGCCGCATTACCATGTCCGTTACCTAGGTTACCGCTGCCAGTGCACTGAATGAAGGGACAGTGAGCAATAATTTTTTTTCGGGGAACATTAAGTTAAGGAAGCCTTAAGTTGGGCTAAGAAATTGCTGATTTTCTGCAATTATCCTCATTAGATGTTATAATAATTGAACGACTTAGTATAATGTAGCACTTTTTCCTTTTCTCTACTTGTAATATCGTAGTTTCTTATAATAAATGAAGATAATAAAAATAACAATTCTTTTTCAGCATCTAACTCCTTAATCCTCTGAAAATTTTCCATGGAATCCGGGTTAAGAAACCGAGATCCAAAGGCACACTCTAAAAGTGAATACTTTTACCGAGTCCTGTTCTGCACCCCTTCTGATCACAACACCCCTTTTTCTCCCTCCTGCGAACAAACGGTCCCCTACTTGACCCCCGCAGACATAATAGTTTCATAATCCAAACAATTTCTTCCTCACCTGTCGTCTTTTTTGTAATAACAGAGCGCTTCACGACGCGCAATTTCCGTCCTTTTTGGCCCGCAAGCATTTTCCTCGTTATGAGAACTCAGTGTCTCTGCACCTTTTGAATCGGCCGCCGGTTTTGAAACGGAACACTCTTTCAAAAGAAAAGATCACACGTGCCTTTGTCACTTTTTTTTTCTTGATTTTTTAATGAAATATAATGTAACAGTGATATAAAAATGTCCAAGGCTTATTCGTAAAGGAGGCGCACTCCGTATTTTTAGAAGAGCTTTATCGGAATAAAAGTTGGCCTATTCAGATATCGTCGTAATGTTAACTAATAAACTAAGTGGAACAGAATTTTGTTTTTTTAATGGGATGGAGGAAGTGAATTATAGGGGGAAAAAATAGAATTTTATATAAAAACAATAATCTATGTGCTAAACCAGTTTGAAAACGCGAGCCTCTGTGCTCTTTAATAATAATGAGAGCGATGATGATGAACAGTTTAGAAGAATAAATACAAGTTATTTTTTTTTTTAAATCGAGCTTTCATTTAAAGATGGATTGGATTAAAATGTATAAAAATATTTATAAAAGTTTGAGGCTCTTAACTAAGATCCCTAGTTATTTATCGATCAAATAAGTACCGCAGCTACTTACTAATATATGAGATAAAATAAAGGGATTAGCGCATCTTATTCATTTTTTTCTTATTTTATAGATTTAAAAAGTTATTTTTATACCTTTCATTTCATCTTAAAATAAAAGCTTGATTTAAAAATGCTTTTTTTACTTATATTAATTTAATTTTTTCAGTCTGGGAATTTAAGACTAAAAAACAATAATGTGAGCTATATGTGTATGCAAAATTTCAATTGATCTGATGTTGTTAAATATAAGGCCCAGGTCCCCATACGAGTCCCTCACTGTTTGAGCATACCATTGTACTGTATTGTCGTCGGATTACTTCGTGTATACAAAATTTCAATTCGATCGGATGATAGGAAATGTAAGATATTTGACTACTAATTTCGAACTGGAAAGATACACATACGTACTTACATACCAACATAGCAAGTTAAATAAAAGAGAAATGTATTGAAATAAATTTTTAGAGATCTTTACATGTGCACCCAACTCTTTTTTACACGGAAGATACGTTCTTTAGAAAGCAATACAAAAAAAAAAATCGGGTAAAAAATACATGCGACATATGGTAAATTTGAGGATATGTTCCCCAACTTTAAAAAATCGTGCAAGATGAAAAAACTGTAAACATTTTCCCGAAAAACCGGGCAAAAAAGGTTTATAATGAAATCCATATTACATATTTATAAAACAAAAACAATTCATTTTTATAACAAAAAAAATTAAAATTAGAGAACTGTGAAAATTCAGTCTATAGGTCCATACGACAAATAAAAATTCAAATTTAAAATTGGAATAAAACCATTAACTAACAACTATTCATCCCTACTTGATAACAAGCGTGCATGTTTATTAGGGAACTGGATCAAAAATAATATCATCAGTAGTTTGATTCAAATGAAGATTTTCGTTTGTTATTAATGACCCTTGTTGGATTTTTGTTGTTGTTGTTGTTGTGTCAAAGTCTGTTGTTAGTTGTTTTTTTCCTTCTTTTTTTTGGTTTCTCATATTGCTTATATAATTCTTGATATCTTGCTACACAAAACTTAAAGATCACTTTGAAATTTTAATGCACGCTATATGTCAGGATCATGAGAAAGAAAATGTTGTTCCCTACTTGTAGCAAATTTCAAACCCTCGCGAATTAAATCAGTTGTTAATAGCTGAACTTCACCTTCGACTTCGTCATTGTTTATCATCATAAACTGTCATAAAATCGATCAGATCATCCACATCCAAAGGGATCTCCAGCATCAATTCTTCGATGCCAGCCGTTTGCATGCTGTCATAATCTTCGCCACCAATTGCATTTGATAGAGTTATAATTTCGAAACACACCGCTGATTTTTGTACTACGAAACTTCCACATTTTTAGTGTAAGCCATTTTTAATAATGATTCATAAAGTAATTTGTAGATAAGCTTGGCAATGAATTGGATGAACATACATAAACATGATAAAAAATTTTGTTTTATGAACGAGTTTAATAAATGAGCTAATACAATTAAAGATACGTACTTCTAATGAAACAAATTTTTCGCGCGCATTTTTTTTCTTTCCTTGCCAAATTTGGCGAGTTTCGTTGGTTACATTCACCCTCTTTTCCCCAGTGTAAACTGAGTTCCCATGACAACGGTTGAAGAACGAAATGCTGTGCTCTGAAGTACAACGAAATAAAGAAAAAAGTGATTATAAAATTCGGGTATTCCCCGTAACTCCAGAAGGTAAAGAAAACAAGTCATGAAGTCACTCACACATGTGTGGACATAAACCGAACGTCTTCTCAATACACTGTCAAAATTTGAATTAAAAAAAAATATTTTTGGAATTCGTGCTCGAACCGAAAATTCGTATAAAAAAGTATATTGGTGAAACGAGTTATTCCAAAATCATGTAAAAGAGACCGTGTAAAAGAAGAGTTGGGTTGGTACCTTATTGTCTTTTTTTCTGCAATTTTTTTCTCTCTACTTTCCCCCTAATTTTAAGTGAAAATGAGGTGTTGCTATAAATTAACGAGACAGACGCAGCCATAGAAGTACGCATGCAACAAACGTCAGTGACCGACAACGGTTTAGCGTGAAGTCTTCTTTTTCGAATGCAGTGCCTCTCGTTTCTGTAAACAAATCTATATACCCGTAGCCTTCGTTTGCGTTAAAGTTATTTTTTTTTTATTTCACCGGAAAAAACGATAAGTGAGCAACGAATTGTTGCGAAATTTCACATGAAACTTGGAAACCCGCTACTGAAACTTATGATTTAGTGAAGAAAGTGTATGGCAATGGATGTTCATCAAGTCCACGTATTTTTGAGACGTTTAAGCGATTTCAAGATGATCCAGAAGAAGTTGCATATGACTCACACCCCGGTTGCCCTTCTACGTCAAAAACGAATGACATGCAAAAAATCGGTAATCTGGTTCGATTTGACCGTCGGTTAAGCATTCGTGCGATTGCTAAGATTGTAGGAATTGACAAAGAATTCATACTACAAATTTTTTCATCAAGATAATGCGCAGAATCATTCCACATTGTCTGTCAGGAGGTTTCAAGACCAAGTACAGCATCCCAGTGTTAGACCATCCGCCTTTTTCGCTGGATCTTGCGCCATGTGACTTCTATATGTTTCTTAAAATAAAATCTGCATTAAAAGGAATAAGAATTGAGTTCGTCAAAGCTGTGAATGAGAAAAGAGCATGCGTCCTGAAGTGAGCTGACAGAAGACTTCCATCACTGTTTCGAGCAATGAAAGATTCGTATGGAGGGTTGTAGATTTTGAGGAGAGGTGTATAATGAAATTGATAATAAATAAATGTGTATGACATCAAAACGAAATGTTTTTCAGCGTCAGTATCGTTATTTAATAGCCGAACCTCTTACTTATATCTACTCTTCTACTGTCTCTCAACATCTATATCACTTCCAGCCCTTTTATGAGAAAACATAAATAATACTAAGAATACTAGTAATATCTTAATTACCTCGTATAAATAATAGTTAATGGTGAAAAAAATAAAAACAAGGATTATTTTATACATATTATTAACTTGAAAATGTAAACAAGAGTTGTAAAAATAATAATTTAAGAAATTAAGAGAAAAACGAAATACTCTGAAATTGTCGAACAATCGGAAATCAGCTTTCAAATTTAGAAGAGTTGAGTCATGCAGTACCTCCGGAGACTCTAAATAATAATAGTTATAATATATCAATTATTGTTATTTTAAGAACAAATTTGTTCTCCTTTGTTACATAAATAAAAGCAATGTTATACGCAAAACCGTTATTGAAAAAAAAATAAAAAAAGACTAGAAGAAGGAAATGAAGTTAAATAAGCGAACAATCAATAATCATTTTTTCAAATTTAGATGAGTTGAATCATGCAGTATCGTGGCATTAGCGTAATAATAATAATTATAACACGAAGTATGGCAATTAAATTACGAGACTAATGCTGTAAAACATTTTATTTTGATGCCATATATATATTTACTTATTATCTCATTCTATATGCATTCCTCTTCAATCCCTGCAATGCTCCATGAGAATCTTCCATTGCTCGAAACAGTGCTGGAAGTCTTCCGTCAGTTCCTTCAGGACGCGAGCTACTTTCTCTTTCACAGCTTCGACGGACTCAACTCTTATTCCATTTAATGCAAACTTCACCTAAGGGAACAGATAGAAGTCGCATGGCGCAAGATCCAGCGAATAAGACGGATGGTCTTACACTGAGATGCTGTAATCGGCTAGAAACCTCCTTACAGACAATGGGGAATGAGCCAGCACATTGTCAATCCCTACAGTCTTAGCAATCGCACAAATACTTAATCGACGGTCAGATCGAACTAGAATCCCGATTTTTTTTCGATATTGTCCTCCGTTTTTGACGTGGAAGGGCGACCCGGGCGTGAATCATGAGCAATGTCTTCTCTGCTATCTCGAAAACGCTTAAACCACTCAAAAACAGTGCTCGCGATAAACATTCATTGCCATACACTGTTTTCAATAAATTATAAGTTTCAGTTGCGGTGTTTCGAAGTTTCATGTGAAATTTCACAACAATCCGCTGCTCACTCATCATTTTTCCATCGAAACAAAAAATAACTCAATGCGAACGAAGGCTTCGGCTATACGAATTTGTTTACAGAAGCGAGAAGCACTGTATTCGAAAGCTAAACAGCTGTCGGTTACAGGCGTTTGGTGCATGCGTACTTCTGTAGTGGTGTCAGTCTTGTTATTTAATAGCCATACCTCTTTTACTAATTATTATTATTTTAGGAATAACAATAAAGACTTGCAAAATAACAATAATATAAAAAATCGACTAAAGAAAAAAAAAATATAGTTCTGTTAGCGAGCAATAAATAATCAGTTTTCACACTTATTGGAGTTGAATCGCTTGATATCGAATGATACCCGGAGTCATTTTGTGAACTTTGATGAACTCTCAGTTTTGAACAATCACATCGCTCTCCGTTCAGCGAATCTCGTCTTTAAATCTCTCTGTCAATTTGGCAACAAAGAAAAATAACAATTCTACACTTAATTTTTATCAGCGAACAATCAATAATCTTATGTTATTGATTGTTCAAGTTTCAGTCAATTTTCTAACTTAATACAAATACAATTTAAAAACATTTGATGGTTGTTTGGTTGTTTTTAATTTCTGGCGCTTAATTCTCAAGGGATATATTATGCTAAACATAAGGCCAAGTGATTATAAAATTAAGTTAAAATAATTTAAAATTGAAGATCAATATAAAGAACATCATGAAATTTAATGAAATTATATGAATGAGGTAAAACCAGAATCATTTAAAAAGTTAAGTATATTTGGTTGAGGGTTTTACCCCACCATGTCAATTAAATCTATATATATATTCCCAACATTATTCTCAAATACCTGCTTGACAAAGCAATTACGAACCTCACTAAAATTATCAACAAATACATTATGTTCAACTACTTCCCATCAAAATGGAAAGAAGCCAATATTATCAAGGTACCTAAGCCAAAGCAAGACCACAAATTCACCCAAAGTTATAGACCTATTAGCCTATTATGTGCCACTGCTAAGATATTCAAAAAGACTATCTTAAAAAGAACCAAAAATCACTGCAATGAAATTAACTGCATCCCCCCGGAATAGTGTGGTTTCCGAGAGGCTAACTCTACCATTCCATCAATTAATCAGAGTCACCAATATCATTAACGAAGGTTTCACCCATATATTTTGTACCATAGGAATCTTCCTGGATGTGAAGCGAGCTTTCGACAGGATGTGGCTAGACGGTCTGTTGTACATAATGATCAATCTAAACTTCCCAACTTACCTCATCAAAATTTTTCAAAGTTTCCTGCAAAATAGATCTTTCAGAGTAAATATTAAAGATAGTTTTTCTAATAATGGTACTATGGCTGCGGGCTGTCCGCAGGGGTCAATTTTAAGGCCCCTATTGTACAATATTTTCACTTCAGACTTTCCACACCACGCCACAGTCAGTGTATGCCTCTTTGCCGATGACTCTGCCGTACTTGCACAAGGAGCAAACCTCAAATATACTGTTAAAGTTCTCCAAAAGTATCTCGACACTCTCGAACTTTGGTTAACTGATTGGAGGATAGCAATAAATGTCAATAAAATTCAAGCCATTATCTTCAGAAGATACGGAAATATTGATCCTACCATGAATTTAAACCTTTTCGAAGAAGAGATCAACCGGGTTTCAGTTGTACGCTATCGGGGACTCCAAACTAACCTACAAACAGCATATCAGATATATTTCCGAAAAATTTTGGACCAAAATTCATCTATGCATCTCATTCATTGACAGAAACTCACCTTTTTTCTCTAAAAAAACAAAGTGCTACTGTACAAACAAGTTCTTCGCCCAATCATCACTTATGCCGCCCCCTTTTAGGGGTCGGCCGCAACCATTGATATGAAAAAAGTGCAAGTATTGCAAAATAAAATCCTAAGAATTATGACAAATTCTCCCAGATACATCAGAAACTCAGTTATTCATAACGACTTAAATATTGATTCCATTGAAGACTACATCACCAAGCTGTCGCGAATTGTTTTCACCTCCATCTTAAAACACGATAATGAAATTATCAAAGCTCAAACTATTTTTACCAATTCTCATTCAAAATTCAATTTCGCCTACAAGACAACCAAATGGTCTCTTCCCTTAAAACCTCCACAGTGATTCTCATTATTTGTCTCATAATACTTCACTTCTCGTAAGGATTATAGCATCTCCATTTGTATTTCATGTTGGTTACCTCTAGCTCACATTGTGTTGATACTGAATGGTATCACGGGTACTCCTCTGATCTATTTTTCTTTATTCATTAATTCCAACTACTTCATCTCGCCGAGGGGCGCTATCTGCTGAACTTTTCATTCACTACTTTTTCCTACGTTCTGAGCAAAAGCGATGACTCGCTGATGCTCGTCAACCATCTTATGTATGTATGTATGTAATTAAAGAAAGAGTATATGATTTAAAATGGTTAAAAAGAACAGAGTTAAAAACAGCGTTCTGTTTAAATGTGTCACACATGGGATCATAGGCTTTGTTGCTCTAATATATCCCACAATCAGCCAATCAGTGCGTCGCATAGTCAGAGCACAAACACAATTGTTACGTAGTTATAGAGAAATCTCTCCCAGAAAGAGACGTGAGTGTGTAAATCTCGTATGTCCAATTCGTAAACTAGTAGAAGTATTTCCCTTTGGAACAAAAATTCTGCTTCATCTCAGAAATTAAGATTTAAAATTACTGAAGGCTTTGACTCACATTTTTTTCAATTATGTCTATTTTCATGAAGCAGAAATCCTACCGGTGGTCTATGATTTGGATTTGATTATTTAACGCCGCACTGACAAGCAGAACAAGAGCTATTGGCAACAGGCCTGGTAATTTTGAACCTTTGTCAAAATGGTGAGGACCACACTCGAGCAGGCATCTCCCTCTCCAAATTTTCACACGAATCCATGGGAGGATTTATGGCATCGACCACATTTAACATACATCAGCCCTTCTACACGGTTTTTGGTGGCAACAGAGCTCCCATCGTATCTACCAGTCCGTGATCATGACTATTAGACTACTTCTGGCACCCGATGGTCTATGAATCGCTGGTTGTTACTCGAGAAAATGTTGGTAGTTTGTAGAAAAATCAGAACTTTATTTTCAGTTTTAATTAAATATTTTATGACATCTTCTCATATTATAAATGAACACTTTTCATCTTTATATTATGTCAAACTTACGAAATGATCTAAAGATGAAGGATCAGTCTTGGCCCAATTATTATTGCAAAGTGATTTATGTAGTTCATTCAACCATTTCTCCGCTCCTCGAATATTTCAATTGTTTTTACAACGTTTTTCTGTATTTCTCTTGGTGTGTATGTCATCAAATTTTCGATCGTTAATTTAACCAACTTCCCATCAAGCTAGAGCTCTGAAACTTTGGGAATAGTTTTTACTCGCCTAACAATGCAATATTTAGATATTTGCGACAAGTTTTAACTAATATTTCAATAATTTTTCTTAATAAACTTTGCCACTATATAAAAACGTTGTTTTTAAAAACGTTGGTTTTTATTTTTTATTCGTTCATTTCCAGGTGTTTTTTTAACGTACGTTTTTACAACCTTTTATGTATTTCACTTGGTGTGTGTGTGCTATCAAATTTTCGATCGTTAATTTAACCAACTTCCCACTAAGCTAGAGCTCTGAAACTTTGGGAATAGTTTTTACTCTCCTAACAATGCAATATTTAGACATTTGAGACAAGTTTTAACTAATATTTCAATAATTTTTTTAATAACGTAATTTGTGTAATAACTTCGCGCCATCTATGGAAGATTTATTGAACTACGCTGAGAGAGTGATCTTAAAGACGAGAGAGAGATATGAGGTTTTTTACAAAGTTTCAACTAATATTTCAATAATTTTTTTTAATAAACTTTGCCACCATTTAAAAACGTTGTTTTAAAATGTTTTTTTTTTTTTTATCTCGAATTATTTAATAGTAAATTTTCTTTAACTGTCATACTTAATTCTAACAAAAAAGTTTGAATTTGATGAACCTAATTTCTTGTTTGGTTTTAGATTTGAATGGAAAACACTTACAAGAAGTAGAAAAAAAAGTAATATTTTGATTTCTTTAAATACAAATTATATACTTGGGGGAGGGAGTGGAAAATTAAATCTCAAAACCAAGAAGGAATAAGTTAAGAGAAAAGAAATTTTTCGGCAAAGCATTTGTTTCGGTAACATATTTATTTTATTCAAGCTTCAAGGTCATTGATTAGAGTATGTGCGAGAAGAGTGATTTCAAATGAGAAGGGGTGATACATTAATAATCGTTTTAGTCGTCATAATTTTCAATAAATATGTAAACGTGCATTCATTGTGTCGTTCGGATACCATAAGTCATTTTGGGAGATAAGAGTTCATGTCTGTTGCATTTGATCATTCAAGTCAGCATCAGTCCTCTCTGATTGTGAAAGACATTGGATTTGTCGTGCTGAAAGGGAGATAAATCGGGTAAACTTGCAAGCCAAGCTGACATTCTGTAGAGCACGTTGGATGGCAGTAGAAGTATAGGGGCGAGCGTTATGCTGTTGGAAAATGCCCCCTGGAATAATAGTATGTGTGTGATAGTATCTTTTAATTCTGTAAGAGCCAAATATGGCTATATCTGCGCCAAACAAGGTAAAGTTGTCATACAGACGTTTGAAAAATATTGAAAGACATGTGAGTGAATGATAGTATTTCAAAGGAGCCAGATGTGGCCCAGCCATGCCAAATAAGGTAAGACTGTTTTCTTTGATTTGGTTTTTATTAACGTCGCACTAGAACCAACACGAGGGCTATTGGCGAATTTTATAATTTTGAACCACGGTCAAGTGACGAGGACGACATCTGAGATGGCACCTCTTCTCCTAACTTTCACACCACACCAACGGGAGAACTTTGGGCTCCTACAGATATAGCGTGTATCAGCCCCGACTACACAGTGAAAATTTAGCGGCTTCAAGGTTTAACCCACGAGTAGACGAAAACCACTGGCAGCGAGTCCGCTACTATGACCATTAGGAAAACGGCAGCCAAGTAAAGCTGTGATTTAGATGTTTGAAAAATTGGAAAAAAAAGATGAAAATTGGCTTACAAGGAGGGTCGAAAATAGAGAAGGGTTACTAGGGTATTCTTTGGGCGCATAACCCGTGTTTACCAAAGATAGTGAACTCATGAGAAAGGAAAAGATCATTAGGGTTCCTCGGGGTCATGATCCTCTCACTTACCAAAGAAGACAAATCCCTCAGGTCCCCCAAACTGGAGGACCAGTCCCCTGATATAATCCCAAAGGGCAGATTGCTCGATTGTACCCCCAGACATTAGCTCGTACATGTCGTAAGATGGGTATCCATAGTGACACTATTTTTTCACATAAGGTCACCACACAGGTGCCATAGAATATGATCAAGAATGACAGCACAACTGGTACAACCGTCATTCTGATGGACAAATTTGTTACTAAAATAATTGAGATAACGATAAAAAGTATCAAAGATACCAAAAATAATATAACTAATGACAATATAGTTAGAGTTCTTTCATCCGGCACCTTAAGGACCACGACTGTACCGGATTATCGAGCGTCAATATATTTTTAAAAAGGATATCGAAGATAAATCAAGCCAGATAAAAACGTGCACTCAACGATTAAAACATGCATTCCGGCACATGTAAGCGATTAAAATATGCATTAACGCACATTTTGAGCCTGTGCAGACGATATAAATATTTATCAAAATATTTAATCGTTCTAGCAATTACAAGATTAAATTCAAACGATGAATATTAATTGAAAGTTATTGTATTGGTAAAAACACAGCAACAAAAGAAAAATTAAAACAATGCAATGATTGTTAAAACAAGTTATGACAAACTATTCTAGGCTATTGACTATCTCCAATCTTTGTCGTATTCTGAGAATCATTTTGTTACGTAAACCTATTATTCGTCCTCTAATCACAAAATCTAAATTTCAATTTAAGTTCAAGCTCAGACAGAGTAATCAAAGAAGTCGATTATATTTCAAAATATAGTTTATTAATCCTTTAATAAGGACACATGATTTCAACACACCGCTCGTTCCCTTCAATTCATTTGCATTCGTGATTTATCTACCTTTGTATCCAAGGTTGTGGTGGCCCCGGTAGCATTGTGGTCATGGTCGCGGCTGGCGTTTTTGTCGAGTCGTAGGCCCGAGCCTTGATGCCTCTGAAGACCCGCCGTGTAGCAGGGGCTGACGCCCGTTAAATCTGTGGAGGCTCAAAGTTTCCCCACTGATGTGGTGTGGAAGTTAGAAGAGGGAAATGACAGCTCAGGTGTCGTCCTAGTCACTTGACTGAGGTTCAAAGTTACGAGGTCCGTCGCCAATAGCTTTCATGTTGCTTTTAGTGGGGCGTTAATAAAATCAAACAATTTAATAAGGGGGATGCTCTCCGCCAATATCCAGTCTTTATCTGCGAGTGCTAACGACTTCTACAATATATCAAAGATTACGCTTATTGGAATACTGTATAAGAGCATCCTTCAAGAATTCAATCAATTAAACAATGTTGGACCCCAATCTCAACAAATCACGTACACATGCAAGAGTACTCCCGCTCCCTTCGCATTAGTACCCTTTCCATTACCGTGACCTTATTATCGCTCAATTCAATTCTCTGTCACTTTTATACGACTTCATTATATCTATTCACTCCACTTAAGTTTTGCTTCATTAGTAGCAACATGTTTCATTTGATTGGATAGAGTTTGGAAAAACTAAATATTAAGTCAGAAAGAAAAACCAGATATTAGTTAAAGGAAATTTCACGAATAACTTGCGTTCCATCTTACTCATGCTTGTTAGTTTTTTTTTAGCATATTTTGGGAACACCTGCAGGAATTCGAGAACACTTTACTGCGCATTACACTGAATATACAAAGTTGTAATACTGTACATATTTGATATGGCACTTGTTAGAAAACAAGAAGCACTCTATAGAAATGAAAATTTACAGTTACAATAAACACTGGGAGGATATACAAGTAATACTCGACCCGGAGATTAAGGTCAACAAATTCCTGTAACAGGATATATTCCTGCAGGTATCAGACATACAATGCATATGTTTTATTTCAATCCAATAAACAAGTAATACAAATTTTTTTATAAGTCAATCCCTACTTAAGTCAACAAAGGAAAGTTTTATTTTAGTTACTTTTTATTGAATAATTACAATTAATATAAATATGTATAGACATATGACAGAATCACAAAATTAAGTGGCAAAAGAAATTTTTTTCCAGAAATCTACACGCTTCGTCACTGACGGTATTTATTCCTAAATTTATATCCCGCTAAATATCTTATATAAAAGAAATTTTTTTTCTCCCATATAAAACTAAAATTAATTGTTTGAAAGCCAAATAAAAAAAATTATGCTTCAACGAGATTCGATCCGAAGGCATGAAGATGCTACGCCGACGCTCTACCAAATTTGTCATAGCAAGACAAATGACACAGTAGAAGCATTGGCTCGTTCCTTAACTCATCCGGTAAATTAAATGGTTGGAATGCAGTTTAACTCAACCACCCTTGGAGACAGGAATTATTTAGCAGTATTTTGCCAAATATAGCTACGCTGGTCCGCTTCGAGGACTTAGCGTTCAGCCAAAAAAAATCGCTAAGTTTGGCAATTTTTGAAAACCCTCCAAGTGGTTGGGCTAAACTGCATTTTCCTCAATTAAATTTAATTAATGAATTAATATTTGAAAAAACTGTATTAACATCGAGTGTCATCCACTACAAAAATGTATTTGAACTTGAGTGGATGATTAAAAAGTATTTTATTAACGATTGAAAATTTGAACAAGATAATGAAACAACGAAAAAATTGGCTTTGTTAATTTTATTTCAACATGTGCTAACATTTTTTTTTCTTGTTACTTTTGCCAGAAAGTAAGATTATTGAAAGGGAATATAAAAGTAAAGTGAGCATATTTCCAAGCCTCAGGCTCCACATAAGCAATTACTATCAAGAAAAGAAAACACTTTGAAATTCTTAATGTATTTTTATTTTCTGAAGCAAAATATTCGAAAGTACAAAAAATGTTGACAATGTTTATTCATTATGTTAACAACATAATGAATAAAAACGAACGATTCTATCATAAAATTAATTATTAAATTAAATATTAAAATTAGAGCAAACGATAATTCTTAAAGAGGAAATAATTTTTGGTTCGTAAATTTAAATAATAGCATGTGATGAAAAATTAAATTAAATATATATAGCTATATAAATGTATCTAAGCAAACTAAATGTAATTATTCTAATCATAATGCATTACAGTGTCAGTCTTATGAACCTAGTACCACGTCTCCTGTATTTCATACGCTCGTATTTCTGTTGACGATATTTTCTCAAAACAGCAACATGTTAGCACTTATAAATAAATAAAAAAAAACATACATAAATTTAAAAACTCGTAAAATTTTAAAATGTCACAAGAATGTTAAAAGGTTTTGGAAATTTGGCTGGCCAGAATCTGAAAATCAATTCAATGCTGAGAAGACAGCAGACATTGCCAATGTCTGCTATGAAATCCACAGTAGAAATGACGATACGTAAGAAAACTCGCGTTTTTTGTAATTATTTTTTTTTATTATAGCGCCGTCTAGTGGCTCACTACTTGCTCCCCGACCATGAATTGAAAAGGCAAAAATTATTTGTTTTGATGTATTCTATCATCCCTTAAATTTTTGCCCATGAATCCTGAAACACCCTGCATGAACAGACGTTGCCATGACGAGGTACTTTTCAGAAATTGTCGTATAGGTGAAAAATGTTGGTCATCCAGATATTTTGGTTGCATATTGTATTACACATGGGTAATCGGGCGGCGAAAGTTTTATATCCCTAGAATTACATGAGGTATTATTAAAAATTATTAAAAGTAGGAACGAAATTTCACACTAAGTACTCAGTACTCGAACATTTAAGTGACTTTGAGTAGAAGGAAAATCAAGTATATCCATCTTATCTACGTTGAGGTAAGATAGCCGCGGAGAAATAAAATGCAACTCGAGTATTCACTGTAAGCAAATGATTCAAATGATTTTTATGGAAAAATAGTTTCGGAAATTTCTGATTGACAATGCATGAATACGAGGTGTGTGGATTAAATACCGAGACTGACGATGTAAAACATTCTATCTTGATTTCATACACATTTACTTATTATCACCTTCAATATACGCCCCTCCTTTATCCCCTACAACGCTCCATGCGAATTGTTCGAAACGGTGCTGGAAAGCTGCTTCTGTCATTTCCTTCAGGACGCGTGTTGTTTTCTCTTTCACAACTTCAACGGACTCAAATCTTGTTCCTTTTAATGCAGATTCCACCTTAGGAAACAGATAGACGCCGCGTGGAAGAAGATTTGGCAAATAAGGTGGATGGTCTAACACTGGGATGCTGCACTTGGCTAGAAAACTCTCGATAGACAATGTGGAATGATTTCTCCTTCCGAAATTCGGGTTGTTTAAAAAAAAAAAAAAATGTTTTACAGCGTCAGTCTTATTCTTTCACGGAGTTCAGCAAGAAAGTGAAGTTAGTAATGTTGATTAATAGTTTGATCTTCACGAACCCAGTGAAGGTACTCAATCGCATGAATATTGAAAAAAATCCTATCATCATTTGTTTGAATTTTGATTCGCCCATTCGAGCTTTTCTGGCCCTCGGTGAAGATGTGATCTTCCAGTGCATTGATTAGCGCTTCGTTTCAGGATTTATAAGTAAAAAACTTTATTTCATCATACGTTATTATCCTTTCTAATAAATTTGGGTCGTTTTAAATGGCATTCAAAGTGTCAGTACAAACATTTCTGCGAGCTTCTTGTTGTTAAAACGTGAGAATTTTAGACACCATTTTGGCACACACTTTTTGCATGTTAAAACTGTTATGTAAAATTTTCAGAAAGGATTTTTTGTCAATTCCTACAGTCTCACCAATCGCCCGAATACTTAACCGACGGTCAGATCGAGTCAAACTACATATTGTTTCGATACTGTCACTCGTTTTTGACTTGGGAGGGTGACCCGACAGTGAATAATCTTCCGGTCTTCTCGGTCATCTTGAAAGCGCTTAAATCACTTAAAAACACGTGCTCGAGATTAACTTTCATTGTCATACATTTCTGTCAGTAAATTGTAAGTTTCAGTAGTGGGGGTTCCAAGCTTATTATGAAATTTCACAACAATCATTTTTGCCCTATTGTTACACTTATCATTTCCCCAGAGAAATAAAAAAATAATTCTAATGCGAAAGAAGGCCGTGGATTTACAGATTTGTTTACATAAGCGAGATGCACAGCATTCGAAAGAAAGGCCTTCACGCTAAACAGCTGTCGGGGCATTTGGCGCATGCGTACTTCTTCTGTAACAGCATAAATCTCGGTATTTAATAGCCATACTTCGTTGCAGAGCTATCGTAACTAGATAACTCTTGGTTTTTTGGAACCCTTCAATTTCTCAGATTTTCGATTTTATGCTTAAAAGCTCTTTAAACATGGGTACATATTATTTTTCAGATATTTTATATTGGTTTTAATGCTATAATGTAACGATTATATATTTCTATTGGTTTTCGCTATAACACCTATATTTTATTATTTTTAGACATTCTATGCCTAATTTTACGAAAACCTACCAATTTTACATGTTAATTTATATAGAACAATTACTATGAAATCACAAAGTGAAACAACAATGAATAAGAAAAAGCAACACCAAACAAATGACGGCTGTTTAGCCATAAATATCTGAGCAAACAAGTTTGAACTAGTTGTTTATAATTAGAGAAAACCTCATTATATCACAAATAATCACTTCAACGGTGAACTTTGGAAGAGAAGCTGCTATTATTATCTTATAGGCAACAAGTATGCATGAGAAAAGTGTACATCAAAGGTAGAGTTTACATACAAAAAAGTATATTGAATACAACAGTAATTAAAAAATTGCAAATTATAAGCAAATAATTTACAAAAAAATTGCATTTAATATACTCTTCAATAAGAAGGATTTCAGTAAAAATAGGGCTCGTAAATCTAGTGTTAATATTTTTTGCTCTTAAATAAACTAAACCCATCTTTGCTAAGACAAATTAAGAACGTATTAGAACTAAGAGATAAAATGAATGAGTACGAAAAGAAAATATTACTGCAAGACATAAAAGAGCGTGGTTGGATGAAGAAGATGGAAAAAATTTCAAATTATGATGAATATTTGAAAAAGTGAAGGATGGTAGGAGTTATCCGATATTAAGCAACGTTTGAAACCAAAATATTCTAGATATGACAATATACGAGACTTGATATAATAGTAATACTTCTATAGCTGTAATTAATGTATTTGCTATTCAATGCTTACAATTCTTATTGAAGCTGAACATTATATGTATGATCTATGTAGTGTTCAATTCATTTTTCAACACGGTCACCGTACCTTTCCATGCACTTGTGCCAAAGTGGGATTAGACGAACAAACCCGTCAGAAAAGAATTCTAGTTGGGACATTCTTTCATCTTTATTTAATTCTATTACCATCTTAAGTTTTATTAAAGAGTCAATAAAACTCCAATTGAAGATAACTAAGAACAAGATAAAAAACTTTATTAACTACTAAATAATAAATAGATAAAGTGTCTCTCTCTCGAATCCTTCTTAACTCGTTCGAACCTAGTGTATAACGTAATTATAACATCTTAGCGCATGAAATCACTCTTTTTGATTCAGACACTTCTCGACAACTGTCGATTCTTATTTTATTACTTTAATTAAGATTCGATTCAATCGAAAACATTAATTACGATGCTTCAATCTAATTTACAAATATCTATCAGCCTTTCGTTATCCTCTATTTCCATTATCTTTCCTTTCAATGCTATTTCACTTATATATCATTTTGTCAAATTCAGTTAATCATATTTCTTATCTTGGTCTAATTTACCTAATCACATTTCATTTGGGTTGGGAAGAACTTGTAATTTTATGCTACTCATATGACCAAAAAGTCCCGAGTTAAGTGAAAATATGAAGTTTTATTAAGTGAATAGCCCGACGTCACTTGATGTCCATTGATGACAGCAGGCCTTAATGGAAGTTTTCTCCTTGTCGTCAGAGCAAAAGTGATATTCCTAAAGCTGTTTGTTTATCGAGTTCACGGACTCCTTTTAATTTCAACCTCATCCCCATGCATATTTTCTTCTTCAGTTATTAGCACATCCTAAACACCTGGGAACAAAATAAACAAGAGCATTACGTAGAGATCATATGAAGCTTTCAGGTACAATAAGAAATCTGAAAATAGGATAATAAATAAAAAAGTTATGTCCGGAGAAGGTTTATACAACTAGCCTCATAATAATACATTAATTTGCTGCAAAAACATTACAGATAGCAATTTAAACTTAATAAAAATGAAAGCCTCGTCGATCTGTCATCCGATGACAGTCTGTAATTTATACTCTTGTCATCCTTATCAGAAGACCACGTTTTTCCGGTTCTATATAAAAAGAGAATAAAAATTACTAAAAAAAAAAAAAAAAAAAAAAAAAAAACTTTAGTTCCATGTTCGAAAATATACTTGCTCAAAAGGACATTTCTTTTTAATCTGCCGTAGTTATTTAAAATCAGAACGGGTCTTGATTTCAATAAATAGGTCTCCCCGTCTCGGGGTAACGTCATTGGGAGGCTAAGATTCTACAAACTTATTTCAAACAAGTAAGAACAAATAACTAGCTAAAAATGTGAAAGACTTATGTGAATTTTATTCGTTCTGTAATAATTAAACTTTAATTTAAATAATTTTAAATAATTTTGTTTTGTTGAAATCCAAAACGTTGTACACACACAGTTAAATAAATTTTATAGAGTTTCGTATGATTAAATAAGTGAGTATATAGTTTTGTTATAATTAAAAGTTTAAGTATATACCATATATTAATGAAATGGAATTTCTCCAGCTATCATTTTACAAAAGTATCTTCTATCAAAAATTAATATTAAAAGTCTCCGGGTTTAAAAATTCTAAATTTAATGGTTCTTGAAATCCGAAACGTTGGCAACTGCAGCAGTAGAACTTATTAATAAGTCGTTAAGGATCACTAATGATTCGAAAAAAATTCTCTTGTTTATATAAATACGAGAGCATTGATAAAAGCAGACGTTCATGCTTTAATAAGTAGGGCTAATAACCTTACATAAATTAACGTAGATGATATGTTTATTAGAATAAAGCTGGGGATGATGCAATTATTGCAAGAAAATTTTCCTCTACTTGAAATTTTGAATTTCTGAAAAATATGCTGTATGCCTTCCTCCTCCCCAATGTCTATTTATAAGCATCGTGAGTGCTATTGGCAGAATACCCAAGGGGACCGAGCTTACCCAAAGCGTTCAGAGCTACAAACCGAGTCCTCCCCCGAGAGACAATCACCCTCGAACTCAGCATTTATTGACAAAAGAACATAAGATATTACATAATTGCGAAATCAAAAGTAAATAAAGTTTGAAATGTATTTACAGAGCAGAAAATGTACATGACGGAATTAAAAAAAAAAAAAAAAAAAAAAAAAAAAAAAACTAACAGTAGAAATTTTCTTGCAGAATTAAGATGCATAATAAGCTAAATGGCACAATATAAAACCGTCCACAAACTTGTGAACAAAAATAAAGTGTTAGCCAAAATTATGAACATACATACAAGTTATACAGTTATAGCTACACACTAAGGGAGGAAGATTAAAATCTTAAGAAATGTAATAAAATTTTAAAACAATTAAAATATTTTTTGAGTAATTTTACGAGCCGTAAGAATACTGGATTTAACAATGAAATGTAAATTAAGATTTCCATACACGGACTTGAGCCAAATAGGTTGCGCTTCAACAACAGGACATTTTAATTGAAAACTTTTCATAGAAGAGCAAAAGAAAACGTAACGGTCAGCATCTCAAACAGAGTCACAGGAACATCAATTTGTATTTTTCAAATTAAAACGATTTAAATAAGAAACGAAGAGACCATGACCAGTTAAGAAGCGAGTTAAAACCAGAATTCGTATAAGAACTCGCTGCTATTTTTCGACGGAACTTGTTATTTTAAGCCTCGGTCAAGTGACGAAGCCAATGTTGGCAACCTATTCCCTAAACTTCCATACCACGCCTACGGGAAGACTTGGAACCTTGACAGATTTAATGTTTATCAGCCCCTCTGTTCGGCGGGGTTTTAGTGGTCACTCACTCGTACGGATCAGTCTGAAGGGAAAAAAAAATCTGTGATCCTTCCTTGATATTTATCTGAATCGATTCTCTCTTAGTAATATAATTGAAATTTGTAATGAGTATTTCGAAAGAAAATATCTTCGAAAACCTGACGGTTTTCCAATATTTGAGGAGATACTGTAACTAAGTTATAATCATTTTGGAGCAGGAGTTTAGCTTCCCTAGTCTCAGTGGAAGAAGACGAGTTGTTTGTAGCCGTGTACCAAATAAGTCTAACTCAAAGACTCTGGCAATAGCTTATGAGCAAAGGAAACAAGTAATATAAAAAAAAAAAATTAAGTTAATTCCTACTTAGGAAATTTTTACTACGAAATTTTTCATTTTAGTTACTTTTTACTAAATAATTACAGTTAATATAAATATGTATATACTTATGACAAAATCACAGTATTAAGTGGCAAAACAAATATTTTTTCCTGTGATCTACACGCTTTGTCACTGACGGTATTTTTTTCTAAATTTATATCCTGATAAATATCTTATTTGAGAGAAATTTTTTTTCTCCCATGCAAAACTAAAATTAATTATTTGAAAATCAAATAAAAAAAATTTTATGCTTCGACCCTCAGGCATAAAGATTCTACGCCAATGCTCTACCAACATTGCCATTGCAAAACATGTGACGTAGTAGAAGCAATGGCTTGTTTCTTAATTCATACAGTAAATTAAATTGTTGGAATGCAGTTTTGCCCAACCACCCTCGGCGACAGGAATTATTTAGCGGTATTTTGCCAAATATGGCTACCATGGTCCGCTTCGCGGTCTTAACGTTCAGCAAAAAAAAAAAAAAAAAGAATCCCCAAGTTTGGCAATTTTTGAAATCGCGCCAAGTGGCTGGGCTAAATTGCATTTTCCCCAATGAAATTTAATTATTAAATTAATATTTGAAAAACTGTGTTAGCATCGAGTGTCATCCACTACAAATTTTAAAAAAACGTATTTGAACTGGAGTTTTGCCATAAATTCAATTTCATTTGGAATAAGTTTATGGTTGTACACATAAGTTGGTTTTTATCTTGAAGACGCATAAGTCCTTTAAATGAACGGTCAAATCTACCCAAAATGCTAAATATGCAAGACAGTTTGCTTAATCAAGTTTGGATGCACATTTTGCTCTTATGATTTGATTTCATAAAATACGTGATAAAATCTTGTTAACATTTGGTCTCGATTCAGCTACCTTCATTCTCTTAAGTACATGATATCGACAAACTCATCATCCACGCATTTAAGAAATTCATGGAATTAAACGATGATTCATTCTCATAAAATTCACAGTCTTGGCAACGATTTACATAACAAAGTTCAATAAGGAGATGAAAATATTGTTACGAACATGAGATGGCGCTTCCCTGATGTGGCTCTCTTGTGAAGGAAATGAAACATTTACAGAGATGTCATCAGTCAGCAAAAAGCAATAATCTCTTATCCTTGGGGACGGATTTGGTGACCACTTTGGTGATTTAACGAAAAACTTGACGATTTTGGTGACAAATGGTAGATTACCGAATGTACTGAAACCAAGGCGAAAAGTCAATGGGAAGAAAGCTACAGGCTTTTCATGAATTTTCCCGGGTGACCTCAAATCTGGACAAATGAGGAAAAAATACGTCTGGAGTTTGAGAGGCAGGGAATCAGTCTGTGTGTGGAGTCTATGTTGCAGAGATCAATCGGGAAATCGACTGGAAGCTGTCAGCACTTGGAAGTGAAGCGTACCGGAGGAATTTGCGGAGAAGCAGCCCGTATCTGCCGGAAATTCTCGGAGAACCTGTCCTAGAAGTGCAGAATATTACAGTGGAGCTTAGAACTATTAGTAAGTTGATGAGCTGAACATTGCTGATACAATTGTGACTGTTATTACTTTGCTGTTTTGTTCTTGTATATGTGTCACTAACCTGTACAAGTTCTGTGTTATCTGTTTGTGCTGTTATTGTCCAAGCTCTGCAACATCCTGAAGATTTGCGAATAAAGTGCCTTTTCTCATTATCCTCCGTGTTGGACTTAATTTTTGCTCCCACACACCCAGAAAAGTTTTGCATCAATACATTAATCAAACTTAAACATAAGATAAAAATTGACGAGCTATTCAATGAAGTCAATAGCTATTCTGTTTTCTTCACTCAATTTACAGAAGCACTCGAGGTGCCAATTTAACTATATTGTCGCATAATAGCTCAGTATATTACAAGACATGTATAAATAACGAAATATGTGACGTATCGTGCCATGCAAGACTGTGACCATAATCCATCTAATTGCAACAGTAAATATGCATCAGTAAAAGGAATCATACGGGTGGGACTCTTGCTATTTATTCGGGTTCTCCAGAAGAGTAAGACCGATTTCAGACAAAGTGGTAGTTGACAAAGTGGATGATAATTAAGGGTACAGATGTTAGTTTTAAAAAGGAGTCGCCTGTCTTTCTTCACATGTAATCAACTCATACTCTCAAGCAACTATCCAACAGGCACAAGTGTCACGCATGCTCTAACCCTTCATGTTGGACACCCCTGCCTTAAATTTTATAAAATTATATACGTTCAATGTAATCACCGCCCAACACACGAACAATATCTAGTTGATAACAGAATTTATCCCACACTTTTTTCGGCATGTTTGGTGTTACAGTTTGAACAGATGTTGTTATTCGCGTTTTCAATTCGTCAATGTTGGACGGAAGGGGAGGGAAAAGCAATTTATTTTAAGTAGCTCCAAGGAAAAAGTATCGCAGTGAAATTAATTACGACATTTTAGGGACCTTTAATTAAGAGTAAGGTCTCTATTTTCTCTGTGATCCATTAACCGTTGCTGTAATTTGTCTTTTAAGTATTTGCGAATAGATACGAAAGTATGAAAAATGGAAAAAAATTAATGAGCTTGCGGAAAGACGGTTCATTCATATCTAAAATTGTCTCTTGCGATGAAGTGACATTGCATACCAATTGTTGAGTCAACTGACACAACGTTCACAAATGAGTACATCAATTTTTGAATTGGAATGCTATTCGCCAAATTTTAAAGTGTTTCAGACTATGACGGGAGACCATTCCTGTTTCCCTCTTGTGCCATATCTAAACTCAATGTTTAAACACTAAAAATCAATAAGTCGATCAAAGAGACGTTAGAACAATAAATACACAATTTATTAGTTGCTTGCTAGTATAATGACAATTACAAATGCTTTCCCGGACGAGGCCTTAACTCTATCTACCAGTAATAAACTAACTGACTCTTACCACTAAGGCTATCTTGACTTCTAGCATACATTAACCAGACGATAACTTTTAACAATACCCGGCTCCGACTTCCACTCGGACTCTGGAACAATTGTTGAGCACGAGAATCACTCAACCCTCTCTATCGCGACTCTCAGTCTGAGTTTATATATTTCCTAACTCTCCTGCTTCACTTCATTTCTTCCTGCTTTACAAATTCACGTTTCATTTTTGGTTGGGCAAAGGTTGTTTAGCTAAAGCAATCAATCTTAATTAAAAGTCCCCAAGGTTAATGAAGAGAAACCGCGAATAGCCTAACGTCACAATACATTATTTCCTTGGATATGTTACAAATTTATTGTTTCCACAGTTACAAGAAGCTGAGGACTTCATTTTCCTGGAAGATGAGTTATAATGCAAAATCGATATAATTCGTACTTCTGATGCTGGTCACATGAAACATTTACAATTTAATAAACTTTAAAGATTATTTTTAATTTAATTTGTCCCAAAAAGGGTAGTAACTTCTTCGATTTTGTAAAAATAGCTCTTCAAAGTCGCCCCATTCCTTTGTAATCATCCTGTGCATTGTTAATGAATGCATTATGAATATATATTCGCTTTAATAATATCAGACAATGAATTACTTTTTTTTAAAATCTAATTTTGAGACTTGTCTCATTTAATGCAGAAATGCGAGCAAAACTTCTTTCCTTTTATAATGCATCAGCACATGATGACGTGATGAAACTGATCCGTAGAGCCGAAGATTCAAGAACAATAGACAAAAATGTCAAGGACAACAGTGAGTTTGAAATGATAGAAAGTGAAGGAGAAATGCATCATGAATATAAAATAGATGCATTATAATAAATGAATGAATGATATATATATATATATCACTATCAAGTTTGATTAAGAATAATTTAATAAAGAGTCATGAAGAAAATTTTCAAAAATTCATACATTAAAGGAAAACCGCGCAAATATAGTATGTATTATATAAGAATGTAAATAATTAAGGGGTTCAAATAAGACAAATTTTAATTGTAAAAAAATTAAAATACAGATTAAAAGCTCTGATAACAAATAATTTTTTTTTTTTTATTAAAACTGACAAAAAATAAAGAAAAATAATTCTAAAAAAGGTGAAAAGAAAAGGAAAAACATATAAAATTAGGAATAATTAGTACCTAATATGTATAAATTCTTATTTGTATAAAAAAGCTCAATTAGCTCCAGTTTTAAATCAAATCAAATAAGACCTGAGGATGATTTTCAAAAATTCATGCAATAAGGCAAAGACATACAAATATTGAAATACGAGGTGTGGCTATAAAATAATAAGACTAACGCTGTAAAACATTTTATTTTGTTTTCATATATATTTACATATTATCACTTCAATATGCTCCTCTCCTATATCCCTACAACGCTCCAAGCGAATCTTCCATTGTTCGAAACAGTGCTGGAAGTTTTTTGTCAGGTCCTTCAGGACGCGTGCCACTTTCTCTGTTACACCTTCGACTAACTTAAATCTTGTTCCTTTTAATGTAGATTTCACCTTAGGAAACAGATAAAAGTCACATGGCGCAAGATCCGGAGAATAAGGCGGATGGTCTAACACTGAGATGCTGTATTTGTCTAGATACCTCTTGACAGACAATGTGGAATAATCAACGATCCGAACCAATTCGAACGCCAACGATTCGAATTGTCCTTCCACAATTCGGATCGTTTCCCCCTTATTCTTTCACTGAATTTAGCAAGAACGTGAAGGTAGTAATGTTGATTAATAATTCGACTTTCAGGAACCTAGTGAAGGTACACAATCCCATGAATGTCGAAAAAAAATTATAATCGTCTTTTGTTTGAATTTTGATTCGCGCATTCGAGCGTTTTTGGTTCTCGTTGAAGATGAGCTCTTCCAGTGCATGGTTTGGCGCTTCGCTACAGGATTATACTTAAAAAACCATGATTTGTCACACGTTATTATTCTTTCCAACAAGTTTGGGTCATTTTCAGTACAAACATGAACTTCTTGTTGTTCATACGGGGAAATATTAGGCACCATTTTGACACACAGTTTTTGCATGTTAAAATTTTCATATAAAATATGCCTTGTGGATTCTTCATCAATTTCTAGCCTCAGAAATTGTACAAACATTTAACTGACGGTCAGAACGAACAAGTTAAGAGGGTGAGGCATTAACTGAGGTGTCATCCTCGTCATTTGATCAAGAATCAAAATTATAAGTTTCACTTTCAATAGTCATCGTGTAAATCTTGTCACTTCCTGAATAAATTAAGTTCGTAGTTTCCAGTGGTTAATTCAAGAGTTACGAACTTGGCGATGTTTAAGTTCAGGTTCGAGCTTTTTTCCTTTGAATAATAAAAGGAATTTGGAAGTTGTAGGGAAATTAGTTCAAAGACCCAATAGTTGTGATGTGAAAGTTGGGCTCCTTTTCACTTGAGATCGACTTACAATTTTGAAATGAATCATAAATTTTGATTAATTGATTGATTCATTGTTTATTAACGTTGCTCTTAGAAGCTGCAGGAGAGCTATTGGTAATGCACCTCGTAATTTTAAACCACTGTCAAGTGACGAGTATGACACCTGAGTTGGCGCAGCACTTTCCTAACTTCCACACCATCCTAACATGAGGAATTAGAGCCCTGACGGATTAAATATACATATGTTCCGCTGCACGACTGATCTTTAGTAGTATCAGGACTCGAATTCATGACTCACCGGGCACTAGCTCGAAGCCAAGGCTAATAGGTACCGCGGTCAATTTTTTTGGTTTAAAAATTTTTGATACACGCTTTACTAATAATTAAAAAATAATATTTTATCATTTTTAGCTACCCATGGGGCTATTGTTTTAGTTGGATCACTTTTGAATTTTATATCATTTGTTTCATTTTTAATTACATTCAGCTTTTAGATTGAATTTAGATTGAATATATTTTATATATTCAATTTAATAATCTATCATTTGCTTTAATTTTAATATCGGAAGAGTTTACTATTGTCCATTTCTCGATTTTTCATCGTTTACTTTAATTCTTATATTTAAATGAGTAAATTAATAATGATTATTAAAAGAAGCGCACCTTGGGTGGCTAAATCTGTCCTCTGCAAAACTTAACGAGCACTTTTATTATTTTTTATTTTGTTTTATTTCAGCTGATGACTAATAATAAAAACAAAACCAGGGTAAAAAAAAGCCCATTCACATAGACTTGCATTTAATGCAAAAACAAAACATTGCTAATCATTTGCAAAACATTTCTAAAATTATATCCAATTCAATAACATCATCATTACATTGCTTCAGTTTTCAGCAATTTTAATGATGATGTAACGTTTATTGCTATTTCGGGCTAAAAAACAAGTTATTACTCATACTTATTCCACTGTAAATAAAATAGGACCGTTGACACTAAAAGGAAATATTTTTGGATAAGCGGCCGAACTTGAGAAATAAATACATTTGAGTGAGATCTACTTCTCAGCCGATAAACCTCATTATTTTGGAACACTGATTCTATAACGAGGTCAAAAAGTGATTCGAATTTCTTGTCCCCAATTACAATACGTCCTTTAAATTCTACGCATATTTAGCATACGTCATTCCCCCCCCATCCCTCTTTCCGCGCTCTCCATTTGTGTAAACTCGGGTTCTACTGGTATTATCGACGTCCAAAATTGGAAAGTCATTGAATCGTTTTTATTATACAGTAAGCGATCTTTTATCCGCTACGTTTGGGGTTTCGGTCAAACCCAATTAGCTATTTTGCTGGATTATCGACCGTCAAATGTAGTTTTAACGGGATTAAAAAGATAAATTGCTCCAGATAAAGCTTGAAACAATTAAAGCGTGTATTTAATTAATAGAGTTTTAGCGGGAATGCAATAGATAAATTACTCTAGGTAAAAATTTAAAAAATTTAAGCATGTATTTAACGTGTTTCCATAGATTGTGAACCTGTGTAGAAGATATAAATGTACGATAAAGAATTTCGTAATTCTAGCGACTATAAAATTAAAATCTAACATTAATTTAATTGAATATCGTATGGAAAAATAAGATAATAAATGATAATACAACTGAAATTGGCTTTGCTTATTTAATTTTAACATGTTGCTAATGTTCTTTTTCTTCTCTTAAATATTTTTAAGTGTTAAGTATTTATATTTTTTTCTTCTATCAAGTATTCTATCCATTTTTTTTAATATTAGATAAGAATTATTCAAAATGAATATTAATTAGTGGGAAGTAAGCGTATTTCAGAGCTCCAAGATATATAGAAGCAATTACTATCTAGAAAAGAAAATATTTCCTTTAAATTCTTAGTGCATTTTTATTTTCACAAGTAAAGCATTCTAAACTACAAAAGCGTTACCAATGTTAAAAACAAAAATAATGAAAACAGTAGATTTTGTCATAAAAATATGTTGTCCCGGTTTGAAAGGTGTTAAATTAAAAGATTTATTACAAAAGTCTAAGAAATATGCTACGAAATTTGTTTTTATCCTCCTCAGACCCAAGGTCAAGTTTGAATCATAAATTTTAGAATAATTTGTATCAATCGGTTCTAAATACATGAAAAAGTACTGAACAAATGTTAAAAAAATTATTTTAATTTTTATTTTTGAGAAATTGTCTACTGGAGGAGACATTGGGACAAAGTGACGTCATAATGTTAATTTAAAATCTTTCTTTAATCTTAATTTAATGAGTAATTCATAATAATTAGCATAATGAGCATAATAACTAAATTTGAATCACAAAATATTCCTGTCCGAACTGTTTGCAGAAGAGTCCTGATTTCCGAAATTTATCATTCATTTTTTTCTCTCTCTTTCTTTATCTTATACTATTAAATAATTTCTCAATTTTAAGTTGTTTCTTATTGAAAACTCGTAATTTCCAAGAAATGTTGTCTGCGTGTACGGGAGTTTTCTAGTTTTTTTCTGCCCGATACATTCGAATTCTGGAAAGTTTTGAATTAGGCATAATTAGAGTGATCACAAAGAGCTGTTTCATTTTATTTTCTGACAGATACAGATTCTTTCCTGTATCCTATAAATATCTTTATTTGGTGAATTCAGTTAGCAATTAAAGAATATCATTCCGAGCTGAAATATATGCTGTAATTATAGTTTCAAATTGAATGATCATGATAGCCATTGACCCAATGTCTGCTACAGGCGACACTGCGTTCTAAATCGGAAGTGGGAAGATTTGAGTAAGAAATTAATAATGTTATATATAAACAGCAAAATTAAGGAATTCGACCGTGTGTTCAATAATTTTTATTACACAAATAATAAAAAATATGAACACTTAGCGATGCGCAAGCGTATAATTTTCTTTCTCTCGGAAAACACCTTTTTCATTTTACCGTAAATAAGCCACGAATGCAAAATGTTTACTAAAAATCATTTTTTTTTTCAAAACTACCATCTATTAATAAGAAAATTAACAAATTCTGGGTACCAATGACATCTTTTATTAAAACGTTTTTCTGAATTTCACTTGGTGTGTGTGTGAGTGTGTGTGTCATCAAATTTTCGATCGTTAATTTAACCAACTTCCCATCAAGCTAGAGCTTTGAAATTTTGAGAATCGTTCTCACTAGCCTAACAATACGATATTTGGACATTTGCGACAAGTTTTAGCTAGTATTTTCTTCAATAATGCAGTTTATCCCAACCACTTGGCGCGATTTCAAAAATTGGCATCAAACTTGGCGATTTTTTTGTTTGGCTGAACGTTAAGTCCGTAAAACGGACCAGGGTAGCCACATTTGGCAAAATACTGCCAAATAATTCTTGTCGCCAAGAGTGATTGGGTTAAACTGCATTCCAACCATTTAATTTACAGAATTAATTAATTAATTTTAGTTACTTTTAACGTTTTTATGTATTTCACTTGGTTCGTGTTTCTGTGTGTGTGTCATCAAATTTTCTATCGTTAAATTAACCAACTTCCCATCAAGCTAGAGTTCTGAAATTTCGGGAACCGTTCTTACTTGCCTAACAATGCAATATTTAGATATTTGCGACCAGTTTTAACTAATATTTCAATAATCTTTCTTAATAAATTTTGCCACTATATAAAAACGTTGTTTTTAAAAACGTTGGTTTTTATCTCGAATTATTTAACTTGGAGGCATTTTTTGAAAGTGTTGATCAGTGTCTCCTACAGACGACACTGGGATTGAGGAGGATATATTAATCGTCACTGTAGTTACTCAGAAAAAAAGGGGAAAGTTTTAATTGATTACGTTAGCAACAGCAGACGGATAATGGAAATTTATTTCATAATATCGAAGAAAGTGCATCAGTAATGCTAAATAAACTTATAGAGGGGACTCAAAATTTCACCGATCTAAAAGCAAATATCTAATTTTTGATTTTTTTAGAGAGAGTAATGATGCATAAAAATGACCTGAAGGAATATAAATTTAATATCTTGCTGAAATTGATAAATTAGAAAACTGCTAATGTTGTTGTTTACACGATTGAATAAGACCTAGAGGGTAAAACAAAATCTACAATCTTGAAAGAATATGAACCATCACACATTTCATACGTAAAAAGTGTTAAAAAATATAAAAATATAATATGGTGAAGCACATCGACAATATACTTCTAGTTTAAGGGATCTCAAGGATGTTAAATTTCAGAATTTTCAATTTTTTGAAAAAGAAAATGTTTGTCATTTATTCCGAACATTTTGATGCCAACCTTTTGATGATACTTATTAAAATACTTCATAAGCCATTCAGACAATTTTATTGTAAGTTTTCATAAAATCAAATACATATGCCACGCCAAATAAATATGCCACGCATTCAGATAGATATGCCCCGCCCATGCATTTTCGAATTCGAAGTGTGTTTCAGTTTATTATGTGTAATAAGCCACATTAAAATTTTTAAACATTGGGATGAATTTGTCGGAAGCTTGGCAAAATAAACAACCATAATAAAAACCTATATTTATTAATCTTGAAATTTTTTGCCCAAAGTCGATTGGTTCTGGTCTTCAATTTTTAGAGACTGCCTCTCAAAACTAGCCACTAATATTTACACTGGTGAATGTTAAATACTTACAATTATGTCAGAGAAATTTGACATAAAAATAATTGGAAATGTAGACTCATCACTAGAGAAGATGGTAAACTTAGAATCCAAACATAAAAAAATAAAATAAACGGGGAATCATTTTTGAGGCTTTTGGAGCAAAACAAATGGTAAGAAATAAAGAAAGAGAGTTGTGGAAGCAAACAGAAGGGAAACTATATCATCCTAAAGCATTTTAATATGCAAGTTTCAAAATTTAATTTTATAATTGAATGTTAAAACTTTAAACGCATTTTTCTCAGTTTTTCACTTGCGCGTATGATACTTCAAAAATTATTACAATTAGATCCTTAAAATTTTGTAGGTGTAATAAATATAATACACTCCTTAAACTGGACTTAAATTTAGAATCATATACATATTTATTATTTTAAAAAAGAAGAAAATATTTAATTTCTTAAAAATATTGAAATATTTTTCTTTTCAAATTTTTTGAAGAAATTTTACTTTATTTTTAAGAGGTTTATATTATAGAAGATATATTGCACTATATAAAGCAACTTACTGCAAGTCATTAGAGCCCTTTGTGAATAAAATGTCTTGCGCGCAGTGAGTCCTACTCAAATTTCCTAAAGGAAAATTTAATTATATTCATCTGCTAAAAAATTAAGAATACATTTTAATTACTTTACATGTTTTAAAATATTCATTCCTTTATAAAACATATGTAAAAATTTCAAAGTAATTGATTTTAATTTAAATGAGTTATAGCTAGTCGAAAACTGTGCACGTTTTCAGGAGGTAATATAAATCTAACACCTCTGAAACTCCTTAAGGTCCTATTGGATATACTATTGCAAATTCCTAATGCTAAGTATTTCGATTCATTTATTATTTTGATAACTTAAGATAAAATTTTCGAAAATTTGGATAAGCGATATGCTCAACTGCACGATATGAATTGAAAAATTAATGATCTTTCATTTGATTTGTCTGATCAATAATCGAAAGATTGTGACATTTATTTTACTGTAAAAGGTAGACCCGCTGAGGTAATAAAATTTGAGAAATGGACTACTTATCATGAAATATATCATGAAAATGTTAAATATATTTCGTCACAATTACGAAAAAATCAAATTATACATGAGAAAAAATATTTCTTAAGAACTCTTGAATGTTATATTTGTAATTATAATTAACATTTGACTATAGATTAAGACGATGGATTTCATCAGGCACCAAGACAGCAAAGAGGTCCTCAAGCCGTATCTAGTGTAATCTGTAAATCTTTTTGAATGTTGAAATTCAGGCAGACTGTGGGAAGTTTTGTTCCAAAGTTAAAAATGATGTAGTGCTTTTGATTTTAGAACTTTGTGGAGGGAAGCTGAGAGTTTTTTAGATGGACGAAAGTCTGTATTTTGATTGGTGGAAGGAAGGGTCTCTGTGGCTGCCCATTGGGTGTGAAAGATGGTTTTTTTTTGGAATTTTAGGCGGTGTGAAAACATCCGTAATTTGAACACAATCGATGGAAAAATCGCAGTTACAAAATTGCTGTTAGAGTTTTAGTTTAGTTTCTATTACTATTAGTTATTTTCTATTACTATTGGTTATTTCTATTATTATTGGTTATTTCTATTACTATTATTCTATTAGCTTTAGTTTAGTTTTTATTATTTTAGTTACCAGAAGCAACACGAGGGCTATCGGCGACGTACCTCGTAATTTTGAACATCGGTCAAGTGACGAGGACGACACCTGAACTGGCTCCTCCTCTCCTAACTTCCACACTACGCCCATGAGAGGACTTTTGTTCCCAACAGATTTAACGTGCATCAACCCCGGCTACACGGCAGGTCTTTAGCGGCCATGGCTTGAACCCACGACTGAACGGAAACCGCCGGCCATGAATCCGAAACCATGACCACTAGGCTACCGCGGCCACTTGCTATTTGAGATTGAGTTTGTCTCCGAATTAAAGAGAAGGAGGAGCATTAGAGAGATATACTTATGAGTTATAACTAAAATTGAAAAGTTAAAAACTTATTTGCTTTTCGAATTAAAGAAAAGTCAAAGTGAGGTTAAAGGAAATTAATGGAGATATTGAAAATAATGAAAAGATCCAGAGTGGTTCATTGGAATCAAGCAAAATTTTCCAGGGTCTTTTAGTTTTTAAGTTGGCCTTGTGGTTTTCTAAAGTTTGCATATTAATATTATTAATATTTGGGACAGAATTAAAGTTTATATATATATATATATATATATATATATATATATATATATATATATCGATAGCTTTTTAATGATGTTTCTTAAAGTTTATAATATTATTTTAATTACTTTTAAAGAATTTCTTATTTCATTACTTCTCATATACCATCTTAATTTAGCAATCCTTCTTACAATTGAGTTTTGGTCAGTTTCGAATATATATTATTGTTTCAACTGTATTCCCATATTGAACATGCAAATGCAATTATTGGACGCATAGTGGAGGAGTAGAGAAGCATTAACTGAAGACTGTCCTAACCGAAGAAATAAATTTGAAATTTTTTTTTATGAACAAATTGATGATTATGAGTAGACAAAATTTAATAAACATGGGAGCATAAATTAATCTCACCTCAAAGATAATATAGAAGTTTCCACAGTGTTAATTGGAGACATTTACCAATCGAACAAAATTTATATGGTTCAGATAAAATTTTAGCAACCAATCAGATAAATTTTATTTATAACCTTTGCAAAAAGCTAGCATCTGTGTAGCAAGTAGAGAGATTGAAGCAATTGATGACTCCGAAACTGAAACCTCGGTACTTGTAAACTTCCACACGCCTCAAAAGTTGCTCAATTCCAACCGAATTCACACCAATCATTTTGTTGGCCACTCATCCCTAATTCCTATATGGAATTGGGGATGACGAGAATCCCTTCTTTAAATTAGGATGAAGGGGGTCCTCTTCATTGCGAATCTGACACTATAAATTCATTTGTACATGAATATAAGTAGTGGCGCGCGGCTTCTCCATGCCTTTTTTTCACGTTATCTGACAACACCACGCAGCCAATAGCGAAATAAAACACGCCATGTTGATTCAGTAAAATAGGGATAGAGGGAAACAGTGTTTGATTTTTTTACACTTTCGATTTCGAGTAACACTTTCGATTTTTAAGAATGTATAGAAATATAGTATCGTTTTAATGGTGCTGTCCACTTAGAGCGAAATATTGTAACGTTTGGCAAATTTTTTTATTTTTGGCGGAATGATGCATCGTTTGGCGACACTTTTTTTTTTTTGCCGAACATAGCATCATCTGGCAACATTTTTTTTTTCTTCAGTTTATCGAAAAGGGTCGACGGAATATTATACAAGTATCCAAATTTCAATTTTGAAACACGAGACAAAATTTTACTAGTTTCGGTTTTAATGAAAAGGGCTGAAAAAGATTCAGTTACATTCATCATAAGCCATCTGATATCAATATTTATGCAAGTGTAAATTCTCTTATTACTTTTGTAAAATAGTTAAATATCTCTTGCGTAATTACCCCAGGCATTTATAAATATATAATAGAACTACTCGTACAAAATGACAAATTGAGTTAAGTGTCGATTCTTTAAAAAAATTGATAATCACGTGTCTGCAAACAATCATTGGAATGACGACGCTTCACAGGCGACAGGAAGCGCAACAAATAATCCTTCCTTCGATAGTTTGCGCAATCAAATTGATGACAGAGATAAATATGATTTATCAGATTTGAGGGACTTTTGCATCCCGGAAAAGAAACAGCAAATTATTCAATTTAAATCATAGAGAACGATGAGTCATCAAATCATGAATAATGAATGCAGGTTATCAGATTCAAATTCCTATTTCGTTACTGGGAAATATAAACAAAATAACTACCTTTTTTTTCCCGAGAGCAAAGCATTTCGTGTCTCCCAAAAGGGCTGTCCATTCTTAAAGAATCATTTCAAGGGCGCCAATTTTATGAAAAATAGTTTCTTTGTGCGTAATGGTAATTTATTTATGCGTTGTCGTTCAACAAGAAGAAGAATGTCTGGGAGGTATCTGAGTTTTTAATTAATTCGGTTATGAGTAAGATGTCTAATGGGGCATCTGAGTAGCATGTGATTAATTTTAAATTGACGTTAGAGAGACGAGATTCTGATTTTAGTTTTCCTTGTATGAGACTTGTTTGAAAAGTAAAGCTCCCAAGGCCTTAATTTTTTCATTCGTTGCCCAATTTTCATAATTCTTGTTGTATCGGAGAGCTACATTTATCCTCTATGTTATACTTGATTCAATTTTTTGATTTAATTTCTATCTCTTTCTATGCGTGACTATTCGGACAAATCCCCCGGAGAGGAAATTCGGTGATTTTTGTCGACACCAGTCGTTGATAGATGCCTTAAGATCGTCGTCAGAACGCAAGTGATGTCCCGTAAGATGGTCTTTTATCTTTAAAAAGAGGTGAAAGTCGCAAAGTGCAATAACGTGTCACTGCTTCAACTTCATCATGTGGGGCGTCATCTTCTTCAGTTCACTGCAGATACACAGGAACAAAGAAAACAAACGCATTATATAAAGGATATTTGTTTGTTTAAGAAGAAACAAAAATCTTGAAAATCAAATAAGGAAATATATTTGTTATGGATTGATTGCAGAAGCATTACTTTTATATCAAGTCTAGAACAAAACATTTTCAGCATAAGAAATATAAATCCGAAGTTTGACTGAATTTCGTTGCAATTTTAAATATAAACAGAAAGTACACGGCCAGGAAATATTTTATGCAATAATTGAATTGTTTCACTGGCTGTATGGCATGTGGCTCTGCCTTGTGGAAGCCACATATCGTCCTCATCAATATCATCCAATTTAGGCAGAAAAAACTGTTTTATGTCACAATATTGAGCGCCAATAGCATTCACTGTTTGACCAGCTTCATTTTCGAAAAAATATGGTCCAATGATGCTTCCAGCCCAAAATTCGCTCTAAACAGTGACACGCTGAAGATGCATTTGTTTTTCGATAATCCCGTGTTGGTTCTCTGAACCCCAAACGCGGCAATTTTGACTATTAATAAAACAGTCAAGGTGAAAATGTGCTTCATCGCTGAAAATGGTTTTGTTCGAATGTTGATGTTCAGTAATCCATTCAACGAACTCTCTTCGCTGTGTATGGTCATTAGGCTTCAGTTCTTGTGTCAGTTGAACTTTATAAGCATGGAGACACAAGTCTTCAGGGTATATACGCTGCAGAGAGCTTCTTGAAATTTTGCAATTCTTGTCTACGACGCCAAATTGATGTTCCTGAGCTTTCGCCAACAGTCTCATGCACTGTTTCGATATTGACATTTGAACGGCTTGTTTTTGGACGACCAGTGTGTTTAGCATCACACCACTTGATCCAGTCTGCTTGGATTTTTCAATTACTCTTTTCATGGTTGACGAAGTTGAATCACTATTCCGACAATATTTTGCACGAAATTTTCGAATTGTGGCCGCCAGATTTTCAATATTCTTGAAATATTGTTCAATAATGAAAACACGTTCTTCTATCGTGCAACGCTCCATTTTTACTAACCCTCAACTATCAGCTGTCAAAATGTTTTTTTTTAATAGGGTTGCCAACATTTTACTGCACGGATGGTGACAAATTCAAATCTCGTATTAATTTTGGGATATTCTTTATATTTGAAAACTCGTTATAATTATTAATTTTTTTTTCAATCAAAGAAAGCTCAATTTCTTCTATTAAACTGACAAACGACCCTATTAAAAAAACAGCTGAGTCATCGTGCTTTGTTGCACAGAAAAAACCCCGAACATTTGTTCTCAATTTCCTCTAATAATTACGCAGATTTCTATTTATTAAGATTGCGATTCTAAAGTTGATAACGCTTTATTTTACAAATAAAAGTTGCACTGGGAAATCTTTTTAAGCCTTGCTTCACGCATAGAATTTGTTAGTGGATTATGCAATTACATTCAGTCAAGGAATCTCTAATATTTTGCTTAAGTCGTTGAATAACACCACGGTTTCCCCATCACATAGAGTGTGCTGTCTGTTGTTGCAGAAATGATTTTCTGAGAATATCCGTTTCTTTAAATGTATTATCACATTCTTGCAATACATCGAGACCGGTACAGTTCCCTTTCAAGTGTAATTAGTTTCACTAACTCTTCTTTCATTATAGTGCCAGATTTATACTGAGCAAAAACTGCTAGTTATGCAAAACCATTTAACGACTCAGTTGAATATATTTCTGCATACTTTAAGTAGTTATGCATTTGAGGAAAAAAATATTTCTTTATTATACTGTTACTCCATCTTTAATTGCATTGAGATTTATTGGTAACTCATTTATAATGAAGTCTTTTTTTAAAACCTGCAAACAAAGTGACACTACATTCTAAAAATGCTTGTTTTGCAAACAGTCCAGCTGAAAGAGGTTTCTCACAGCGAGCAATACTATATGCTACCTAAAAATTAGAAGCTGTATTATTATTTTTTGGAATGAAAAAAGTCTTTAAAACACTGGTTTCGGAAATAATCTGTTTTTTTTTTTCTTTTGTAAAAAGTATTCTCTGTTTTCTTCTTCTGTTGATAGGCCGGGGAATTGATTGAACGCAATTTTTCAAAACTTCTTTATCACATCATACGAACGTCACATAACTTTATCGTTACAAATTACATGCACAATCGTTTTAAATTCATTTCAATCAAGTCCGCGGTAACCTAGTGGTCATGGTCGAGGACTCGCGGCTGGCGGTTATGGTCGAATCATGAATTCGAATCTTTATGCCACTAAAGATCCAGTGAAGCCAGGGCAGATGCACGTTAAATCTGTCGAGGCTCAAAGTTCTCCAAATAGCGTGGTATGGAATAATGGAAAGGGAAATTACAGCTCACACTTGTCTGAGATTCAAAATTTCGAGGTCCGTCGCCAAAAGCTTCCAGTGCGACGTTAATAAATTTATTTCAATCCAATCATATTTACCCAGCCATTCTATTCAGTATGGTCTGGAATTGAATCATTCTTTTAAAAAAAATCTTCTTAACCACCGATCTAAAGGGCTACAATGAATAACCAGCCTTGCCCACAGAAATCTTGAACTACATTATTTACGTTCGATTTAATTTTAATTAATAACATTCGAATTCCTTTAATTAATTCTAATCTTAATTTTCCTATATACAATTGTTTTTTGTTCTCGCTCCCAATGTGTGCTACTCTAATACTTCTCATATGACTCAATTGTAGTTCGGCTCTTTGATTCTCTCATAAACAAACTTCCTCAGCATTTCATTTGTTTAAATACTTCTACATGCTTAATTCAGAGTTTGAGACTTCTTTTCATTTGATGAGAAAATTCTTTGAGACTTATGAAGATATTTAATAACATTAAGATGGAGTTTCTTCAATTTCATTGGATGTAAAATTATAATAAAAACGCGTTTGCTACCGCTTATTTAATTAATACTTTAGCTATAAGTAAAACAAATTTTTCAATTTCTGTGGTTCATCCCCTATAAGGGGTGTCAGTTCAAATTTAATGCGTACTCAAGCCGCATTGCGTCACGTGCAGTGTGCGAAAATTCTAAAGATAGATTTTATTGAAGGAGGGCGTTGTTGTTATTCTTAACTTGCAATATTCGTTGGTTTGTGCGTGTTCTTACCTAGAATGATAAGCGTTGCTTTACTCTCAAAATAAAGTACAATATACTTGAAATTCTTAACTGTAACTCCACCCGCCTTTCTTTTGTTTCTTCATCCCACATATGCAAACTGAAGAGTTGTTTCAGACTGGATGTAAAATGAATTGAAGGTAAAGTTGCATATCCCACATAATCCAACCAATCAACGAGTAGGAAGAGTGATAGTTGTCGTTTTTGTCCAATTAAAAGTAGGAAGTGTACTGGCAATATGACTACCCGTATAAAGAGAAATGTTTACCAGATATTGTGCACAATTTTCTTTAGACAGATAGATAAAAAAAAATACAAATGAAAAAAGAATAATAATTGCCACGATAAACAATTGCTGTTTTGAGGAATTATATAAATACAGAGTTGTTAAAAATATATGGCGCAGCACAGAAAAAATACTGTATAACAAAAAACAGCGATAAATATAAGGATATATTCAATTTTGTGGAATTTCCTTTTGTAGAATTAAATGCACACAAATAGAAATACATTGGTTTTCCAAAATCAAGTAAAAATCACAAGATAGGGTATTTCTCTGTTATAGTGGAGACCGATAAGGGATCGCCAAACAACAAAGAAATATCGCCAAGTAGGTTGCATCAAAAGATAGGCTTCACGAGTTTGGCGACGTCTTGGCGTAATCGT
>BMAW01087136.1:147074-169331 GCA_019974015.1 Nephila pilipes
TGAAAATACGATATTCTTACAAGAACTTCCTTTAACTAAAAACTTTTGAATTCCCCACGGAGCAAAATCTTGGCAACTGCGTGGGGCTGTTGTAGCCTTTTGTATTTTTAAACCTTTTTTGTCTCGTTACATATTGATAAAAACCATTTGAGATCTTACTAAATGAAATACTGGAAATCTCTTACGGTTGAAAATACATTTGTGAACAGAAGTTCTCCATCCCATGTATATCATAAAAAGGCCCTTCAGACCGAGGAAACATAATCTTAGCTCTAGGCTGTTAGGAAAGTCAAAGTAGTTAAATACAGTCAAATCGGTGGCCAACGTTACACTTCAAATTAACAAGGTCACTGCTTATTCCTGGGAGTGCTTATTCTTTTTCAAAGAAGTATTTGATGTACCGTTTCGTATTGCATAAGAATTGTCGCCGCAACTTTTCTGGCCATTGAGATTGTCTTCGCCTGCTTTGGAGCAGATTCATCGCAAGCTTCCCATTTTTTGGTTTGTTGCTTGGTTTCCGGTGTATAATGATACATGCAGGTCTTTTCAACGGTGACAATTCTATTGTCAAATTTTGATCGGGCTGCTTAATTAAAATTAAACAATGAATTTTGGCATCGGTTAACACATGGAAAAACACAATGCTAACACTAAGCTGTTTTAGCAGTGCCTACTGTAGTCGCATTTTCCTTACACACATAAAAAAATACACGAAAATAATTTTTTTCGATTACCTTCATAGTGAAAGAAATCTGTACGAATTACCAATAAACGACACAGAGAAATATAGTAATTTCTTTCTCTTAACATTTTTTTTTTCGCATATGTGACTTATGGGTGTAAGTCTCTTTGCACACATTGGATTACGCACATTATATTTGATGGATTAATATCTTACTATTCAATCTACATTTTTAATACACATGACATTCACACACACAGAATACTTTTTTGAGAAGGCTTATTCTATAATTCCCATGATGTTATGTATAGGAGAATATATCTTATGAATCGATTTTACAAATATTATTATATACGAAATATAAAATAAGTTTGTAAAAATAGTTCCCCAATTGTTTATAATGGTACTCAGCCTGTATGAATTTTTTTGCTGTTTTTTGGTATCCATATTTCAGATAGAAATTGGGCGAAAACAGTGCAAATGTAGGACACAATAGGTTTTTTCCTACAATATATCTCTTCAGTAAAATCGCCCTTGACACAACGCACCTTTAGCACGCATTATAAATGAGTTGGTACCTCTATCAAGGGAAGCATGTAAACCGCTCATAGTTTTAATTTTATGTGCCAAAAATACCATTAAAAAGTGGAGTTAAATATTTATGTTATTAATAGGCATTTAAAAAGCTTTAGAAGTGATAGAAGGTGATCAATGAAATTTAGTTTTATAGATAAATTTTGATGTCGCCAGAAACATCTCTCAACATCTCTTGCACCAATTTAATTAGAGAAATTTAAAGTACGTATTATTTATACACGCACATTTCGAAAATACTTATCTCATGTACTTCAAATTAAATACTTTACTTGAGTTCTCCAACTCAATAATATGTTTTAAAATTCTTACCTTATTGAACGAAATGTATGAAACGCAGCAAAATAAATTACGCCATAGGGAATTTTTCCAATCTTTTCCTTCGCACATTTGTGCATCTGTAATATATGCATTTAAAATCAGACCATTTAATACTGCACCAAATCAATCTATTATTTGATGTTAGTGGTAAGTAAATGAACAATACATTTTTAAAAATACTTATTTTCAACGTGTTTTCATGCATTGCTATTGGAGAACATACCTTTACAAGGTGTGTCTCTTAAACAACGAGACTGACGCTATAAAACGTTTTTTGATATCAAACATATTTACTTAGTATCACCTTCAATACGCACCCCTCCTCTATCCCTACAAAGCTCCCTGTAAATCTGAAATTGTTCGAAATAGCTGGATGTCTTATTCTGTCAGCTCTTTCAGGAATGTGCCGCTTTCTATTTCACACCTACAACGCACTCAAATCCTGTTCCTTTCAAAACAGATTTCACCTTAAAGAAACAGATCAAAGTCGCATGGCGCAAGATCGGGGAGGGGGAGACGGATTTTCTAACACTGGGATGCAGTCCTTGGCTAGAAACTTCCTGACAGATAATGCGGATTGAGCTGACGCATTGTCAATTCCCACTATCTCAGCAATCGCACGAATACTCGACCAACTATCAGATCGAACCAGAAGACCGACTTTTTCGATATTGTCATCCGTTTTTGACGTGGAGGGGTGACCCGGGAGTGAATCCTCTTAAACGTTGTGACATATTCAACTTTTAAAGGCAAACGATTTAATCTTAATGTGATACTTTTTTTTAAGATATTGTCTGTTCAACTTTTAAAAGCAAACGATTTAAACTTAAAGTGATACCTTTTTCAATATTCTTTATTAAGTTATATTTTTTTGGCAACACCAGATCATATTTTTGATTTTAGATAATTTACTGGCAACGGATATGAAATATAGTATTGAGTTTGTTCCAAGCGGTAAAGACGAACGTTGAAAAAATGGTGCTTGTGGAAATTGAGTGTCTAATTTATGTTTGAAAATATGTGTGCAAATCAATGTGATGTCCTGAAAACAAGTCATCTTTATTAATAGTCTTCAATACAGTACAACGTCTTCTCGGTCATCTTGAAAACGCTTTCAAAAACACGTGCACGCGATGAGCATTCATAACGGTACATTTCTTTCAATAAATTATAAGTTTTAGTAGAGGTTTTTTCTAAATCTCCAGTGAAATTTCACAATTCGTTGCTCACTTGTTATTTTTCCGGGGAAACAAGAAAATAAGTCACTTGTGAACGAAGGCTACGAGTAAACAGATTTTTTTTTATGGAAGCGAGAGACACTACATTCGATAGAGAAGGCTTCACGCTAAACAGCTGTAGTATTTGGCGTTTGGTGCATGCGTACTTTTTCCTGTAGAAGCATCTGTTTCGTTTCTTGGCAGCCACACCTCGTATACTGGATTGGTTAATTGTTTTCATTTGAAAAATAAATGTGACGGAAAAAATATTTTTTTCTAAGGTGTTGATTGGTTGGTTCGGTTAACGTCGCAATAAGCAACACGAGGGCTATTTGCAATGGATCTCGCTATTTTTATCCTCCTTCACGTGACGAGGATGGCACCTGAGCTGACACTCCCTCTCCTAACTTCCACACTTCACCAATGGGGGAATTCAACTAAATTTAACGCGCGTCATCCCCGGCTACATGGCGTGTTTTTCGTGGTATCGAGGCCAGAACCTAAGACTCGACGAAAGACGGCAGCAGCGAGTCCGCAAACATGACCAATAGGCTGCCGCGATTACGCCAAAGGTCAAAGGAGCCGCAAATATCTCATAGTATACAATTTTCAGAGTGTCGTTTTTCCACTGCGCTATTACACTTTTTACGGTACTTGTCCATTATTGCGGCAGCCGATGATTTATCACCAAGTAACTAAGAAATATCGCCAAGCAGGTTGTATCAAAAGATAGGCTTCACGAGTTTATCGACGACTTGGCGTAATCGTAATTTAACGGGCGCCGCTATAACAGAGAAGTACCTTTTTTACTAATATAGAAAGTAGGGGTAAACTACATATTCCCTAAATTAAGAATGATCTGATTGTCCTTCAGCAAATTTTTTTTATTAATATTAACTGTACGCAGAGATTTAAGCTGATCTATCTATAAAGTGACATAAAAGAGACAAAGCTTGACTTTTTTTTAGTAATATAATTTTGAAAAGTAGTATTTAAAAGTAGTATAAAATATTTATTTCCTCTTTGTTGGAAATTAATAATGAATTGTATTTGATTTAAGAAGTTAGATAAATTTCGCCTTAATGACAGTTTTCGGGGCAATCAGAAATTTGTTTTTCATTTTTTTTTCTCATTTAAAGTAAATACGAATTGAATATTGGACCCCTCAGGGCTGAAAAAAAACATGAAGAATTCTTATGAAAGTCTTTAATGTTTTTCTATGTTCTGATGTTTTTCATCCATGGTAAAAGAAATACATCTTAGCAAACATGTGGGTTCAGAGTCGGCCTTCTTTATAAAGAAACCTGGATCCAAGAAAACATTTTGGGCCCAAAATATACATTAATTGCTTCAGAATATACATTAATTGCTTTGGTAATACATTAATTGCTTCAGAAAAATTACAATTTTTTGCAATTTCATTTTCGATGCCTAATATCGAAAGTGCATTTAAGCTTTTTAAAAAGCTCATAATGCTTGACAGGCTTGCTAAAAATGCTTGACTAAAAAATTCAGTTTAGGTGGGATATTCGGAAGAGAGTTCCTTGAATCAAATTACAAAAACTTAACACTTGCATCATCAAGAATTAGTTTGAAGATTGTCGAAATTCCTAGATCTAAGTAAATAATGTTTACAATAAAATAAATTTTTACGTCATACTGACAACGACAGGAATATTATCTAGTTTTCATATGCATGAGTACATTATTCTAGTTCTTGATCATATTGCCCCCCTCCCCCTCAATCACGGAGCCCCGGTGTATAGCATCCGCCGCACTCCACAGATGGCCAGCCCAGTGTGGGGCCTTCCGCAGCAACAGATCTCTTAAGTATTACGCACTTTGCACCTCCGATCCGATGGAAACAAGCTCGCTACAATGGTCAATCGAATTCCGTTGGTCCATGCAGTTCCCGAGAGTTGGTTCTAAAAGATTTGAGTTAATGGCAATTCTTATCCAACTACTAAATTTTCTTACTCGTTGTGATGGTTATTATTCTTGTGGTAAAACCAGTACCAGCGAACATTCTAAGTTAAGAGCAAAGTCTTATACAATAAAATCTATCTTTAAATTCTCGCACACTACACGTGGCGCAATGCGCTTCTTAGCCCAAACACTTGAGCTGGCACCCCTTATAGGGTGACGAATCACAGAGAGTCTTAAAAATTTGTGTTATTTATATCAAAAATACTATTTAAATAAGTGGTAGCAAATACTGTTTTTTTTTTTTTTTTTTTTTGACTTTTGCATCCGATAAAATCGAAGAAAAAGTGCAATCTAATGAGAGTTTAGGTATTACCAGGGCTATTTTTTTAATTTAATTTCTACTATTTTTTTTATTTGTTTATTTGCAAAACCAGTATAAAATATCTAACAGCATCGCACAAATCTCTCATTAAAACGAATTTTTTTTTTATAATTTCTGAAGTCAGCTGCAATATACCTAAAATTTCGAACAATAACGTTATTAATATTTTCTCACCACTTTTTGATAGAACTTCGTATACATATTGTACAAAATGAATATAAATAAATGTTTTCTGTTGCTTTTATCACCTTACAAAATACCAACTCAAATCTAAAGCGTATTCGAAATGCATTGCATCCCACGTAACGTGCTACAATCCTCAAGAGTTTTTGTAGAGGAAAGTCGTAGAATTTATTCTAAATTTTTGATCTTTAACCTGTTGTTTTTTACAACGGGTGATAATCATCACAGCAAACAAAAAGATTGCCCTCGGGGCTTACATTCTTTAAGTACAGGGATTTTAACACCGATTTTCTATCGATATCGTTCCCAAGGTATTTTTTGGTAAATACGAGTATCCCAGCCCTCGGGATATTCCAGTGACCTTTCTCTTTTTTTAAACCTTTCTTCTTATCAACCAATTTTAGCTCCTTTTGTCCGTTTTTTCTGAGGTCTAGATCCCAAAAACTCATCGTTGGCGCAGCATAGCTATATTTGGTTCTTGCGCATAACTTAAATTTTTAAGAGCAAAATATTAAAGATTCTTATAAAAATATCTTATAGAATTTTTATCGATATTTAGAAAACCGATTCTTGGATAGCATTTACTTTTAGAAGAGATCACTTCTGCTAAAACAGTATAACATACCTCTGATGCATCGAGAAGTCCCGTGAAAACGAAATTTCTTAAGCTTGGGGACTTAGTACCTTACGAAATCAAAAGTAGAGCTTTTTGACAAACTTTATTCGATTCTTCATAAAACAACAATTTTTGCTCATTTTAATATGAAACTTTGCCAGTTTGTGTAATAAAGTGCATAGTTTAAAATATTGGGTCAAGTTTTGCTATTAAATTAATATATTTTCTTATACAACATGAAATATGAGTACAAAAATTTGAAAAATAAATTAGCTTACCTTACGTTACCCACAAAATAACATTTTAAGATGTACAGTAGAACCATAATTCTTATACCAAATTAAAGCTAAATAATGACCTTATTTTGTAAACCTCAAATTTTAAATTTACCTTACATTAAAAAAAATTGAAAAATTAAAAAAGTTATCAAGTTTGTATTTAGTAACTTTTTTTCCATGTATCATGTTATAAAATAAAATCTAGTCATCCTATTAACAAAATTGAGGTTCACAGAATAAAGATTTACAAGTACAACACTCATGTAAAATTTTAAAGCTATGCATGCAAAACATTTTTTTTAATCCTGTGGGAAAGTGTGAAAATAGCAAACTGAGAAAAAGAGGTTTGTTTACATTGCATTACATAGAACAAGCCACTTTAGACATTTACATTTTTTGTTGCACAGGACGTAATAATTGTCGGATTTTGACGTGGTTTGTTTTAAAATGCTCCTAACATTCAGTACTATTTTTTAAAATCAAATTTGAAAAATCGAACTTTTGAAGGTGCAAAGGTACTAAGTCCCCTTAAGCTTTTTTTAATCTGGTACAATATACTTGAAATTCTTAACTTTAACTCCTTCTGACTTTCACCTTTTTCCTGACTTTCACCTTTTTCCTGACTTTCATCCTTCTGACTTTCATCTTTGAAACATCTCTACAAACTGTAGAGATGTTTCAGACTGGATATAAAAGGAATTAAAGAAGGCGGACACGGAGGGAGGATTAAAGCCCTTTTAGTGCTCCATATCACTCTTTATCCAATCAACGAGCGGAAAGAAAGATAGCTGCCTCTGCTGTCCAACGCGGATTAAGAAGTGTACTGTCAATACAACTATCCGTCTAAGGTGAACATTCTACCAAATACGTGCCAAAAATAAAAATGTTAAGAATAATTCAGCATTAATTGCTGAAACGAGGATCTGTAAATATACAGTGTAGTTAAAAATGTGATTTGGTGTAGCACAGATAGAATGCTGATAGACAAATAAATACAGAGATAAAGGCAAGGATATATTGAATTTAGCATACTTAGAATTAAATGCATGCAAACAGAAATACACATGTTTCCAAAAACTAAGAACCCCCCCCCCCATAAAACTAGCGATAAATAACTCTTTCAAAAATAAACCAATCTGCATTAAATTAGGATATGTCGTTGAATAAAAGGGGCTGAATGAAAGGGAAATATGCAAATTAGTGGAGCTGCAATCGTTATGTGTCATCATTAAGGAGCAAAATAATGCGTGCTAGAGTGTAAGGTTGCAGATATCGCTGTATCAGTGAGATTAGAAATCTAAGATAGCCAATTCATTACAATGACTTCGAGAAATCATTTGTTCGTAGAACTAAGATGGAAAGCCATTGGGAGACGAGGTAGGCCATACTCAGAAATAGGTGGTTAGATGGCCCAACTGTGTTTCATAGACTTTGGCCAAAAATTTTAAACCACTGATTTTACACCCAGAATGTTTCGCAACGGACGACAATCGACGATGACAGGTATTTGCGATTATGAACATGAAGAAATGGAACCGCAACCTCAACTCAACCTAGAGCTTCCGTTATTGGAGCCACCGAAAGATTGGTGTTACCAATATCATGCGTAAAAGACTTCACGAAGATGGTCTTTGCTCAATGCAACTAGCCATGTGTGTACCGCTCACAGGAGGAAACATTTAAGATGGGCACGTCAACTTATCACCAGGGTGGCTGATCAATGGAGGTCTGTTCTCTTTGCTCATTGAGTCCAGGTTTAGATTCCAAAGCGATAGTAGGTGTGGTTGTATTTGGAGAGAACAGGGAACGCGCGCGTATCCCATACATCAAACATCCGCGAAAGATACTCATACGGAGGAGACAGTGTCTGTGTTTGGGATGGTATATCTTTGAGTGGACGCACAGACTTCTAAGTCTTTCTACGTAGAATTGTGAATGCTTACATCTTTGAAGATGACATCATTGAAGCTTATGTGAATCTTTATGCCAGTGCAATAGGTAGAGATTTCCTTCTCCTGGAATGTAAAGCTAGAACGCACAGGCAAGATTATTTTCAGCACCAAACAATACAGCGCATGGAATAGCCAGCTTGAGCACTGGATTTGCATCCCAACAAGAATATTCAAGATGCTTCGGAAAGATGCTTTGCTATTCTCAATCTTCCTTATTCCTTAAATGGAGACCAAAAGCCTCCATTTAAAATCCATTCACGGGGCATGGCAGGAATCGTGGAGTCTCCAGATACACAACAACCAATCAATTGTTTATTGAGATTGCAATTAAAAAATATAATTGGGGGTTGTATACGAGGGTTGTTGCGACGAACCTCGCAATTTCGTACTCGGTCAAGTGACAAAGATGACACCTAAGTCAACACCTCTTCCTTCAAACTTCCAGATCACGTAACGGGAGGATCTGGAGCCTCAAAAGCATAACGTGCATCAATACCGCTACATGAGAGGTCTTTCGTGGAATCTGGACCTGAGCCCCCGCCCCGATGGAAACATGCTGGAGACAATGGTCAATCGAATTCCGCTGGCTCATGCAGTTACCGAGAGTTGGTTCTGAAGCGGTTTTAAAAAATTTGAGTTAACGACAATTCTTATCCAATAACTAAATTTTTTTACCCGTTGGGATGCTTATTATTCTGGTGGTAAAACTAGTACCAGCGAAAATCCTAAGTTAAGAACACAATCTATCTTTAAATTTTCGCACACTACACGTGACGCAATGTGCTTTTTAGCCCAAACACTTGAGCTGGCACCCCTTATAGGGTGACGAATCACAAAGAGTCTTAAAAATTTGTGTTATTTATATCAAAAGTACTATTTAAATAAGTGGTAGTCAATACTGGGTTTTTTTTTTTTTTGGACTTTTGCATTCGATGCAATCGAAGAAAAAGTTCATTTTAATGAGAGTTTAGATATTACCAGGGCTATTTTTTTCCGATCCGATCCGATTAAGTCCAGTCGGTCGCGAAATGAAAATTCCCGTGACAATCCGTTGACGTTGTGCGCAGATGTGTTGCGTAGTGTCTCTAGTATATCCGTTATTTTAACGCCCCCTTTTCCCCTTTTTCCTTTTAAAAGACCCATTATTTTTTCGTCGAACGTGGAGAGTATATTCCTCGCATTTCCTTTAAATTGTTTCTTAAATGAGTCAAGAAGGGAGTATTTCAGTTTTTAGATAGTCCATTATGGCAATACCATAAAAGAGGTTTATGGAAAGAATGCAATATCTCGTATTTCTTTTTAAAAATACTGCAATTCCGAAGGGAACAGCTTGTAGGATTTAAAGTTTTAAAATATTTCACACCGTTTCGGATAATTTTTTTTTGTTTCATTGCCAATTTTATTTTGTATCCGATGTATTTCAGTTTTGGTTGAGTCTCTCAACTATTTTGATGCTGACGTTTTGTTTTTTATTAAGGGTTTTAAAGTGGAAGGAGGGATATTACGAGATTAACTCCCCCTCCCTTCCTCCTGGAATCAATTGGTTTTGAAGTGAATCTGTGTTCCGAAGAACTGCTTCCGAAAGTTTATGTAGTTTTCAGCGAAAATCGGTAGGAAAGTTTATAGTTGTAAAAGAGTATAAAAAATGGGATCGTCTTGACAAACTCTACCGGAAAGATGAATGTTTATTTGAAAAAAAATATTCGATTTTTGTCGGGGATTTTTCTGGTGAAACCACATTCTCTGATAAAGAAAATGTCTTTGGTAAAGGCAGAGTTCTATCCAAAGCGATTATGAGTAGGTAGTGCGACAATTTCTAAATCCTACCTATCCGCAAAGTTTTTTAGATGCTTATTTCTAGAGGAGCTATTAGAGGAAATGTGTATTGTGTTAAAGTCACTAACTACTACACACTTCTGATTTATTTGAGCGAGTGTTTTTAACTAAATAAGGTTTTATTAAGATAGGAGAGATGGAAGGGGGAGAGATTGAAATAACACTTAGATTAGATTATGATTTGCGGCTCAAAACGTTGTGTTGTAGAGGATAAGTGGGCAGTTTATTAGGAAGGAGAGTTCAATTGGTTTTTAATAACATCGCCCTTAGAAGTAACACTAGGACTATTGACGACGTACCTTGGGATTTTGAACCTCGGTCAAGTGACGAGGACGACACCTGAGATGGCATCTTCTTCTCCTAACTTCCACATGACACCAACGGGAGGACTTTGGGCCGCGACAGATTGAACGTGGATTAGCACAGGCTATACGGTGGGTCTTTCGTGGCATCAAAGTTCGAACTCACTACACGACGAAAACCATGAACGCAACCATGAACCACTAGGCAACTGCAGCCACAGGAGAGAACTTTTAACAAAAATCAGCTTACTACTAGATATAGAGAAACGAGGGTTGACATCGACATTGGGGACATCACGGAGCGCTCTTCTAGTCGGAATCTGGAGATCTGAGATATTAGTTAGGAAAGATGAAGTTTAAACATGCTGTAGAGCGAGCTATGAGAGAAAGAATTGCAATTGGATGACCTGCGTAAATAGTGTGTCCCCATTGGCTGTTGAAGGGTGGGTGTGTTGATCACTATGAAGATTTGAAGAGCTATTTTAGGAGATGAAAAGGGAAAGGGTTGTTTGCATTGGATATATATATATATATATATACAAAATTTTTTATTAAAAATTGTGAAAAATATTTATTTCCTTAGATTTAAAGTACACTCCATTTGATTACAGAATTATAAAAAAAGCTTCGACACAATGATAGATTTTCAATGCTATCTGAAATCTTTTCTACTAATTTTACAAAAACAACTTCTCATTTAAAACAAATGTAATTCTCGAGTTTGACTGAATGTTTCGTAACAACCCTCTTAGAAGCAACATGAGAGTTGCAGGCGAATTTTTAACCTTGGTCCAGTGACGAAGACGACACTTAAGTTGGCATCTCCCACTCCAAACTTCCACACTACGCCATGGGATGGTATAGAGTTTTATAAATTTAACATATATAATCCCAGATATATGATGATTGTTTTGTGGCATCAGGATTAGAAACCACGGCATTGGAAACAACTCCAGCCACAAGCTAGCAAAGACCACGTGGCTCCATTGAGTGTATACAGTTCCTGAGAATTGGTTTCATAGAAAACATATAAGTTTCGAGTAAAAGGCACAGCTGTTTCCGAAAAACAATTCTTACCCCTACACAGATATTTATCATGCTAAGTATGAAAAAGGTCGTTTGAATAGAGAACATAAATGAAGAATAACCACAACAACCTCTCTCGATAAAACTTATCTTTAGAATTTTCGCACACTGCACTTGACGCAATGCGCTTCTGAGCCCATAACACTTGAGCTGGCACCCCTTATAGGGTGATAAATCACAGCTTGTCTGCAGAAATTTGTTTTATATAAAACAAAAAGACTAATTAAATAAGTGGTATCAAATACTTTCATTTTATAATTTTAGACCTGATGAAATCGAAGAAAGTGCATCTTGATGAGAATTTAGGTATTATCAAATATCTCAAAGGGTCTTAAAGAAATTTTCCCTCAAATAGAAAGAGAATCCAAATTTCGAATTGAATGCATAGAAATATTTAAAGATAGAGTGAGTGAGTGATGGAAATGGTACCAGAGCCAGATGTGACTAAATGTGACGTTTGAAATAAAAAAAAAAGGATAAAAATTGGTTGACAAAAAGGAGGGTCGAAAATAGAGAAGAATCACTACAGTATCCCGGGGGTGTGTCACCCGTGTTTACTAAAGACAGGGAAGAAAGAAACATTCCTAGGATACCTTGGATTTATGATTTCTGTACCTACCTAAAGAAGGCAAGGAGATGAGGGTAGTTATTTAAAGAAATGAAATCCTGAGGATGTTTGTTTATGAAGCATTTTCAGCATTTATGAAAGATTTAGAGCAAAACTGCAATTGATTTATGTGGGAAGTAACACAGTCATGCCGCGGAAACCAGCGGGAGAAAACAATTAAGGGTATGTAGAATAACAAATAACATATGCAAGGAATTGTAGAATAACATACCTAAGACGCCATTTTTTGTGACATATATATTTTGAAATAATTAGTAGAGTTTACATTTTGTGCATGTATAATAATAATATGTTAATTGCCTTACAGAACAATAAAATTATCTTTTTTGTCAAAAAGGTTTTTTTCCCCTTTTAATTGGATATGGACGTGATTTGTAAGATATATTTGCCTTTAGGTACCATTTTAAATGAAATTATTACACAATATGGTTCCAAATTTTTTTATGCTTCCTTAAAGGGTACTTATGCACTTAGTGAACGTAAACTATTTTTTCTCTCTAAGTAATATCTAAATTTTAAGATAAAAATTTTATATGAAAAAAAAAAAAAATTACAAAATTGCAAAGTTTTATAATTGCTTCAATGAAAACGTACAGTAATATCGTTAAAAATTGGTTCACTGTATTTGTACATTATTTTCTATACGAGAAGTGAAATATTTTGCATATTTATGGAGTATTATTTTTAAAAAATGGAGTACCTACAGACAAATATATCTGAAAAATCATGTCTGAAGGGAAATAAAAACATTTTGACGAAAAACTTTTAAAGTTCCTATAAAATAATAGAAACACCAGTATTAGACAGACAAAAAAAAAAAAAAAAAAAAAACTATAAGCTCTACGAATTATTTAGACACAAAAATGCCGCAAAAAAGGAGTTTTAAAATCCATATTTTATTTTCTTCACATGTCCTGGTACTCTGAACTTGAAATATTTAGATTGGTATTAACGATTGATTTTATTGTTTTTAATGTAGTTCAAAATTTATGAGAGCAAGGGCTAGGAGGACTGCTCTAATTTTCATAAAACTCCCTACTGTTATATACTTCTTCAGTGATTGTACAGTGTATATTCCTCGCATTTCCTTTAAACTGCTCCTCAAGTGACTCAAGCAGCGAGTTTTTTGGCTTTTAATTAGTCCGTTACGGAAATACCCCCAAAGTATTTAAAGCGATGTTGAAATATCTCATATTTTTTTTAAAGAGAATTGCTACAGTTCGAAAAGGAACTTTAAGATTATTGTCAGTAGGATAATGGGCTTAAAGTCCGTCTTACTGTTTCAGATAATTTTCATAAAACTCACTAATGTTGTTATATATTTCTTCTGCGAATGTGCGAAGTGTATTCTTCGCATTTCCTTCATTAAGTTTTTATTAACGTCGCACTAGAAGCAACACTAGGGCTATTGGCGACGGATCTAGTAATTTTGAACCACGGCCGAGTGACAAGGCTGTCACCTGAGCTGGCACTCCCTCTCCTAACTTCCACACTACGCCAAAAGCATTTCTTTAAAATTGCTTCTTAAGTGACTCAAGCAGCGAGTACTTTGGTTTTTAATTAGTCCATTATGGAAATACCCACAAGGGCTTTAAAGAAAGAATGAATGACCACCTAGCTACAGGGGAGGCTTATAGTTGTGAAAGAGTGTGAAACACTTTTTGAAAAGTGGCAAATTTTACTGGAGAAATGTGTGTTTATACCGTATTCATACTGGAAGTTTAAATTTACGAATATGAAGCTATGGGTGAGTTTTGGTAAAATTGATTTCCCTAATAAGCGCAAAATAACGTTTATATGCTTATTACAGAGTTATATGTGAGAAGTCTATAGTGAAGCATCTATTAAAAATCAGATTATCAACGGGTGCAGAGAAGACACGGTTGATGCTGATTTCTGCGGGTGCCTAGGCTGCTTGCGGCCTTCAAGCCCGTATCTTGCAGCTGTGATGAATAATGGCAGTGTGTGGAAGATTTACCATGCTGGGTACTTAGTCAGTGAAAAGTCTATTTGAGTTGAAGTTTGAAGAAATACACGGAAAACTGAGTGATGAGCCTTGAGTTTTGCAGTCATTTTCGTTGAATGTAAGGTTAGGTACTAAATAAGCTGCAGAAAAGGGGAACAAATTAATTCAAAAAACTATTGTAGAAGGTTGAAAGTGTGATTGAGGAGAGATGATTTGTCCCAATCATTATTTGGGTCTAGTATTGCCTCAATTAAAGTATATTTCTTTTCAGTTAGTGTTTTTGCAGATTGAATTTGTGATAGGCTTTTGATAAATCCTGGCTTGTTATTAAAAATTCTGACAATAATTCTTACAATATCAACTGAGGAGAGAAGACAAGGTAAGGAAGTTTTATTATATGTATCAGAAATTTTAATTTAAACAAGTGGTATAACTGTATTTTGTTTCATTTGATCATACATAAGCGGTATGTTATATTTAACCATACCAAAAATATTGTGTCTTAAGCGACGCAAGGAATATAACACAATATCCACCACTTTGATTTGGGCGGATTTTTGTGATACCGATTTTTATATCACTTTTTTTTTTCAAAAACGAAACATGATCTAAGTAGTCTGTAAAAATCTTATTAAATGCTGTACTTACTCGAATTTCTCTTATTCTAATCTATTTGGATATTCAACATACATGGCTTATATATAAACTTTAAGAAGAAATAAGCGAAAATCATGAATTAAGCTTTATGACCTTCATCAATGAAATGTTTCTTTGATATCGTTCCACATTACATATGACACAATGCGATTTGCATTCGCTTTAGATTTAAGTTTCTTTCGAACGATGGGCACCGTCGCCCATAGCCCGCGTGTTGCTTATAGTACGACGTTAATAAAAAACTAAACTAAACTAAATCGAACGATGGGCAGGATTCTAATTTTTAAGTTTATGTGTTAAAAGATCTGTTAAAAAGTGGTGTTAAATATATATTATCTAATTGGTAGAAATTTCTAGTACAGAGTGATTATAATTAAAGTCGCACTTTCAAAAAGCTGTAAAAAAGGAGCCACTGCTCAGAATGATATTCATCTGAGTATACGGAAACAATAGGATTTGGTTTTGAGAAAGAAATAAACAGTTCAAAAGTGGAGATATAGAGGGCGCTGTACTAATTATAAGAGACTAATTAAAAGACGGAATATGTTGTAATGTACTCTTTGTTTAAATCTCATCCACTATGACAAGATTGTGCCACAGTAGATAGAAAAAAATCGGTTTGTAATTGTCCCTAGGCCAATAAGCATACAAAAAAGCGAAAAGTGATGAAACCATCTAGAAAAGGAAGTCGTAAATAAACCTTTACGACTTTCGCTAGAAATGTTCAGTATGCTGTACACAGTTTTCCACCATAAGTTGAAAGTGTAAAAAACAGCATGTTCCATAACAGATAGTAGTGCATCACTTGGGATTATGTGAATTTGTTGTGTAATGTGTGTTTTTAATTCTATGTTCGCAGTTGGAGCCCCCGTATGCATCATATTTTTTGTAACAGTCGCAAGGGTTCAGTCTGATGATAATTGATCGTGGCGGCCAGTGGCGACTGATAATTCTGTCATTTCCAAAATGTATGTTGAGCAGATGCTTCACTGCATTTAAAATGTACGGAGGAGCGCCGTCCTGCATAAAAATTGTGCTACTATCCACACGTACGCGTTGTTGCAGCTCTAGAAAGAGCAATTTGCGTAAAAGAGATTCATAACGTATTCCTTCGACTATACAGGTGACAGGACCCGAAAGACCCATCTCCTCGAAAAAGAAAGGGTCAACGATAAATGCTGCCGAAAATCCGCACCACACAGTGGCCTTTTGAGAATGAAGAGGCGATGGTTGCATTTGGAACAGATTTTCTCAAGCCAATTTTTGCAATTTTGAGTATTGACAGAACCATGGAGAGGGAAATGGACTTCATTTATCTACAATATTGTCCATGGCCATGCATTGCTCACTTCCATTTGAGCAAGAAAGCTTTTATCTTTTTGGCAGGTCAGGAGGAACAAATCGTGAACATACAACATTCCGAATGGATCGAATTGCAGGATGTTTCGTAAAATTCGACGAACCATACTAATAGGTATGTCTAAAGTTCGGGCAATTCCCCGTGCAGTACACGCACTACTTGACGTTTCCTCCAATGCTGTAGCCACATCCTTCACTGATGTCGAAGTAATTGATTTCTTTCCTCTGCCACATTTCACGTCAAATGAAAAAGTCTCTTCGAATTATCAATCATTTTCTACAGACCGAATGCAGTCATCTGACCAGAGAAGCTTTTTCAAATCCTTTAATATCCGGAATAACTTCAATACAATTGCCGCGCAGTCGCGGTTCTTGTGAAGCAGATTCACAAGCAGAGTCCGATCCTTCAATGATAGTCCTGACTACCTTCTCAGATGCTGAATAGCTTATCATGTTCTCCGTCTTTTTATCATCAATGGAATGTGCAGTGCGGATGTCACGTCTCTTAATTGGCATCTTAAAATCCGCATATCTATTACAGCAATGTTTTTTTAGCCTCTTATGACTAAGCGCCATCTGTCAGTCCACTTTTGAACTACGTTTTTTCTTTCGGGAAATCAATTTCCATTGCTTCACAGATGAAATATCAGGTCATTATGAGAAGTCTTTTTTTTATTATTTTTGCAGCTTTTTGAAAGTTCAATTTTAATTATATTTACCTTATTTATTGCATTTAATTTAATTAGATCAGAGATATTGACAAACGACTGGTCTTGAATGCCATAAGAAATATTTTTATACTAATTTTAAGTGAAAAGTACTAATTAATTCCCGAGTATTGATTTAATATTTTTTAAAAATAATGCAATTCATGTACGCATATTGAAAATTTTACGTCTGCTATGATTTTTACCAATCTTGGTGAGAACAAAAACGCGTCAGCGAATATTGTAAATTACGAACGGATTGCGGAACCTTAAGGGGACTTAGTACCTTTGCACCTTCAAAAATTCCATTTTTCAAATTTGATTTTAAAAAATAGTACTAAATGTTAGGAGCATTTTAAAACAAACCGCGTCAAAATCCGACAATTATTACGCCCTGTGCAACAAAAAATGTAAATGTCTACAGTGGCTTGTTCTATGTAATGCAATGTAAACAAACCTCTTTTTCTCAGTTTGTTATTTTCACACTTTCCCACAGGATTAAAAAAATCTTTTACATGCAGAGCTTTAAAATTTTACATGAGTGTTGTACTTGTAAATCTTTATTCTGTGAACCTCAATTTTGTTAATAGGATGATTAGATTTTATTTTATAACATGATACATGAAAAAAAAGTTACTAAATACAAACTTGATAACTTTTTTAATTTTTCAATTTTTTTAATGTAAGATAAATTTAAAATTTGAGGTTTACAAAATAAGGTCATTATTTAGCTTTAATTTGGTATAAAAATTATGGTTCTACTGTACATCTTAAAATGTTATTTTGTGGGTAACGTAAGGTAAGCTAATTTATTTTTCAAATTTTTGTACTCATATTTCCTGTTGTATAAGAAAATATATTAATTTAATAGCAAAACTTGACCCAATATTTTAAACTATGCACTTTATTACACAAACTGGCAAAGTTTCATACTGAAATGAGCAAAAATTGTTGTTTTATGAAGAATCGAAAAAAGTTTGTCAAAATGTTCTACTTTTGATTTCGTAAGGTACTAAGTCCCCTTAATATAATCTATCTTTAGAGTTTTCGCACACTACACATGACGCAATGCGCTGCTAGGCCAATTACCTTTGAGCTGGCACCCCTTATAGGGCGACGAACCACACAAAGGCTGAAAAAAATGGGCCTTATGTATATCAAAAGTCATATTTAAATAAGTGGTAACAAATACATCTTTTTATTGCAATTTTACATCCGATGAAATCGAAGAAAATACATCTTAGTGAGAAACTAGGCATAATCAAATATTTTAACGTATTTCAAAGAATTTATATCTCAAATAAAAAGATTCTTAATTTAAAAATTCTGAATTAAGTACGCAGAAATATTTAAAGAAATGAAATACTGAGGATGTTTGTTTTTAAAAAAATTAGAGCTTTATTGCAAATGACTTTTATAGAAAGTGATACGGAAGCGTTAACCAAAAACAATAAACTAGGAAGATTTAGATAAAAATTAATTAAAATTAACTTAGAAGAAAAACTGTATGCCATAAACACTGTATCAGCGGGCTCTCGTAGTGTTTGCTTAACCTCAGTAGAGGAGATTATAATGTTAGAAAAGTGTGAAACATGAATATTTAGATAAATGGCAAACTGTTTTCAACTTGTATTGGAAAGACAGGTGTTTATATCATAGCCATATTGGAGTTTTAAGACTCGAGCGGAAGAGCCTACCGGATGCACCGGAGGGTGAGCCTATCTTTCTTACAGAAGGCGTAGTTTCCTGTATAAGAAGTAAAACACCGAGATACTTATCTAAAAGGTCTTGCAGTTTGAGATATGGAAGCTCACGCAGGGTGCCCAAATCAGTTATAACTTTCAACATGGATATTGTCATATTTCTTATGAAAAATTTACCTTTGTAAAAAATGTAAATTGAGCAGTATTTTTTAAACCGATTGGAGATTGTGATTGTTTATTAACGTCGCACTGAGAAACAACATGAATCTATTGAGAACGGATATTGTAATTTTGAACCTCGATCAGGCGAAGAGAACAACACCTGAGCCCGCACCTTTCTGTCCAATCCTCCACACCACGCCAAGGGAGGACTTGTGTCCTTAACCGGATTTTCCGCTCTCAGAGGTTCCTTAGTGGCACTATCGCCCGAAACCTAAGGTGAACAGATGTCCCGATTTTTGATAATTTATCCCGCGTTATGCAAAGTTTTAAGAAAGTCAAAATTTTTAGAAAAAATGCACGACAATCAAGGGAACGGCGATTGAATGGGTAGGGAAAGATACGGTTTTCGGCTTCCATGTAGCTGTTTCACCAGGATATGAGCTTTATATTATTTTTGTGAATTTTATAATGTTAAACTTTAATAATAAAAATAATTGTTGAGAATTGATTATCAGGAACTGCGTATCAAAGTTCGCCTTGATCAGTTGCTAGAATACGACCGCCATTGTTTGGACTTAATGAACAGTGGCATTTTTCGGCATTGGCAGCGACGAAAACATTTTGTAGCTTTAAAATGATGAGAGAACACTTTGTACACTTCCACAGATTTTATTCTTACGGCAACATGTTTCGCTAGCGACCTAGCATCAGTTGGAACAATGTTGCAAAAGAATTACAACTTATACAAAAATTGGAAACGAAGGGGAATTTTAGAGGAGAAGGCTCAGGATGTAAGAAGTTTGTTGGTCGTCCACGAAATAACGCCTTCACATACTGAGTTTTGTAACTGTCTCTCATACGATACACATCGTAATGGGTGCTAGTTAAACAAGTGATGTCAACAAATCAGCTATTCAGATGATTTATGTTTGTTATTAGTTTAGGTACCAAAGGTTGGTATTTTTTAGGTACCAAATTTTTAATCAAGGACCCCCCCCCCATCAATGGTGTCCCGCTTTTCGAATATTAAAATCTGGTCACCTTATCGAACCCCCGACTCGACTAAAACAATGTTGGCCACGAGTCTAGGCTACCACGACCCCTAGACTCCGTGGCCTTCCGATTGAAGATATTCTCAAGGAAAGGATAAAAAAAGAAATTAAAAGAGAATTACGTTATATTTCACGCGTAAAATATTACGTCAGGCATCTACCTTTCATAACACTAGCCATGGGTGCTCTAAGTTCTTAGTTTGAATGGGATGTCATAGCTAAGAAGTAGCTTTAATTGTTTTTCTGCGCAGAAAATTGCGACTTTGAACTAATGGTATGTTAGTTGATTGGTTAAAAGTATTTGGTGGGAGGGGCAATTGGATGCAACATTCAATGGTTCGGAACATTCCATAATCCAGCACCGATAGAATGATTCGCTATCGAATCGTTTCGAGTGGATTCGTGAGTTAATTGACTTTTGCTATTAAAAGGCAACACAGTGCTGCTCGCATTTTCGCCCAGTGTTTATTGCAGCTGAAAGTTTTTTCAGTACAATATTTATTACTTTCTGGCGGGATGGAAATATTACAACTGGGTATATACGAGGTACAGCAAAATGTTCTCGAAACTCACCAGGTGTTCTTCATAATGCTCATAAACCTAATTAGCATTAGCATGTGGCTTTCAGTATAGGGCAACAGTTAGATATAATTAATCATCAAGAAAAACTCGTCATAACTTGTATTAACTATAGTTGTACTATTTTAAATTTTATTTTGTGCTGTTTTATTTTTATCAATACAAGAATAATCAATTAATATTCAACGTTTTAATTTAATCTTGTATATGATAGAATAATGATATACTTTGATGAATGCTTATATCGTTTACACAAGTACATACATTCTAAGCAAGTCTTTTTATTAATATACGAGTAATTCTTCCTCTGATACAATTAAAGAAACAGTTAAGATTATATTAGATTTCTCAACAGATTTTAATGAAGTTTTAACGTCAAGTAGAGAAAGAATTGACACTCTGGATTTATATTTGTCAGAGAGAGAGAGAGAGAGAGAGAGAGAGAGAGAGAGATGTGACGCATTATTTATATGTACGGAAGGGGGAAAATAAAAATTCGAAAGCTCCACCTTCATTGGAATACATAAAGGAATAAAATTCTGAGCATATTTGTTTATTTACGAAAGAACTAAAAAACCAAAATGCAATTGAATTAAAGAGAAATAACATTATATATGGTACGAGAGCGTTAACTTAAACAGAAAAATATAACTTTTCTAAAATGTAACGTTTAAAAGTTCTACGTAAAGTTTTGCAAAGAACAGATTTAGCCGCCTAAGGTGCTAACTTTTTTTAAAAAATTACTTATTCTATTAAGTACTAGAATTAGAGTAAACAATGAAATATTGAAATGGACCATAATATAAGCCAAATGCAATTAAAATTAAAGCAAACCATAAATGATTAAATCGAATATATTAAAGTTAAATGTATTTAAAATTGAAGCAAACGATAAAAAATTGAAAAGTGATCAGGTACGTAAAAACACCCCACCTAAAACAATAGCCCCTTAGGTGGCTAAAAACAAATCGTGTTAGAATCACACTCATAATATTTTTTTAAAATTACATATGCGACTGTGAAACAAGGAGAAAAAAAAATCTCTTAACAGAAATCATCAACTGCCAGGTCTTTTTTTTTTATTTATTTGTTATTTCTTTCATCATCGAAATTGCATTCTTGATTAGGAAGTTTAAAATCGAAACTTAAAAACGCTGCAGTCTTTTAAATAAATGCGTTTATTTTTTTCCACAAAAGAAGAAAAATGAATCTTTAAGAAGATTCATCGAAATTAAGTAGGCAAAAAAGCATGCAAATGTAACGAAAGAATTTTATAAGCGGAAAAATGTTAAAATAGTTAATATTAATAAATTAAATTAAATATTATAGTCAATAATTATTGAAACCATCTCTAGCTTTATTGCATGCTCAGTGAGGAATAGTTATTTTCTAATTACATGTTGAAGGCCAGAAATTTGCAAAACATTCCTTAATTGTTGTTCCATAGTTCCCATGATTCGTATCGTCCAAATTTTTTTTATTGAATTGTGTATAGGATTCAACATTCTCAACTATGCTCTTTTGGGGAAAGATTTGATGACATTGTTGACCAAGAAGAGAAAAGTTTGAAGAGGCTTCTAGCAACCAGAGGCATGCGAGCCACATGCGCATGTTATTAGCGTGTTGGAAAACGTCATATCTTGAAAGCAATGCCAATGTTATTTTACTGGCATACTATTGGTCTGTTACACACTGTGTTGGTCTGCTATTGATATGAGACAGTATCCTGTACAATCATATCAGGAGTGGTGTTTGAGTCCTCTGAAAATCGAGAGCACTATCTAATATCTTCTCATTTTCGGTTTCTAAAGTTATCAATCCAAAGACTGAAGTGTGACTCATTTCTGTGTGGTTCCAGTCTGCGCAGTGGCCACAGTAACTTGGTGGTCATGGTCGCGGACTCGCGGCCGGCGGTTTTTGTCGAGTCGTGGGTTCGAGCTTTGATGCTACTAAAGTCTCCCCGCTGACACGATGAAGATGTTAGGGGAGGATGGTACCAGCTCAGGATTCATCCTCGTCACTTGATCGAGGCTTAAAATTACGAGGTACGTCGCCAGTAGCCGTCGTGT
>BMAW01087136.1:169341-256413 GCA_019974015.1 Nephila pilipes
CACTCCAAAATGCTTCATTTAAACTGGTAGTTTGAAACCTGACGTCTTTGTGATGATTGCAATCCTGTAGCGTCTTGCATTAATAGCCTTTTTCGCGATTACGTTAACCACCTTGCTGAGAGACCGTCTTCAAGAAGACTGATTTGTTGAGCTTAATCCTTCCACGCACGATAGCTCAAAATTCACTTTTTACAATACTATTAATATTCTATTTATTTTTGAAAAACAATGTTTTGTAAAAAAATATCAATGTAAATTACCTTCTTTTTTTTAGTTTTTTTGTTGCAAATTTGTTAAGAATTTTCAAGTGAATTAACATTGCTGTAAGTAAATAATGACTTTTATTCATTGCTTTATTCGACCCCTCCGTTTCTACCTGCATTATTTGTCGCAGTTTGGTAATAATATATATCGGAATCAAAGGAGAAGAGAAAATAGAGCACAGGTTTTAACTAATTTATCTACGTTCAGAGTGATTAACGCATTTGTAGACGCAACACGAGGGCTATTGGAGAAGGACCTTGAAATTTTGAGCCTCCGTTAAGTGACGACCCATTTATTTATAATTCTTATTCAACCAAGCGCGGGACGTAATACAGGTACCATAGGACATATGAAAGAAACTGTAGCTCTATGTGAGGTAGAAGACGATAATGCTGTTGGACCTGTCAAGACTGTTGATCAAGATATGTTGACCTAAGGCATGGTTTACATATCTTGTCTCGTATCCGATTATCCTGATCTTCTAAAAGTTTTATTTTGCCAACGTGTATCTTTATAATAGCGGCCAGCATCTTTACACAGTAATTGTTGAAATATTCTATTCGACGACTGATGAATCGATACAGCAGAATCTTTAAATCTAACCGATCTCAAGAGCTGTTCGCATAAGTTAAACAACTTAAATCATTGAATAGACAATTGCATTTTAGAATAACAATTAAAAGTGCTGGATCACATCGAAGTATAGAGTTTCAGAGAGCGCTACAAAACCTTCAAAGAAGACAAAAAAAAAAAAAAAAAAATTCTAAAGTGCAAAAAGGTTGCCAACTTTAACAACAAAAAAGAATAAAACAGTCGATTATGCCATAAAAATGAAATATTAAAATTGGAGCAAAGTGTATATAATTAAATTAGATATTAAAATTAAAACAGATGTTAAATTATATATATATATATATATATATATATATATATATATATATATACAAAATTAAACAATTTTTTTATCGGATATTAAAATTAATTAAATTAGATATATATCTTAGCAATGAAAATGTACCTTAAGTAAATTAAATATAATTATCGTTGCTGTTGAATAGAAATAAATCTTTACACAATAATTCCTTTTCAATAGCCATCCTCGTAAGGTCACTGTGGAGGATATTTATAGTTTGATACCACCACTCCATGACATCGTAATTATTCAACTTTACTTGAAATCGTCCAAACAAGAAACTGTGAGAAATATTACAGCAAACCGTCTATCGTTGAATATTGTATATGATGCTACGAAGTGTGGCTATAAAATAACGGGACTGGTACTGCTACAGAAGAAGTGCGCATGCGCCAAACGCCAGCGACCTACAGCTGTTTAGCATGAAGCCTTCTCTTTCGAATTCAGAGCCTCTCGCTTCTGCGAGCAAATTCGTATAACAGTAGCTGTAGTTCGCATTAGTTATCGTTTCGTTTCACCGAAAGACAGTAACAATAGAGAAATGAGCTGTTGTGAAATTTCAAATGAAACTAGGAAAAACTGCTAATAAAACATAATTTATTGAAAGAAGTGTATAGTAATGAATGTTTATCGCGTCCACGTGTTTTTTTGAGAAGTTTCGAGATGGAAGCGAAAACATTGATGATTCACATCCGGTTTGCCCTCTCACATCAAAAACGGATGATAATATTGAAAGAATCGATAACCTGATTGGATGTGACCGTCGGTTAATTATTCGCGCGATTGCTGAGACTGTAGTTATTGACAAAAAATCCGTACGGCAATTTTCTTCCATCAAGACAACGCGCCCGCTCATTCCGCATTGTCTGTCAAATGATTTCTAGCCAAGTACAACATCCCTGTGTTAGACCATCCCTTTATTTGCCGAATCATGCACCATGCGACTGTTATGTGTTTCCAAACGTGAAATCTGCATTAAAAAGAACAAGATTTGAGTCCGTTGACTGTGGAAGAGAAAGCGGCGCGTCATGAAGAACTCTAAAAAAAAAAAAAAAAAAAAAACTTCCCTTCCCTTTTTTTCGAATTTTTGTAAATTTTCGATGATTTGCATGGAGCGTTGTAGGGATAGAAAATGGGGTGTATATTGATGTTAATAATAAGTAAATATTTATGAATTGAAAATAAAATATTTTACTGCGTCACTCTTGTTACTTAATAGCCACACCTTGTATTTTTGCATTAAAATGAGCAGCATTCTGTGACTGAAGTGAACTTTCAATTAGTCACTAAGATGTAATTACTTTTTGAAATAAGAGGAAATTTGCTCAAAAATTCTCGAGATGTTCGTGAAATTAATCTTAGAAAGAGGATCACCTGTTTTTTTTTTTTTTTTTGCTAAAATATGTATATTGACTTCTTTCATAGCACATTACATATCAGTAAAAAGATAAAAAAAATAAATATATTTAATAAAAATATGTACGAATATACTTCATTCATTAAAGATAAATTTTTTATTTCTCAAAGATGTAACTATTGGTGTAAAAATTGTAATTGTTTGTTTGGAATAAAAACATTAAAATGCGACATTTCATACTTGGTGAAAAATTTATTAAAGTCTACTAAATTGTGTTGCCTATATTTATGAAAGAAAATATAAAATTTAATTAGTTGTCTCACTCAAATTTAGCAAATTCTTTTTATCCCTCCAAGTTAATAGCACCTTGGTTAATAATTCCTCACAAATAATGAAAAGATTAAAAATTTGATGCAAAATAAAATAAAATAAAATAAAATAAAAAAAACCCGTAAAAGATTTTAGATCAACATGAATTCTCAAGCAAGTTTTTGCAGTCACAGATACTAATATAAGAAACTGATGAATATGTAAAATCATTGCACTTGAATGTTTCTTTAAATTAAGCAAAATATTTTACAATTCATGTAATATTGCACTGATATTTACATGAAACGTAACAGGATATACCATATGCATCACGTTGACTTTATGAAATATTATTTCTTAGCATCTCAATGCATCCATGACTTATGATAATAATTACAGATAGCCTGAATATAACGTAATTCATTCTATCTTTTACTCTTAAGGGGTTAAAATGTTTTAACAGTTTTGAAAGCATAACATCTGTGGTCGTCTACACTTTTTCTTTTATGCAGGGTGATCAATTTAAAAGCACACCTGCTGTTTTTTTTTATTCCCTTAAATCTGTCGGATGGGGCAACTATTCTAACGCTGAAGTACAAGTGTTTGAACCTTGATTAGGTGTGGGAGACAATATCCAACACAGTTGGGCTGTTACAACTTTATTTGTGTTGCAAAATAGAAATGGATCAACAATGTTATTTAATCCTGCGATAATTTTGTTTTTGAAAAACATAATTTAATTCAAATTTCTTACATCATAATTCCTTAGAGTAATGTTGAAAATGTTCGTCACCCTTTTGAATGCAAGCGTGAAAACGTGGAACCAAGTTTTTTGACACACTTCGCAACATTGATGGTGTTATTGACGAGATTTCTTCAGTTATGATTTGTTGTAATTCATTGATACTTGCAGGATTTCTCTGGAAAACCCTATCTTTGAGATAATACCACAAAAAAAATCTAAGGGGATGAATTATGGGGACCTTGATTGCCAGAGGCTTATTGAAATTAAACGTTTATCAAAGACTAACCTTAAGCACTTCCATTGTTAGGTTTGACGTGTGCGGTGTGGCTCCATCTTGCTGAAACCAGCAGTAATTGTCTTGTATCTCCAGTGAAGCAATAAATGTTTTAATTATATCCAGGTAAATTCTGGAATTGATGGTTTCGGTAAAAATAAAATTGATCCTATCACTTTTCGCCTTGAGAGCGCACACCACATGCTAATCTTTTGGATGTGTAAAGATGATTCCCTTAGCTCAAGGGGACTCTCTTGACTCGATAGGCAGAAAAATTAGCTATTTACATAGTCATTCAGGTGGAACCAAGCTTCATCTGAGAAGTAAACACCATTAAGCCTTTAAATGTTAGTGCGAATATATCGGCGAAACCAAACTCAAATATGCAGTCGTTTTCTGCGATCACTTGGCCACAATTCCTACACGGACTGTGAACGATAAGGGTAAATTTTCAAACGGTATCTCACAGCCTGATGCTCGTAAAGAAAAACACATTCTTCCACAGAATAACGAGCCATTTTCATTAAAATCACATAATTAGTTCATGCAGACGATTTTTATTGCTGCCATTCATAATCTTACGAAATGAATTTTCAAAAATAAAAAAAGGTTGAAAGAAGCAGACGATTTATTCAAATCAATGGACTAAATTCACAGAATCATGTGACATATATAACAAACAAACCGGCGTGATCTGTGTTTACATAGGATTTCCTTATATGTAAGTCATATATATATTGTATATCCACACTTTATTTCGATTAATGTATTTGATATCATATTTCTTAGTTTATTCAACAATTTGCATACGGCAGGAAATAATATGAGTATAATTTTATGTATATGTAGTCTTAGTCTCGTTTAATAGTTAAAGTATCGTTCGGTAAGCTTAGCGTATTTGAACTTACTTCCAGCGTTTGTTTGTATACTTCCGATATAAGCTATAAATTATTTTCTGCTTTAAGAAGATACATTTTCGAACTGCTAATAGCCATTGAGTTATTTTCACCTTTTTGTTTTGATTAAGCTTATTTTATATTTCAACTTATTTCATTTATAAATATTGTTATGGTACTTATCTATTTCGTCAGCGCAAATATCGCCAAGCAGACTTCATTGGGGACAACACACAGTATACTCATATTCAACTTAGCATCATTTGTATCATTTTTTGCTACTTTATGGCTTGCGCGAGTGAAACAGAAAAGTACTTAAATTTTAAAGAAGATCAGTGAAAACACTTTTTTAAATACTAGAAAATAACAGTCACATGTTTTCATAATTATAACAAAATGTTTGTATGTAAAACAAATAAATTTGCTGCCATTATTTCAGCTCTTTGATAGAAGAATGATTCAATACCTTTATACTGCAGCAATCCAAAATTTCAATTTTTGCATTTATTTAGGTGAAAAATATATAAAACAAAGTTTTGTGATAATTTCTTATTCAATTAAAGAGTAGTATATTTAGTAAAATGTAAGTTACTTAAGCTTATGAAGCATATCACATTTCATAAACGCATTGCAAAACAAACGAATAATAGACTTGTTTACATCGCCGAATATCACTTGGTCAAGTTATCATGTGATCGTGACGTCACATGAATTTCGTCCATTGCGCAGAATTGGATTAAAAATTTCTAATGATGTTCACGCGAATTTATGTTTAAAAGATGAGTTTTCACGTTTAGAAAGTGAAAGAAAACGATACACGCACATTAAATATAGACATATTAAGTAAGTAATAATGTTGAAACTCTTGATACATATATTAATAATGTAGGGAATACAAAAAAAATAAACGGATACTCTTTTAAATTGATCCTCTTGTAGTAGACTGAATTATAAGCGTTTTTATGACGCAAAAATAATTTTTAATTCTCGATCAATTTCAAATATTTCAGTTGTACTATGTCGTTGGTACTTATCGGGGAAAAATGGTAACACATCAATCAGGATTAAGGGTACCAGGGCTTTCGAGGTATTCTGTAATATCATATCGAAGACTCCTCATTTTTGCGATATATATATATTTTAAAATTTTTAGTCGAGCTTGGATTTGTTGTGCGGTTAATAATTATATTTTAATCATTCCATAAATCTGTAGAAGTACTTTTTTTTTTGAAAAAGGACTTTTTTTTGCCTCTTAGTTGAATATGGACATGATGTGTGAAGTAGTGTTGCATTTCGGCATCATTTTAAAGAAAACTATTACTCAATAGGCCTTCAAATTTTATATGCCTTTATAAACAGTACTTATACATATAGTGAATTAAACATATTTTTTCTCTAAGTAATACTTAAGTCCAAAGAAATAATTTTTATATAAAAAAGAAGAAAAATAAAATTTATATAATTGCGAAGCTCTATAATTTTTTCAAAGAATATATACTGTAATATCATTGAAAAAATTGGTTCACCATATTTTGTTTATTATTTTCCATATCAAGAGTAAAATATTTTGTATATTTACGAAAAATTACATTTAAAAATCGTATTTATGAAAAATAATGTCCATATTCAACTCAAAGGGAAAGAAAAAAATTTCGACCGAAAATAATACTTTTATAGTTCAATAAAATGATTAAAATATCATTATTAGGCGCAAAAAGAAACCCCTAAGCTCTACGAATAATTTTTAAAACGTTTTTCTGAATTTCACTTGGTGTGTGTGTGTGTGTGTGTGTGTGTGTGTATTATTAATTTTCGATCGTTAATTTAACCAACTTCCCATCAAGCTAGAAATCTGAAACCTTGGGAATCGTTCTCACTAGCCTAACAATACGATCTTTGGACATTTGCGACGTTTTAGCTAGTATTTTCTTCAATAATGCAGTTTATCCCAACCACTTGGCGCGATTTCAAAAATTGGCATCAAACTTGGCGATTTTTTTGTTTGGCTGAACGTTAAGTCCGTAAAACGGACCAGGGTAGCCACATTTGGCAAAATACTGCCAAATAATTCTTGTCGCCAAGAGTGATTGGGTTAAACTGCATTCCAACCATTTAATTTACCGAATTAATTAATTAATTTTAGTTACTTTTAACGTTTTTATGTATTTCACTTGGTTCGTGTTTCTGTGTGTGTGTGTGTGTGTCATCAAATTTTCTATCGTTAAATTAACCAACTTCCCATCAAGCTAGAGATCTGAAATTTCGGGAACCGTTCTTACTTGCCTAACAATGCAATATTTAGATATTTGCGACCAGTTTTAACTAATATTTCAATAATCTTTCTTAATAAATTTTGCCACTATATAAAAACGTTGTTTTTAAAAACGTTGGTTTTTATCTCGAATTATTAAAACATAAACTTCACAAAAAGTATGTCTTTTATTCGTTATTTTATTTTCCTCCACGTGTCCTGGTACCCTTAAGAATGAATGGTATAAGAACTTAAACAAAATATTAAATATAGTTTCCTATAGCACGTGACACCAAGTGACTCATAAGTGAATCAATCTTGAAAGGGTTCTTTCCTAAATTAATAATAAAGACAGTAAGTTAGTTCAGTTTTATTTCTATATAAAATTTTTTAATATAAACAAGTGTTATAATATATATCTTTTAAATTTAATTAGAAATGTTTTAAAGTATTTTACAATAAATTTAAGACATCCGTGGACGTTAAGGATTTTAACAAACTCGCAAAAATACACGCATGATTTATTGTTAAAGTAATGGTGATATCCAAATTTTGATAAGGCATTTTTTTGCTCATTATACTACATTTTAACACTAATCGCTTCTAATGATCTATGAAACGATGTTTAAATGTTGACAAAAATCTGGGGGCATGCAATTCTTACATACACAAACACACGAAGATCGGTAGAAAATTCAGGTGCCTACACAGCCAAATATTTTTTATTTGTTGCTTACCTTATTTCTTCTTATATCTGAAAGCTACACGTGTTTTTCATCCAATGTACTTGTTTTCTTCTTCCCATTGTTACGCTGGGAACAAAAGGAAATGACTACCTGTTCGGAGATGAGGCTGAGCCCTAGAAGCTTCATTGCACCCGACCTTGTATTTTATAACTTTCACTACTTCTCATATGTGAACGAGCGCCAGTTAGAGTCGACTTGTAGACAGTGCTTTGTAAGCCCGGTAATGCTAGTGATGCATTTTGTTATTCGAAAAAGAAACAAAAGGATACGGCCTCTTCTCTATTGGGAATTTCCCGTCGGTTAGGGGATCCCGAATATTTGCGTAACACGCTAATGAAATAAAGTTGCACAACTGTGGAGTGAGTGCTCTTATTTGAGAAATGCCATCCTGTCCAAATTGAAGAAAGAAACAGAGAGAGACAGAAAAGAAACATAGAGGGATCTTTGTTCGAAAACTGAGAGTTAATATTTCAGAATTGCAAATGAAAGAAACGAAAGACCGCGTGTCTGTGTGCGTGAGGTATGTCAAGTACAACCGGCAATTGTGGGGAGATTTGAAAATAATCGACTTGATACTCAGAGTGGATTTACAAAATATTGTTGTTTTGAATGTCTGGAGCGAATTATGAAGCAGTTAATTTAATGTTAAGTACGCTTCTCTGAGGGACCGATATCAGATAATCGTATTTTTTCCTCCTTTTCAAATGAAGTACGATCTATTTAAAATTTTGTAAAAGCTATGGACAAAATTATTGAAGGTTATGCCTGCATCAAGAGTCATTTCCCAAATGTGAGCGATGCTTAAGTAAAAGAGAGAATATTCGTTGGTACACAGATTAGGAAATTTTTGAATGAAGAAAATTTCAAGGAAAGGTAAATTACTCTAGAGATGGTTGCTTGCAAGGGAATCGCTTCTGTGATTCACTTCATTCTAGACCAGGGGCCGCCAAACATTTTTGATCATCGACCCCCAAAATTTTCTTATTTCTTAGAATGTTTTTCAAAATTATCTTTATTCCCTCTTATTTCCTCTATAAACAATAATACAAAGAAAAAAAAAAGAAAAAGACTTACCTACTTCTTAAATAAATTAAATCACATAAGAAACAGTAGTGTTTTTTTTTTTTTTTATCTCTTTTAATTTTCACAAAATCAAATTTTTACAAAAAACGATGAGAAGGATGTGCTTGAGGACTCTTGGATATATTAGCGATATTTGGTTCAAAATTTGTTGATTTCAATTCATTCCATTTATTTCTCTTCTTTGTTAAAATAGAATTAACATGACTGAATTCAGATTCAACCATCTATGAGCTTGGGAATACAATTAAAAAGGGAAATGTGTATTATAAGTTTTGGATACTTTTGCGTAATTCATACAAAATTCACTCACAGTTAAATTATTAAAATGCATCTTTGCTTCAAGGTCAGCTAATAATTCAATGACTTCATCTTGCAAATGACTGTCGTTATTTTCAACATGAGCAGAAAGTGGCTCGGTAGTCCATACTGGGATATCTGTATTTTTAATATCTCCAAAGCGAGATTTAAAACCGACGCTTAATTTTTAGAGATGATTTGTATATGATTTCAATATTACACCACACGTTGGTTATACCCAATTGTCGTAAATTTCAGAAGTATTGAAAATCTTTACATAACAATGAAGACTTGAATTAATTTAACTTGAAAGCTGAAAATAATTATTCGTGCTTGAATTGATAGAATATTTTTTTCTTGGTGACGTGTTTGAATATCATTGGTTATTCCAGTAAAGACCAGCCGTGTAGCCGGGGCTGATACACGTTAAATCTGTCGGGGCTCAAAGTCCTCCAGTAGGCATGGTATGGAACTTAGGAGAGGGAGGGTGCTAGCTCAGGAGTCGTCCTTGTCACGTGACCGAGGTTCAAAATTACGAAGCCCGTCGCCAATAACCCTCGTGTTGCTTTTTAGTACGATGTTAATTAAACCAAAACCAAAATATTTGATGTCATTGAACTTTGCAAATACATCAGACATAAATAAGAAATATTTTTTATATTTTTTTGCAATTCGTCACTTATGGCTGGATTAATTTCATTAAGAAATTCTGTAGCTGTTTAAATAATTCAACAAGTTTTTGTAAACATGTACCTCTTGATAACTATAATATTTCGGTGTGTAATAATATTTGGTTTGATAGTTCATCAGTTTCCTCCTAAAGCTCATCAAAAAGTCGTGATTTAAGAGGTTGTGCTGTAATTTGGACCATCTTGTAACAAAATGAAGCAAGAATCATTTCTCACAAATCTGAGAATGAGAACCTATCACGAAACATGCATGCTTTAAATGGTAAAAAAAGATAAATAACTATTTAAAAAACATACAGATATGAGAAAATAAATAAACTAAAATCTATTATATAAAACTTTACTTACTACATAGTATTTACAAATGACATTCCAAACGAAAATAGTATATACTGCGTTGCGGTCAATACATGTGCGATTGAATAGCATTGGTGTTCATTTATCGACCCCTAATAGATCCTCTTGATCGGGCAATATCAAAGTCAAAAACTATAAATAATTAGTAAACGGACTCCTATAGAATTAAAATAAGTTAAGAGTTTTCAAAAGAATCTACAAACGTTCATCAAAAATGAAGAGGTTAATGAAATATAAAAAAAGAGTGAATTCTCTCAATTAACTGGACATCTGGAGTTTTCTTGTTTTCATGCACATGTCATGTGACAAGTGATTGAAAAATTGTCTTAGTGGCTTAGTTTAGTTTTTATTAACGTCGCACTAGAAGCAACACGAGGGCTATTGGCGACGGACTTCGTAATTGTGAACCTCTGTCAAGTGATGAGGATGACACCTGAGTTGGTACCTCCTCTCCTTCCACACCAAGCCAACGAAGACAATGACAATAGACTGGTTTATTAGTTTTATTTACGTCACAATAGAAGCATCAAGAGGGCTATTGGCACAATTCTCGTCATTTTGAACTTCGGTCAAGTGACGAGGATGACACCTGAGCTGACACTCTCCTCTCCTAACATCCACATCACGCCAAAGGGAGAACTTTGGGCCCCGAACAGATTTAACGTGCATCAGCCCAGGCTACACGGCGGGTCTTTGGCGGCCAAGGTTCGAACCCGCGACTGAACGAAAACCGCCGTTCGCAAGTCCACGACCTTGACCACTAGGCTACCGCGGCCCCTTGTTTTAGTGGCAATCTTGCGCTATGGATTTTTGTCAAGGCTTCTAAGACATCTTCGACAAAGAAAAATGTACTTATTTTCTACTGAGTTCACAAATAATCCTTATATTATTAAAGTAAAAGCGATAGAATTTATAATTTATGTTTGAGATATTTGTATACTTCTGTATCTATTTATGCAAAGAAAGTCACACATTTATAACCCTAAATAATTAAGTATGAGCAATTAAAAATAAATGGTTCTATTTACATTCGTTATAGTTGTATACGTCTTTTAGGTCATCTTACATAAACTCTACTACCCTTAAAACTTTACACGTAACATTTCATACACTGAACATAATTATAAATTAAAAACTTGAATTTAATGAAATGAGCCGTTTTCTTTGAAGATGGTGAAAGCTCAATTTACATATACGGAGATATTTAAGGGTTTGTATTTGAACGGCCTGAAAAATATTGGTATATGGTAGTATACGTTCCTTTCGCATTTTTTAAATATTGATTTGAGTTAAGTTCATTATGTGATTGTTTTTAAAGTATTAGTTTAAAGAGAATTTTTAATTTTGATGACCTCAAACGGACTTACACCTCTTTCAAAGTCAATAATCTCAAATCAACAAATCAAAGTGTGAATTTTCCTACATTTATGAAATATTAAATATGGGATTTCAATTGAATCAAATCAATTTGAATGAAATTTTTATTAAATATGTAAAAAAAGTATTACTTCAGTATTTTTTAGGGTAATGTGTGTGAGCTTTAAATTACTATTACTTTAATATCAACTTAAAATTGATACGAGGAAGTTTTTATAAGTAGTAATCATGTATTAGAGGAATATAGGAGGTGATAGATCCACCATATCGTTGAATATTTCGGATGTGATGGGCGCAGCATGATGACATAAAGGTATTATATTTTCAAAATTTCGTATGTGTTTTCTTCTTCTTTCGTCTAAGGGATAAGTTTAGAGTTTTGAACTTCACATTTTCATCAAAAAGAAATGTTATATAGCATTGTATCTTTTATTCTTAAAACTCTTATGCAACATATCTTCAGTCAATTTACTTCTTCCCCGTTAGTAATTTTTGTTCTTAGAATTGTATTTTCTAATGGTTTCGTCGAAACAAAATCATTTCGTTTCGCATTTCATATAATACAAACTTCTTATGTTTTCGACATTGTTGTATGAGATGTGTATAATAATCTGTAATAATATACAGTAATTTTTTTTCTAATGTTCGTCTCGATAGATTCAAAATCCACATCATTTATTAGATAAGAATATCCAGAATATAAAAATTTATGGTCGATATTTTCCTTGGTAATTTGGGAGGACTGCACAACTTTAAGCTACATTAATGTCAATTTTAAATTCCTATTTTATACACATATTGCTGCAGATTGTTACATGCTTGTGTTGCTTGGTTACATTTTCCAAATACTTTAAACCACACGAAGCAATTTCTTGGAGACGTAATAGTTTATCCCATGCATACATACAAACATTATCTTCATGAAAACTGTGAAATCTCATTTAAAGCAAGCATAATGCGTTTATAATATGCAATGGATATTGTAAACTATGGGTTGGTAATACCTTCGGCAAGTCAAAAGAAAAGCGGAGTATCTATCTGGATTTCGCGATGCCCAAACCTCACCTTTTTGTGTACATATTTTGTTAATTCAGTTTTTTAAAGTGAAAATCATGTTCTTGTGTGATGCTTGCATTTTCAGCATTGCTACATGATGATTTTTTTTTTCCAGTTCAGAAAATCACATTTTTGACATGTGTCTTACTGCAATTGGTGAAAACGTAACTTGGATTCTTTAGATAAATATTACTTTCTTCACACTTTTGTGAATATAACTCACATACAAGATGTTTTGAAACTCATGGGCAAAAATTTAAGGGCTGATAGAAAACATCTAAACAAGAAATTTTGCCTATGCAATGCATAGGTGGAGAGCAATTGGTAAAACGCTAGATGGCGCTGAAATAAAAAGCATAAAGCGTGAGTTTTCTTGCGCATCGTCATTTCTACCGTGGATTTCAGGAGGTATGATATACATTGAAATTTCTACCGTGGATTTCGGGAGGTATGACGACATCTTTATGCTTTCCATTACAGCGCCGTCTAGCGGTTCACTGCTTCCTCTCTATCTATGCACTGCATGATGAAAATTGTTTGTTTACATGTTTTCTATCAACCCTTACATTTTAACCCATGACTTTCGAAACATTCTGTATTTTCTAGACATTCAACTTAGGATCTAAATATCTTAGTTCTGGATTATGCTTTCAGGAATAATGGCTCTCGTACTCCAGAAAGCTTTGGATATGCTTCTTTATTAATTTTATTTCGGAATCTGAAGTTTTTTTTAGATGATCCTGGCATCCATACCTGATTCGTTTTCTGCAGATCTTAACATACAACCTATTCACCCTATTAGTATTGTAAAAGTTTTGCAAACTAAACTTTTCCCAGCTAGTACAGTTAAATGATATTTATATGAGAATTTTCATTGTCTTCTTTTTAAATTTCTTTTGCGTCATCTTTTTATATTATACAATTGAGAAGAGAAATATATTCTGTTTATTAATTCTGCAAGCTTCTAAAATGGGTCAAAATTAACTTTGGGGTCAGCTTCACTAAAAAGAATGTGAAAATTTTTGGCTGGAACAAGTTTACCTGCATTTGTGTAATATTTTTGTCCGCTACAGCGTTCCATTTTTCTGATCTTTTGCATATTTGCATTATTATTCTCTGATGTAGAATTTGATTCATTGCTATTTGAAGTAGCATTCTCAATCCAAACTCGAAATTGGTTGCATGTTTCTTTTTATTTTGAAATTTTTATTTAAGTATGCATTGTTTTCATTAGAATGTAATTTCAAGATTCATTTTTTTTGTTTCTATTCATTGGGATGATTTCTATAAAATAATAATAAATTATTAAAATTAATTAAAATGTAGAAGGAAATGCATTAAAATAAGAATTTATTTTATAAGTGTCTTCCTGAATACCTGTTGGATATTAAGGCGACATTACCTATTTCGAATATTATATAACATAAAATGCACACTTTTTTAAAATCAAATTAACAATTAATAATTTTGGAAGTAATCGTCCTTATTTATTTCAAGTTAAGTGAACAAATAGAAACCTCTACTTAGTTTTATAACCTATATTAAACGAGGGAAGTACCAAAATTCCAGTGAGCGAACGAAACATTTATGTCATAAAAAGTGTTCCCACACATATCAAAATGAATTTGAGAAATTAAATAGAATAATTTTGGATCTAAATATTATGTCTTTATGGAAAGGAGCCTTACTCCATTTTCAAAGTAATTAAGTTCGTAATTTTATTAACTACAAAATTTATATTGACAAAAATAGATGAAAATTTTAAAAGATTTCTTTTTTTGCAAAATTTTTATATATAAAACGTTCACAGTACAGATTGCATTCATTATTATCATTTATTAATTTTTTGCAACGAATGGACTCGCAGCACTTTAAGAAAAATGACTCAAATATTAAGAGTTTTAAATTTTATTTTAGTCCGATTTTCCATAATTTTCTATTAAATCGCGCAATGCTGCACAATTTTGGAATGTTTATCAGAGAAAAATTGTTATAAAATAAAACATATAAGAGCGAGAGATAAATTAGAATTTGATTAAAATATGGGGCAGAATATCAAAAAAATGCAATTTTAGTAAAACGCAAGAATAAATATTTTTTTCTGTGGAGGAACACGTTTATGTACAACATGTTTATTCAATTTCTCCAGCATTCCATTTACCAAATTCTCATAAATAATACTCCTACAGAATTCACAAAGTGCCTTTTAATTTTTAACAGGAAATTTAAAATGTGGAAAATTCGAAGCATTTTAATGTCTTAGTTACCTTAAGAGAATTTTTCATCTGTTTTCTGAACATTCTACATCCAAACCGTAAGCGAATATTATGAAATAAAATTATTTTCCGTATTTGTGGTATCAATAGAAAATTTCAAATATCTATTTAACTATTTAAACACGACTGTCACCTATATGACACATTTTGTACTAAATAAAATATAATGAATGGAAAATAACATTTTAAAACTTTCTTTTTAATGGCACATTTTATTTACCACACAATCGCAACGACATAATGCGACTAAAAAGAAACCGGATTAAGGCTATAAAAACTTGTTTTTTATTATTCACAATTTTAACATTATACCCTTTAACATACACCCTTTCCCACTCCCTACACTGCTCCATGCTAATTTTCCATTGAATAAAGCGGTGTCGGAAGTTATTTTCTGAAAGCCTGTTCATGGTCTCCGTCGCTTTTTCTTTTCTTAATTGAATTGTCTCAAACTCGTTTCTTTCAGTGCTGATTTCACCTCAGGGAATAGAAAAACGTCACACGAGGTAAAATCGAGTTGACAGTAGGGATGTTCAAAAACATTGGGATCTTATACTTGACCAAGAACGTCTTGACAGACAATGCAGTATGGAGTGAGGCAAGATCTTGATGAAGAATATATGACTAGTTTATCCATAATTCGTTCAAAATCTTCCGTACAGAGTCTTTGTCTACGCCTTGGTTCCAATAAATGCACGAATACTCAACCGACAAGATTTTTGGATCAAGACTCTGATTTTTCAATGTTTTTGTCCGTGTTTGTCGTAGTAGGTCGATCTGGACGTGGGTTATTTTCAATCTCTTCTCGTCCGTCTTAGAACAATTTAAACCTCTCAAAAACCTTAGTTCATGATAAACATTCATTCCGTACATTTCCTTTGATGTAGGAAGAGTTTCCGCGGCGTATTTTGCGAATTTCAGAAGAAATTTCCCATTAACGCATTGCCCTTTTAAAACTCTCAACGATTTTACGACGTGCTTTGGTGTAAAGATCAGTTAAGAACAAAGGCCACAGCAAAACTACAATATTCGCAGTCGTCTCGGGAGCAGGAATGAAAAAAGATGGTGTCATGTGACTCGATCATGTGCCATTTGATCTTGACACGCAGCGCTGTTTGTATTTCTAGCAGTCCGGTTATCTTTAGACAGTATAACTATTTCAAAACATTTGTCACTTGAGATACTAGAAAAAAATTACATCTTTTTGAATTCTTTTATTAAGATTTTTTTTTCAAACATTGTCTAATAAAGGCGCTATAGTTATAATTTATTCATTTAAAACTAATTTTGGTCCTAATAGGTTAGTATCATAATTGCTTATCTTTGAATTTTTATTGCAGCTAATAAGTTTAAAAAACAAAAATAACCTTTTGAAATGTTTATTTTTTGTCGAAAAATTTTTTGAGAGAATTTTAAGGACGTATAGATATAGCAAATATATATCGTGTTCACAGTAGCTTCTTGAAATCTAAAACAAACAAACAAAAATTCTAAAATCCTTATTTTTACGAGTTTTCATTCATTTGTCTGATCCTTAAGGCTTCCGTTTATCAGCCATTATGAATTATTGTACGCATTATAAGCTACGGATTTCTTACGTTCTTCCCCAAATTTAAACAATTGCTTTTATTTGAACATATCAAAATGTATCCAAAAAAGCAACGAAGCTATCAGAAGAATTAAGCAATTTTTTTTTCTGATTTTGGAAAATTATTCTACAATATTTTTTTAAAGATCTGAAAACTCATAAACGAATGATTAAAATAGATACAAATATTTTCGAAAATCTGAGGCAAAATACATGTTCATTTGAAAAAAAAATCTTAATTTTGTTTTCATTCGGATGAGCTTGATTGAAATGAAATGAACACGATAATTTAGACTTGACTCACGTCTATCCGCCATTTTGATTTCGAGGACATAACTTAATCCTATAGAATTTCGACAACCGTTCTTACATTTCCACTATTTGATCTATTTGAATGTAATAAAATGCATCTGAAAGAGCAAAAAATAATGAATGCTTCTGTGGAATTACTTTGTTCCTCCGATTTTTAAAAATACTTGAAAATATTCTTTAAAGACCGGAAAACTCAAAAACGAATAATTAAAATAAGAATAAAAATATTTTTAAGAATCTTAGGAAAAAAGTAATTCCACAGAAGCATTCATTATTTTTTGCTCTTTCAAATGCACTTTATTGTATTCAAATAGATCAAATAGTAAAGATTTGAGAGCAAAAGTAGAAATTCCGTAGGATTAACATTAAGTTGACGAAATCAAAATGGCGGGTAGACGGGAGCCTTAAGTAAGGAAGTAGAATTTTCTTGAGACATTAGCATTATGTTCATTCGAATTCAGAGTTAAAGTCCTTAATACACAGAAGATCCGTCGTGTAGAGGGGCTGATAAATGTTACATCTGTCGGAGCTCGATGCATTCACTTTGACATAAATGAGAAATTATGAAAGTGGTGTACTAGTTCAAATATTCTTGTAGTCCCTTGACTCTGGCTCAAAATTACGAAGACTGTCGCCAATTCTCGCGTTGCTCAAAGGAGACGTTAGTAAACAAAAGATAAACTCATCATCATATTCGGTTGTTACTGCAGATTCTGGGATATTGAAATGTATTTTGGTATGAACGGGTGGAAAAATTCCCAAAATAGGATGCAGAGTGTAATAAATAAATCGACTTAATTACCCCAGGAGATATACGTGTATGCTATTAATTATCAACATATAATTTCGAAAATCAAAGATAATTTTTAATTAAGCAAAAACCTTTCTGTTTTGAAAAACTTCTAGAATGTAGACTGTGACGTACTTTCTTCTTTATTTAATACTACAGCCATCTTAAAGTCTAATTAAAGAGTGAATAACTCCACAACTCCAAATGGAGATACGTAAGAGCGAGGGACTAGAAGAACACCTGATTATTAATTATGGAACAGTTTACTAAGTACTGAAGAATAAGTGTCGCCGCTCTCTCTCGAATTTCTCTTAAATCAGTCAATCTTCATTTATGTTCTAATAATACAAGGATTCGTTTCAACCCAAAAGATTAATTACGATGATTCAATCCAATTTACAAATACCTATCACTTTGTCGTTATTCTCAACTTCCCCTCTCTTCTCTTTCAATTCTATTTCCCTTATATATCACTTTCTGTACTTCAATTCACACTTCATCCAATTTTCCAATCACGTTTCATTTGATTTGGGAAGAAACTGTAATTTTATGCAATTCAAATTACCCAAAAGTCCCCGAGGTTAATGAAGAGAAAATCACAAAGAACCCTGGGTCGCAAGATATTTTATCCAATTGTACAAACAGCGAAAAAGAGAATATTCTTCGCACCCGAATCTTCAGCAGAATGGTCAACATCCGTAGCCTTTTGCACGAATTTAACTTACAGGATATTGCAATTTGTAATACTTGCAATGGAATAAATGATCTGGAGCATATTCTATAAGCCTGCGAAAAATATGTATCCTATCTAAATAATCTACCGAATGTACTTAAAATTGATTTCCCGATGTATCATCTCTTTCAAAGAACTTTAGGATAAAAGAATAAACAAGAAAAAAAATGTTTAGAGCCTTTTTGTAGAAAATAAAATACGTTGATATTTATAAACATGAAAAAAATTAATAAAGGATTAAATACATATTTGCTGTTCCATATCCCTCATAAATAAATAATTACAGGGGCTTCATATTTCTTGATTTCCATGGATCAATATTTTTTGTACAAATATACAAATGATTGGAGCAATATATGACTTCTCTATATCAATGGTGCCCAGCACAGCCGGAACTGAACACCTGTGAATATTCAAGGCATCTAAGGGGAGTTTTAGTGCAAGACTAATTTAGAGGGAAAAGCTTGATTGATACTAAAATGACGATGTGTAAGAAAATTTGCTCTTTATGCTTTCCATTACAGCGCCGTCAAGCGGTTCACCACTACTTGCCCTTCGTTTGTGTATTGTACAGTGAAAATTGCTTGCTTAGATGTTTTCTATCACCCCTTAAATTTTTGCCCATGAGTTTCGTAACGGCCTGTATTGATTAGTTTGGAAAGGTAACGATAAGATAAAGGCAAACGCTGACCCGCCATAACGAATTTTCGAACGTCATGTTAATCCAGTGGAGCTCTCTACTTAAATTCTCCAAGCGATGTTATTACTTTTAATTGCATGAAATTAAATGCGTTCGAAAGAGAGTGAAAAACGACATGTTTCTGCATGATTACTTTCTGGAATATATTTTTTTTTACATTTAAGATCTGAAACTGTAACCAACATTTTTGATTTCAAGAATTAGAGTCGGTGTTTTTTAAACATGTGCTAACAAGTTGTTTGGAGAAAATGGCGTCAACAAAAATACGTGGGCATAAAAAGGGATACAAAGTGCTAAATTCAAAAGATTATCATCCAAATACATTATGATTTTAATAATCACATTTGAGGTATATTTACATTGCTGAGATGCATTTAATTTAATATTTTATCGTCTGCTTTTATTTTAATATTAGCATAGTTATCATTGTCTGTTTTAATAATTTATCGTTTGCCCTTATTTTTTAATATTTATTTTAACAATTGATTTTTATGGTAGAATCTTACGTTTTTATTCTTTTTGTTATTAACATTGGCAATGTTTTTGTACTAAAGAATATTTTGCCCGTGAAAATAAAAATAAATTAGAAACTTGAAGAACGTATTCATTTTTCTTGGTAGTAATTGCTTCTGTGGAGCCTGGGGTACTTAAGTATGCTTACATTACGCTAATTAATATTCAGTTTTGAATAATTCTATAATTTCGAGAACCTAACAGGAAAAAAAAACTTAACTCATATTAAAATGGAAAAAAGCAAAGCCAATTTCAATTTTTCAAAAATGTTTTTCCTAATTTTTCCTGAGCAGGGGGGGGGAGGGGGGAGTAGTTTTTTTCTCTCGAGAAGTGGTGTTAGGGTAAAAAAATTGAGAAATTATCGAAAACGGATGCGGAACCTTTTTCTACAATTAATATATTTTGACATGGTAACACCACACACTCTGAATTACTTAGCATATTTTATGAACTGTCCAAAAATATTTCGAAAATTTAAATTCATCTCGAAACTCTGTTATGAAATTTGAATTTCAAAATGATATTTTTTTGCGATATTTCTTAAGTACTTCCATTTTACCTCAGCTAGACTACGCAGTAATCTTTGCTGATCTCGACTGGCACCTCCCTTCATTGGTGGAAATCTTAAAGGTACTTCCTTGAACACGTGCAGAGTTCTTAAGATTCTAGGAAGTTGAAGTAGCTTGATCAAATTTGGTGAGGTATAAAAATTCTGGTGTTTGGTTGTGATAATCTTAAAGTACCTTTTTTTCTACTCTATACATTGCATCCATAGAGTGTTATAATTATTTCCCTGCAAAGATAAGATCCTGCAACATCCAAATTTTGTGGTATTTAAAAACGGATTATTTAATTAGCTAACTGAGGGGCTATAGTTTTAGCGGGTTTACTTTTGGCGTATCAAATCACTTTACAATTTTTTATCGTTTACTTCAATTTTAATTACATTTACCTTAAATTTATTCAATTTAATAATTTATCATTTGCTTTGATTTTCATTATATGTAACTGATATAATATTTAATATAATTATAATATATCGTTTGCTTTAATTTTAATTATATTTGGCTTAAATATAGTCAATTTAATAATTTATCGTTTACATTAATTTTAACATCCGAAAAGTTTACTATTCTCCATTTCTCGATAATTAATCGATTACCTTATTTCTTATATTTAATTGAGTAATTTAATAAAAATTATAAAAAAAGTGCACCTTGGGTGTCTAAATCTGTTTTTTTGCGAAACCTTGCATAAAACTTCCTATTTTAGTTTTATTCTTTTATTTGATTACGATTGCTTTTTCTTCGTTGGTCAAATTTTTGTTTTTGTTCCTAATGTATCGATTATTTGTACATAATATTGATTATCTTTCTTCGCCCGTAACAGATTTGGTAATTATTTTTTCAAGTACTTATTCTTTTTCCAAGACTATAAAAGTAATACAAAGCTATTAAGAACTTAGCATCAGTATTCAACGATTTTCATTCTTTATAGTATCATTCGAATCTATTGAATCATAAATGGACAGTAAAATAAATGACAGGGCCTTTGTTATAGAATTTTATACAAATCATTTAAAAGATAAAACGTAAACTTTATGCAATTGAATTTTTTTGTCGGTATATCAAGAAATAACAATAGAGAATCGGTCAATAAGTTCTTAGAAAATCCAGGAAATGGCATCGAAAAAGTTTTGTTTTTAGTAAGCGTCATGACTCACTAGATAGTTGTTTCCATAGCATTTAATTTTTATTGTCGATTGAAGATATAAACGTGTTTATTTAGAAAGATGAAAAAAAGTGAGTTTCGAGAGGTAGTTAAACACTTATATATTTAAAAGGCTTAAAAGCGAAAGAGGCAAAGTCTGAGTTGGGTAATATCCATGGCATATCTGTTCCAGTGTTTTGCAACTGTTTACTATTGGGTAAACGAGTTTAAACGTGGTCTTACATCCACAAAAGAGGACCGTCACTCGGGACAACCAGTGGAAGTGATTACTCCGGGAATGATTAATAAAATCTAAGATATCCTTCTGAGTGATCGGCGAAACCAAACTGCATGAAGTAGATAAGTCCACTGGCATATAGAAAAGTACAGTGTTTTCAATTTTCCACGATTTGATGACCTAAAAAAGAAAGTTTACGTAACGCTTTTCCACTTAAACATACTTCATCACACGTGGAAAACTCTTGAAATAGATTGATAAACTGTACTATAAGCTCTACTTCCTTTATTTTCGGTGTCTTTTTAGTGTCCAAAACTTAGATACTATTTTTTTTTGTTGTCAAGAGTTGTTTTGGTAACTTGGTAATTTATAAGCTATTCGTGAAATTTTTCTTAACTAACACCTGCGTGGTTTTCTTTCTAACTTTATATTTAAGTTACCAATTTCTTTCCTTTCAAACGAAGCGTGATTCCACAAATTAAGTAGACTTTAGGTGTGTGGTGAATAGATTAATCAAATCATATGAAAGAGATAGAGAATTGAATAGAAAGAAGTTACGATAAAAAGAAGGGTGCTAGAGTAATGTATGTTGGAATTTTCTTGCGTCTGTACGTGATTTGTGAGAATTGAATAGAAAGAAGTTACGATAAAAAGAAGGGTGCTAGAGTAATGTATGCAGGAATGTACTTGCGTGTTTACGTGGTTTTGTGAGAATTAAGATAAAAGAGATTACGATAAAAGAGGGTGCTAGAGTAATGTATGCAGGAATTTTCTTGCGTGTTTACGTGATTTGTGAGAATTGAATAGAAAGAAGTTACGATAAAAAGAAGGGTGCTAGAGTAATGTATGCAGGAATGTTCTTGCGTCTGTACGTGATTTGTGAGAATTGAATAGAAAGAAGTTACGATAAAGAAGAGGTGCTATAAGTAATGTAACCGGAATGTTCTTGCTTGTTTACGTGGTTTGTGAGTGGAATAGAAGAAATTTTACGATAAAAGAGGGTGCTGGAAGTAATGTATGCAGGAATGTTCTTGCGTGTTTACGTGATTTATGAGAATTGAATAGAAAGAAGTTACGATAAAAAGAAGGGTGCTAAAATGTGTATGCAGGAATGTTCTTGCATCTGTACGTGATTTGCTAATGAATTGAATAGAAAGAGATTTTTGTCGAAAGGGTGCTATAGTAATGTATGCAGGAATGTTCTTGCTTGTTTACGTGGTTTGTGAGAATTGAATAGAAAGAAGTTACGATAAAAGAAGATTTACTAGAGTAATATGCAGGAATTTTCTTGCGTGTTTACGTGATTTGTGAGAATTGAATAGAAAAGAAGTACGATAAAAGGAGGTGCTAGAGTAATGTACATGTTCTTGCGTCTGGCCGTGATTTGTAAGAATTAGTCGAAAAGTACGATAAAAAAGAAGGGTGCTATAATGTGTATTACGCAGGAATGTTCTTGCTTGTTTACGTGAATGGTTTGTAATTGAATAGAAAGAGATTTACGATAAAAGAAGGGTGCTAAAACAATGTAATGCGAATTTTCTTGCGTGTTTACGTGATCTGTGAGAATTGAATAGAAGAAGTTACGATAAAAAGAAGGGTGCTAGAGTAATGTATGCAGGATTGTTCTTGCGTGTTCATGATATGTGAAAATTAAGATAAAAGATTGATAAAAGAAAGTGCTAAATTAATGTATGCAGGAATTTTTCTTGCGTGTTTACGTGGTTTGTGAAATTGAATAGAAAAGTTACGATAAGATTACTAGAAGTAATGTATGCAGGATTGTTCTTAACGTGTTTACGTGATCTTTGAAATTGAATAGAAGAAGTTGATAAAAAGAAGGGTGCTAGAGTAATGTAGCTATGCAAGGATTGTTCTTGCGTGTTTACGTGGTTTAATGAAGAGTGAATAGAAAAAAGTTACGATAAAAGGTGCAAATGTATGCAGGAATTTTCTTGCGATGTTTAATGATCTGTGAAGTCGAATAGAAGAAATTGTTGATAAAAAGGAGTGCTAAATGTCATATGCAAAAGGATTGTTCTTACGTGTTTACGTGATCTATGAAAGTGAATAGAAAGAAGTTGATAAAGAAAGGTGCTAGAGTAATGTATGTGCAAGGAATGTTCTTGCGTCTGTACACGTGATTTGTGAAAGTGGATTACGATAAAGGAGGTGCTAGAGTAATGTAATGCAGGGAATGTTCTTGCGTCTGTACGTGATTTGTGAGAATTGAATAGAAAGAAGTTGATAAAGAAGGGTCTTTATAAATGTATGCAGGAATGTTCTTTACTTGTTTGTGGTTTGTGAGAATTGAATGAAAGAGGGTTGAAGAAATAAAAGAAGAGGTGCTAGAGTAATGTATGCAGGAATTTTCTTGCGTGTTTACGTGATCTGTGAAAGTGAATGAAAAGTTAAAATAAAAGAAGGTGCTAAATAATGTATGCAGGATTGTTCTTGCGTGTTTACGTGATCTGTGAAGTGGAATAGAAAAGAAGTTACGATAAAAGAAGAGGTGCTAGAAGTAATAATGTATACAGGAATTTTCTTGCGTGTTTACGTGGTTTGTGAGGAGTGAATAGAAAGAAGTTGATAAAAGAAAGTGCGGTAATGTATGCAGGATTGTTCTTGCGTGTTTACGTGATCTTTGAGAATTGAATAGAAAGAAGTTACGATAAAGAGAGAAGAGATTGAAGTAATGTATGCAGGATTGTTCTTGCGTGTTTACGTGGTTTGTGAGAATTGAATAGAAAGAAGTTACGATAAAAAGAAGGGTGCTAGAAGTAATGTGAATTTTCTTGCGTGTTTACGTGATCTGCTGAGTGAATAGAAAGATTACGATAAAAAAGAGGTGCTAGAATATGTATGCAGATTGTTCTTGCGTGTTTACGATCTCATGAGTGAATAGAAAAGAAGTTACACGATAAAGAAGGGTACTACAAGTAATGTATGCAGGATTGTTCTTGCGTCTCTACGTGATTTGTGAGACTAGGACCCAACGCTATCTGATTGATTGAATAAAGGGAGCATGTATTTGCATCGTATTGCGGTAAGAGTATTCTTAGATATGTTAAACAAGTTATTAGTATTCAATCTTAGAGATGTTAAACTAGTTGAGTATGTTCTCAACTGGTTTTAGAGTATTAATAAACGTTATTTTGAAATATAATTGACTATTATAACATCTTAGTCTGTGCTTGAATTTAAGTTGATATTCAGATTAGTGATTCAAGTAACTTTTAAGGTAACTGACGAGAAGGGTAACTTGATTACGTCACAGCCTAGCATATACATGTCACCCCGAAGCATTGGTTTTTAGTCTATATAAAACCCGTTTCTTTTCCCTCAGTTCAACCATTCCTCTTTACCTCTTTCTGCTGCCTGGTTGATCCTTATAATTTCACTTTTGATTTTAAACATAATTATAATAAAATATCGGTTTTCTGTCCATATAAAACCCGTTTTCTTTCCCCAAATTCTTCCATCCCTCTTTACCTCTTTCTGTAGCCTGGTTAATCTTTACAATTTCAGTCTTGATTTTGAACATAATAATAATGAAACACTGTTGTGATTAGAGATTCCTGTTAATTTTTCGTTTGTATACTCTTGCATTTATTTAATTCATTTAAATTTTAACCAAAATAAACCAAAGAAACTGTGATTAGTGAGCACTAATTTCTTTTGGTTTTAGTACCATTTTAATTTAATTGATGTTACGTTGGTTGGCTATTTGGCTTAATCCTTCAAAGTGCTAAAATGTTAAATTTTGTTGCATCTTCTCTAAACATTTATAAAATATTTTTGGATGTGTGTTTATATCACACGCAGATTTTATTTATTATTTTTTAAATTGAAAAATACGTCAAAAATAATAATAAAAAAAAAAAAAAAAACTCCGCAAAAATTTGATTTTTTAAAAATATTTTTTAAAACCTCCGTCTTAAGTACATTTCTTTGTTTTCTAATTTATTATTGTTGCTTATGTTAAACCTTAGAGCAACAGTGAGTCACATTCTTTCAAATGGTGCGCGCACACAGTGATATAGCTTTCATATTAGCGTGCTTTAGAACTACACGCACGATTGAAAACTTTGCTCGCATGATAATAGCATTCGAGTCAGTAATTTGAAGTAAGTAGTTTTAGCCCAATTGGTGCCTTTGCGATCACATCAATTCCTTTTAATATTCATTCATAAACTCCACCACTCACGTGTTTATTCACTGAACAGTATTAAACACGTGAATATTTACTCACGTGTTTATTCACTGAACAGTATTAAACACGTGAATATTTACTCACGTGTTTATTCACTGAACAGTATTTGCTATATCTGTGGTCATTTTACTACGAAAAGTGAGCGACGGAAACAAGCAGTTGCCACGTAGTATACGAATATATAACATGGGCCTCAATGTACTATGTATAACATGTTATTATGGTTTGTTTCACTGTATCAAAAGTGACAAAGACCGATGCCTACCATTTGCAGTCCTATAATGCGGCGAAAGCAGATGAGTCGCGCAGAGGATTATTATTTCAGTCATGTTAAAATCATTGGAATTTCCGGTATATCCAAACCTGATACACAATACCCTGATGTTCCGCGTGTAAGAACCTGAATTGCCCGTATTATCTTTTCTGCCCTCACCTTTAGTACACTTACAATGTACAGAAGAAACACGAGAAATGTTCGGACCATAACATCATTTTAATATATATTTTTCAGTCCTAAATCTAAAGAAAAACCCGCACTCAATTCAGCTAAAATAATTAAACGACTTAATCAGAAAACCACATCTTACCAAATATCAATTGAAAATGTTAGCATCCAGATTGCAGCAGTAGAATGTACTAGCTCTAATCACTATAGAATCTTATTTTATCAAAAGAGCTAAGAACAGTTTCCAGGATATTTCTCAATGCAAAATTCCATGTGAGTGGGCATGAATATTGATGGTTTAATATGCTGTAGTTGGTTTCGAATGTCTATCTCTGGAATGGAGGCTATACATAAACTCTTCTAAGACTCAATATAATGTTACTACACAATAACACATGGATCAATAAGTCCCGAGACTGTGCGGTCGTTTTTTTTTTTGCGATTTCCTCCTTCAAACGCACCAGCAAGTCAATATAATAATCACTGTTGATCGATTTACCTTTTTCGAGGTAGTCAATAAAAATCACGCCATGCGTATCCCAAAAAACTGACGCCATGACTTTGCCAGCTGACTGCTGCGTTTTCAGACGGCTTTCGCCAGCTGTGCGCCACTGCCGCTTCGACTCTGGAGTGTAGTGATGTATCCATGTTTCGTCCATGGTCACGTAACGACGCAAGAAATCTTTTTTGTTGCGAGTAAATAGCGATAAACAGCTTTCTGAATCATCGACTCGTTGCTGTTTTTGTTCCATCGAAAGCAATCGCGGCACCCACTTGGAAAAAACCTTTTTCATGCTCAATTTTTCATGAAGGATAGTAAATACACTTCCATATGATATCTGTGTCATCTCATCAATCTCACGGAGCTTCAATGTACGATCTTTCATTATAATTTTTGTCACTTCACACACATTTTCCGGTGTAACGGCTTCCACAGGTCTACCCGAGCGTTCCGCGTCATTTGTGTCGGTACGACCACGTTTAAACTCGGCAAACCACCGACAAATCGTTGCTTTTGATGGACAAGAGTCCGGGTAACATTTTTCAATCCATTGTTTCGCTTGCACGGTGTTTTTACCCATTAAAAAACAATGTTTTATCAGAACACGAAACTCGGTTTTTTCCATTTTTTAAACAAACTACAAAACGACTTTACTCCAACCTCAATAACTCAGCTGTTTCTGGTCCGATCGACTTAAAATTTTGACACGTTTCAAGCAAAGGTTTGTACTCTAGAAAGACCTGGTTACTGGTTTACTACGAGCGCCATCTCTGGGTTAGTCTCGGAACTTATTGATACATGTGTTAGCTAATACTAAAGCATCGATACCAGTGTCGTTCAGTGAAAACGAAAGAAATGGATGACAGTACGTTTGTATTAGTGAATTAAATACTGTATGCCAAGTACAACTGGATATTCTATGGAGATTTGAAAACCATAGACTTGGTATTTGTATTTTTCAGGGTGGATTTACAAAATTATGCTGTTTTGAATGTCTATGAGTCTGTCAAGCACAAACATCTTACTGTTTGAGACTGGCCTCCTAGATAGAATTTCGTACCGAGGTAACATAATGTTAAATACTCTCCTTTGATGAACCGAATGTAGGTATTTCTCTCTCCTTTACAAATGAATAAGGTTTATTTAAAAATGTTGTGAAAATTTTGGACAAAAACGGAGAAAGTTTTATATGCATCAAGAGTCATTTCCCAAATGTAATTGTATTCTTTTTGAAAAAATTTTCTAGTTTTTTTTTGAAGCTCGAGATGTGGCATTTTTTGGGTTTAGGGACAAACCTGACGGTAGTTGACTTTGTGATGTTTTTTTAAAATATTTAAATGAAAATCGCAACTCTTAATACTAGCTGATAAAAATCTTGTTTTAATAAGGCATATACAAAGCTATGTAAAATCACATAACGCGTAATTTTTCTAGATAATATGGTTCTTTTGCAATTGTTTTCTTTTAAAACTTTTTTCTAGTTTTTTTTTTAAATTTGGGAGGTGGCATTTTTTGGATTTAGCTCAAAAATGGCATGTTTCACGTGGCACACAGTGAAACAGGTCTCGACACGTTGTTATGGCAAATGGCAAAATAGGAAAACCATTATTAATTTCACAATTTCCTCTATTGATGAAATAACTATCACATCGCTTAGCAGCACTTTCACTTATTGGCGGAATATCGAATTGTACGGTGACATTTTTTTTTGGTTTGGCGAAAAGAGCCGATTGGATTCACACAAGTACCAAAATATATTCCATATCTCTTCTTCAAGATTACAACACTAAATTGATTTTTAATTTTGATGTTTCAAGTTAAAAATGAAATTTTCATCAAGTGCTTACGAATTTCAGGGATGGTGTGCATGTAATCCATGTATAACGCGACACTTCTAGAACACGACACTTCTAGAACACGACTTGAGGATTGGGGGAAATCCCTTTGTGCAACACCAACCTTCAATCGTATCCTAGATCACGGGTTCATTCTAACTTAGTTTATGATTAGATAAACCCCCGTACAGTGCTTCAAGTATTTCAGAGCAAAATTAGAAATTAGGGAAATCCCCGTATAACACAGAGCGATATAAGCTTTAAGTGCACAAATAACTCAAGATAAATTTGAGCGGGTGTGACGTACAGAATATGCCAGCATGATTTTGAGATTTATTAGAATTTGAAATTTTTTTTTTATTATTCATGGAAGAAGCAGATAGTTCACGAGAGAACCTCTTCAGTGCTTAGCACCATATTAAGAATTTTAAAATGATTTCTCAGCTAAAAGCAAAGAATCTGAAATAAAAGAATTTTTTTTTTTGCGAAACGTAGGCCATTGTACTTAAGATAAAATACCGGAGAAAGTCTTGATATCTAGTCGAAAAGAAACCGCTCTGGTAAGTGGTGCTTTGTATAGTGATACCAGCAAAATAAATGCACACACATTACTTAAGGCTTCCGTTTAGATTTCGTGGACGTAACGTTATTCCGATGGAATTTCGACAACCGTTTTCAAATCTCTACTATTTGATATACACTTTATATTATTATTATTATTATTATTATTATTAATAATAATAAAACCAACGACGCATCAAGAAGGAGTTGCCCGATTGTAAAGAAATTTCGTATGCAAAAGCATTCGGACCGAACATGCAAATGATTAAAATTTGGCGTCCCATGAATGAATAGTGGGAGCTACAGCGCATCAGAACTGCGTACTCAGCAGGTGTATATAAGAAGCGATTCTCAATCGGATGGTCAAATTTTCTGTTGCATTGCGATTTAGGATACCTTTCAACGACTGAAAAAAATGCCTTAGCTCAGGATTTGAGCTCATTCCGAGCAACTGTCAGAGTTTGAAAGAGGTCATATCATTGGATTGAAGGAGGCAGGTTGGGCAAATCTCTCGTCATATGGGTCAAAGCGATGTGGCGATTAGAAGATGCTGGCAAGAATGGGTGGACAATGATAGATTTCAGCGTCATGATGGGGTACAAGGCTGAATTGGGTACAGGTAACCCGAACAATATGGTACTTCTATAATACTAATTCGTTTTAATATGGTTACAAAATCAGGGAAAATGCTCATGCGATGCAACATCTTAGACGCAGTATCATTTTCAACTTTTTTATCCAGAATGGGTCTAATCTACTAATTTCCGTAATTTACTTCATGTTAGCCCTCGTGGGTTTCAATTATAACATTTTATTTTTGATATCTTTCTCAAGTAGATCAATTCTTTTATTTTTTTTTATATTTTCAGGTTTACAGAATCATTTTTTCTTAACACATAAAAAGCACTTTACCTGAACTGTGTTTTATCGCCCCCATATCATTAATACAAATATTGTTACGATCATGAGAAGGCGCTTCCCTGCAGGGGTTCTCTCGTAAAGCAAAAGAAACAGATGTGTCATCCGTCAGCAAGGGAATTTTAAGTTATGATCCCTTAGCCTTGGCGGGAAACTTTGCGACTTTGGCGATAAATGGAAAAATCCCGAACTGGACGGAACCTAGTCGAAATATCGATTGGGAAAAAAGTTACGGAATTTTCGTGCATTTTCCAATGTGACGTCACACCTGGTAGGAAGAGATATAAATACGCCGAGAGCCAAAAAGGAAGGATAAGTCTCTGTTGCGGAGATCGATTGCTTAATCGACTGGAAGCTGTCGGCACTTGGAAGAGAAGCATGCCGGGTGAATTTGTGGAGAAGCAGCGTGTATCTGCCGGTAATATTCAGAGTCGGCCCTGGAAGTGCAGAGCATTACTGCGGAGGATGACAGTCGGCAAGCTAGTGAGTGGAACGCTGCTGATATAACCGTGACTGTCCTTAAAAGTGCTCTTTCGTACCTGTATCTGCGTCACTAATCTGTACAAGTTCTGTATTTTCTGTTTGGACTGTTTTTGTCCAAGCTCTGCTATCTGTGTGTCGCCCAGAAGGCTTCCGAATAAAGCGTCATTTGTCGTTATCCTCCGTGTTCGACTGATTTCACTTCTACACACCCGAAAATTTTCGCAATAAAAAGAAGCACATGAGAAATTTAGAATTTTTGGATTATCTGCATTTCAAATAATGCTCGATAAATGTCACGTGATAGAAAAATATTTTCCTCGTTATTTGGTTTTCAACAGGACACTTTTATTTCACGTATGTGCTTTAGAAAGAGAAAAATCGGTAATCCTTCTTTTTATTAAGCACCATGAATCTGCAGTTTCAGATGAAAAAGAAAATTAACCAAGTATAGTTTTATATATTAATTATATATATTGATATTAAAGATTGAGTAGATAGCACTGATAAATTAGCTGCCGCAAAGGAGAAACTAGATGATGGCCGGTGTGTTTGTTCTACATAATGATTGACCTAACTGCAATAAATGTACTATTTTCTATAATAAATTCTTGTTACGGTGAAAGCAAGCTACTCGAAAGACATCCTTTTTTAGAAAAACTTGGAGAACTGACAAAATCTCACAAAAATAATAGGATGAAAAAAAAAAAAAAAAAAAAAACACCCGCAGTAACAATAAAGAAAGGATTGGCAGTTGCAGCTGGTGCAAATTTAGATGATATCAGAGCATTTAAAGGAGGAAGGTGCAAAGAACGCGGTTAAAATATAAATCGATCGCAACGCCACCAAGATGCCCTTCAAAATAAATTTTTCTTTCCATTTGCATGTAAATGTGCTCCGCAACTCCTGTTTGTTACTAAAAATTATCAAGAATAATGGAAGTAAAGCATAATAATTGGTAATTAAAACATTTGAATTATTTCCCTAGCTTACAAATCATTAATATTTATTATACAAACAAGAGATTAAATAAAAGGGTAAGGTAGCAAGAAAAAAAAGTATGCAGAAGTTATCGAAGACACAAAATGTGTTGTCTTTATTGATAAAAAATAAATAAAATTAAGCTTTATAAAACATTTGTAACGATTCAGATTAAAAATAATAAAAATAAACTTCACAAACAACATCAGGAATTGCATTTTACCCGACCCATACAGACAAAATGAAACTTTTCTGAAGAGTCGAAAAGTTTTCAAGGTTTCAAAATCATATAAATCCCCATGCAATGCTTCAAGCTTAATGTTCAAAAGCAAAATTTAAAATTAGAGAAGTCGCACAACACAGAACGAATATAAAAATTTTCAAATGTCCAAGGTGTTTTATTGGAAAGTTCTCATCTGTGTGAATTTAAAGTTTAAGGACTAAATCCGAAACTAGAAAAATCTCCATACTACAAGGAACGTTCAATTCAGCATGTTTGCCGTATCAGGTTTGTTTGTAACATTTTAAAATTTTCTTAGAATTTGAAATCCTTGACAAGATTATTGGAGTCCTTGAGGCCTTAACCTCACGTTTGAGACATGGTAAAAAGCTTCACTAAATAACATTTCCGTGTCCTAAGCTCTTTGTTGTTCCGGATGATTTATCAAATTTAAGACAAGTTAAATAATGAGAAACAGAAAATAATTTAAACATAGAGAAAAAAAACTAAAAAATAAAGGTGAAAGAGAATTGAGAAATTTAAAGTGGAATTTTAATTTAAAAAAGAGAAAGAACTCGATAAGATGTAAGATTAGTGCTGTTTCAGGAATAACCAGAGAGGCGTGCAGATGTTATAACTTGATTGGGTTATTTGCAGATACAGAGAAAGAGATAAAGCTTCTCTACTGAAAAAAAATTTAATTGAGGATTTGACATGTTTTGCTTTAGAAATTGTAGGTTTAAGGTTCAGAATACAGTTTTTGTTTAGGTTAAAAAAATATGTTATATCGATTAAGAAATATTTGAATTCAATGGTGTCATTGGAGGGGTGCGGAGGCTGGTACGTACAAAAGAATCAACATAGATTTCACTCACAAGACTTTAATAAGTTGAATGATAATAATAAAACTGATTCCTTTCATTCATGGTTTTGAAAATGCTAAGGTGAGTATTAAAATCAAAATAGTTCCTTACGTTAAAAATAGGTTGTGGTGCTAAATCTACTTTATTGAATATATTATCCGATATTATATTCATATGGGTTTAAATATTCTGTATTTTAATAAAAATAGGTTATAAGTATTAAACAAAATGTGACTATAAAGAATTTTGTTACAATAATGATAGAAAGAACGTCAAATTGATAATATTTTTTAGAGAATAGATAGGGGCAGGAATGGTGAGAAAAAATTCTTGAGTAGAATGAAACTTATGAGAAACGGAATTTAATATTAAGTGTATTATATATATAAGTACTTTTTATTTTGCATTTATAGAGACATTTATTTGAATTTGGACCGTTTATTAAACGATAACAAAATAAAGAATATGCATATTCATTTAATTAAGGATATAATAAACTATTTATTTCCTGAATATAATTTGATAGATTATAATTTAGAACCTCAAAATAAAAGAATGTTTAATTATTAAATGTATGTATAATACTTTGATAAGATTAATTTAAAAAAAAATTTCTGAAGAAACATAATAAAATTAATCCATATTAAAATTTTTAATGTTTAAAACTTTCAATTTAGTTTCATTAATGTCGCACTAGAAGCAACACGAGGGCAATTGGCGACGGACCTCGTAATTTTGAACCTTGATCAAGTGTGACGAGGACAACACCTGTACTGGAATTCCCCTCTCCTAATCTAGACCACGCCAACGGGAAGACTTTGAGCCTTTCACGTGTATGAGCCTCGGCTACTCGGCGAGTTTTCAGTGGTATTGAGGCTCAAACCCTCGATTCGACGAAAACCGCCGGATCGCCATGATCACAAACTACAAGGCCACACTTTTAAATGTAATAACAATTGATCGTATTCATTTAAATTATAATAATGAGATAATTTCTGAAGAAATAATGATACATGTATGTATAATGTCTGTAAAGAGTTTATCAACGAGAAATATTAGCACGTTATTGCAGGTACCTTAAAACATAGTTGGAGATAAAAATTATGAGATATGAATTAAGGCACTGATTTCAGACTTAACATGACGAAAAAGAATTTTTATGTTCAGAAAGAAATTATCTTAAATATTAATAATGAGAACAGTAACTCCTTTAGTGAAGAAGGAAAATAGTCAAAAAGAAATTTCTAATAGAATTGTAGCATTTTATAAGAAAACTGATATTAATATTTATAATATCAAATTACCTCCCATTTATTTAACTTCAAAATTTCATGAAACTCCTTTTATATTTAGAACAGTAACTAATGGTTCGAATACTCAGGTTACTCTCGATAGTAAAAAAAAAGTTATAAAAAATTTAAATATTATGGATAATTTGAATAGCATTGCTATTATTAAAATAGATTTGATGTAGTCAAGTACAGTAAAAATAAACAGATTTAGGCTATTTATTTCTATAATTTTGAAGCTCTTTTTAATTCCATAGACACAGATGATCTTATTAAAGCGCTACATAACATTTATAAGAAATTTAATATTAATAAGGTTATTGCATATGAAAATTTCATTACTTAGTTAGGTTAATGCTAAAAGAAAAAAATATAGTTTTAATAATAAAATATATAAACAGATTAAAGTTATACCATAAGGTTTGCCTACAAGTAGTTGTCCAGTCAATACTTATTTAGATTTTAATGAAGATAATTTTATCTATCATAATAGGTTTAAGCTGTTAAGAAATATTGCTGATGTTATGTTCTTTCAAAATAATAATAAAGCTGTTAAAACTTTTTTAAAAATCTTTTTATTGAGTGCATTTAAGTTTATTGCAAACTAACGCTAATATAAATGAATTGGAGTATTATGATACTTTTTAAAAATGGAAGATAATTAAATTTTTAATAATATTTATTACAAAAGAAATATATTTCGTTTTAAGATTCATAATGTACCATTTAGGATCAGTTTGCCAAGAGTATTTGTATTTAGAAACATAACTATAATAATATATTATGTTATTTTAGACTTTTGATTGAAATACAAGATATTTATTTACATTAACTTTGAAAAAAAAGAAAAACATTGTCTGTGAGCATATAATCCTCAGAATTTTATTACGTGTAGAATTAAATGCAATTTTATTACATTATATCTATAATATTAAACAATTTTCTTCTTAAATTTTTTTTGTTTATTGTTCTTTAAAAGTTCTTCCTGTTTTGTGATTAAATTTTTTAGTTTTAAATCGATTTTTGCAATTTTTCTTGCATTACTATTTCTCTCTGATAAAGGGAACTGGTTTTTACCCGATTTAGGTTATGTATCCATTTAATGAGAGCTTTGTGTCAATTTTCATGCTCTATACTAGGTTTCATGTAAGTTTTTGTTACCTTTTTTTTTTTTTAAATTTGCATTATTAGACTGTTCTTTTTCTATTTTCGTGAGATATATATTGTATATGTCTCTACGTCTAAATGTGAATTTCATTATTATAAGATTATAAGATTCTATTCTGTTTGGGAAATTTGGAACTAGTAAAACCTAGTTTAGTCAAATTCGCTATTTAAAAATGTCATGTTTTATTTTCTTTGCGGTTTTTCTTTCTAAATATGATTGATTTTTACAAGCTTTGGTTCACATTTTTAATGAATATTCTCACTTTTCCATTTTTTTACTTTTTTGTGAATTTGGCTTGTACTTTTTTTCAATCTTTTTTTTAAAAAAAAATTTCTCTTTTTAAGAAAGCTTTTTCTTTAATTTTAATTTTTGCTTTTATACAACTGTTAATAGATTTATTTAACCGTTCCATTATATATATATATATATATATATATATATATATATATATATATATATATATATATACTATATTCATCTATTGTGTCCCATCCTCTAATTCAAAAGTAAAAAGTTCATTATTATTTCCTGATCCAGTTCCAAATTATCCTTTGATTTATTAGAACACGTGCTCACAAAAGTTGTTTAATCCGCTTTCCCACTGTCGTAAAATTGTCAGAAATAATCCCTACTAGAATATGATCCTTACACCTAGAACTGTGAGATCATATCACATGACAAAATGTCCCTAGAAAATCCCTATTATAATGCTGGTTACACAGCGAAAAAGCTCGCTCTTTACGCCTCGCCAGTGCAGGAGACACTGCTTAGCGTCTGAAATGCATGTAATTTGTTTTGCTCTTCTGCTCCACTTTTATATTCTCAAGGTAATATCAAATTGTACGCAAAATGGTCTCTTTCTCAACGAATAGTAAATAAAAAGATTACTCGACAAATTGGTTACCTGTATTAGTAGAAGAAATAAGGGATATTTCAAGGAAGCGCGCGCACACACACACACACACACACACACACACACACACATAACGGGGTAACGGAAATGGTTTCTAGTTTTTATGAGGTGTATTAGGGTGTGAATTGTGCAGAGAAAAATGATACACGTTTTTTTGTTCTTTTATGACTGCGCTATTGAATTGTGCTTAAAAAAATGTGTGTTTTACTACACGTGATTAACGAAGCCTGTAATCTTTGTAGAAAGTCCGTAAGTAACCAGACAAGACACGAATTAGTTATTAATAATAAGCATAGAATAAAACAACGAAACGATAAGTTTTGAGATATGCTTTTACTTAAAAGTTTGAAATTTGATTAATATATTTATTTTTTTTCGCGAGAAGGAATGTATATTTTGAGTGTGAGGAAGAAATACAAATTACGTTTAAGAATACGCAGATAGCTTAGAAGTTTCGGAGGTGAGCCTATAACTAAGATTTTATGGCAATATATAATTATTATTTTATGATAAATGTAGAAAGAATTTTCTTAGTGATTTTTAAACTACTTCCTAACAGAATTTACATTGCAATTGCAATGTTGTACTATTGCTTTGAAAAAGACTATGAATCAATATACGCCAGTTATCTAGAAGCTGGGGATGCATCCGATGTGTGTTAAGTAATAATGATAAAAAAAAATCGATTAATTATTTTCATAACAAATTTATTTTTAAGTAAACTTCGAATTGATCAAACATTTTTAATGAATTTTATTAGATTACTTTTGAAATGTAATGCTCTCTTTTTATCACTTTCAATCATTCAGCTGTAACCATTTTGCTAAAATTTCTCTCCTTATTTAAGCATTCAAACTGGTAAGTAATTCATTATTCAAACGCGACCTTTGGACATATAGAATAAACCTGAAATTTGTAACTATAAATATAGCGAGTGTTCTAAAATTGGTGTGTAATTGTAACAATTTGCGACGTATTCAATCTCCGATTTGGAATCCAATACTTTAAGCTCTGTCTTCGAGTCATTTTGAATTTGAGAGCCTAATTTATATATTTTATGGTATCCTTAACTACATTTTATGAGATCTATTTATTTAAATGCAATATAGGGTTTCCGTAATAGTACAAAGTAAGGAAGGTTTTTTTAAATAAAAATTTAACTTTCCATTCGATTTTGGAAATTATTCTAAAACATTTTTTTTAATTATCTTAAAAACCACGAACGATACACCAAAAATAAATATAAGAATACTTTCGGTAATGGAAGGAAAAATAAGCGTTCTTTACTTCTTTATTTCTCTAACGTTTGATACCCATGGCTCACGTATACACGACGCGGTTATTAACTTATCTTAAATAACTGAGGCACTAAAAAGCTTCAAATGTTGCATTTTTTATTTAGTTACTTAAAAATTTAGAAAGCTTCACTGATTCTGTAGATGTATTATTTATAATAATTTGATAAATGAAACGTCATAAATTGAATTTCGAAATTGTAAGCAAGCGTGCTCCGCCATAGAGAAGAATATCTGTATTTTTTCTCAAAATGTGGTTTCTATGGATTTAGGCACACTTTCTCAAAATCTACTTTATGCGTAGCGATGTTATTTTCTACATAATAAAATGATATTATTCATCAAATAGTGAGCGTAATTTTTTTTCTCTAATAAAGAATCACAAATGTTAAGTATTTGGCAGTATTTTTATAAAAATTAAGGGAAATATTTTTCATATTTTATTAAATTAAAATTTCGAAATTATAATTATGTCCATCGTATAGAATATTATGTTTGTGAGTACTATGCAATTGCAAGATAAACCTAAAAGTAACTATTCGACTTTAAAAAGTAAATACAGCGATTTATTATTAATCACTCCCATTTAATTGAGGGATTTTCTCTACATAAACGGACACATTAGTATACAAATATCTCAATGTTAAAAAGTGATTTCCTCATCACTAGTAATTTTATGAGTGAAATTATATAAATTTTGTATAAAATAAGCTTGTTTTTCTTTGTAAAAGGAATATCTACTACCTTAACAACTTAAAATATCGTTTGGTAGAATAATTTTATACCTTTTCGTAAAAATCGTTCGGTGGACGAATTTTATATTTTTGTAAAAATCGTTTGGAAGTGGATATTTTATATTTGCTTGAATAAATCGTTTGCTGTAACTGTTTACGTAACTGATATGTAAAATAGAATTGGTGAAAAAAATAATAATACAGAGTTCCAGTTTTATCTTGGAGTTAGTAATATGATCGAAAGAGGTGAAAGTAAATCGCTGTAATTTCTTGTAAAAAATTATTTTTATTAGCTTGATTGTGATTATGGAAATAAATGGTTAAAAACTCAAGCTGCTAAGTACTGTTTGAGTTCTGTTCTTTATCGACATAGGAGCATATCATAGTTCTTCATGGTGTTCCAATAAATAAATAGATATAGATTCGAAAAAATTATTAGTTATTACGTAGGTTTTAAGAATACATCAACAAATTACAAATAGCTAGTAATTGTAAGACTTAAAAAACAAGGAAGAACACTTTAAAAAAAATACCGATTCAATATTTTTGAAAACTGATATTTATTTTTCCACGTGAGCTTAAGCACTCAATAACATACAGAGATCATATATCGCAAAAAGAATTTGACACATCTTTGAAACAACTTTTTCTCTTCGATATAAAGATTTAATGTAATTTAACATACAATCGTTTATACATTTAAAATAAAATATAACAATTTTTTTCACTTATTAATAAACTATTGAGACTTTTTTTTTACAAAAATGTCAGAATGATTAAGCAATTTCAGCTCAAAATTATTCGACAAAAAATTGAATAGAAATACATAGATACAATAAAAGTATTGGAAACATTACTTTAGGAAAACAAATTTCTATCAGTGTAAATTTATTAATCAATTAAAAATGTTTCCAATAATCATTATTAATCAACTTGTAGAATATAGAACACATCATAATCATAATTAAGTATAGAACTTCAGAACTATAAATTTAAAAATTAAAAATAAGTGAATCAATAGCTTATATTTGATAGAAGTAAATGGATAAATTTATTTAAAATTGATAGGATTGTGTTACATATATTGGTGTAAATTAGCACCTTTAAAACTTTCCTTTCAGTGCTTTGTGTCATAATACTTATTACACCCATTATTACATATATGTACAGGAAGATTGTCCATATTTTAACTTAAGATAGTGAAATATTTCACAACATTGATATACACACAATACATATACATATTTACGCAAAATGAACTTAAGCATGTTAGCACATACATATAAATAATACATCAATGATATTTATAAACATATATAAAATAAATAAGGATGATGGACATCATAATGAACATATACGAAGTTTTACAAAAATTGGGTTCTCAAAAAAATCAAATATTTAATTCGATATTCTTATTTAATGAGAATAAAGTATAGCCTTTGTCTGATAATTAATATCTTAATACCCGTTTATAAGCATAAAGTAATGTATTAAATTAAGAAAAAGTTAAGTACACACACTTCGCTTTTATGTAATAAGGTACATTATTTATTCTTTCAATTATTAGTTTATAAGTAAATTAACAGACATGTCTCTAATGTTTTTAGATATACCATATTTTAAAATATATATGATAACTTTAACTCTAAGATATTTATAACTAATGAAAATCAAAAATAGTCTTATATTTAATTCAAAGAATAAGAAATTGCATTTTATTTAAATATTGTAATACGAAAAAATATTTTTTAGAACAATACAACTAAACTTGCATATGTGTCAGACGATTTTAACATATTTCGCTTTTCGATTATTTGTGCGTAATAAATAACATAAAATATAAGACGATAAATATTTGATGCAAACAAATGCATGCTATACAATACATTAAAAACTGAAATTCAGTCTTTTCTCTGGTAAATAAACAAAAATGTTTGATAATTTTTTATAAAAAAGGACAATACACACAATGGAAACATCGCTAACAAAACTCCAACATTCTACAACACTTTTCTTAAGTGTTTGAGTTCTTATCTACTGAAACTTTAATCAAGCACGAAGTGGAATTTTGATCTTAGGAATTTTAATTACGGAAAAACTGTAAGCAAGAACAATAAAAATGTTAAAACAATACAAAATGAAATAAAATGATTATGAAATGGAAAATGACATCTCTTCTCAAACGCAAATACTAATATTTTTTGGAATGTTGTTTAACACGCATTATAACTTTTAATTTCGTTAACTATATCCACGAAAAGATAATAGCAGCTCCCAGCCACACATCTATTTAGTTAAATTTCTGAAAGTTGTTTAAAATAAGTATTTAATTGAAAAACCTTAAACATCCTCCGGTTGTAATTCATTTGAAAGTTGAAAACAATGCGGAGGGAAGGGTGTACATCTTAGGAGAGCACATTAAGAGAAAAACGTCCAATAATGCGTAAAATTTGGATTAATTTAAAATGATTTAATTTAGAGGCATTGGCACCTCACTTCCGACAAAACACCAAGACTAATCTTAAAAAGTTTAGAAGAAAGCAGAGTAATTCTTTAATTCAGCATAAAAAGCATTGCAGTCTCTTAAAAGTAAGCTTAGAAAGGGCTTGTATTTTAATTATATGAAATCTGAAATCTATAGGGTAGTAAAAACTTAACAATACCAAGGTGAATCTAGATGTGCGAATTAAATTGATTCTGCAACGAATTCAATGTATGGTGAACTCAGTTTGCTATATGTGTTGCTTCTCCATAAAACAGTGACTAATCTTATACGAAATATTTCATAGGGTTTTTTTTTCAGGAAAGTTTGGGCAATCATTGCAATGAACTAAAGAAACACATGTTTTACCGTTCATTAAACCTGTTCTTCCAGCTTGGGAACATTTCACATAATGGATAGGATCAATTATAGGATTACTCGTTCTCTGCGTAACGAAGAAGGGTGATATATAAAGGGTTTATAATTCAAATTTTGGCTACGACAGCTTAGTATTGACCTAGAGCCCTATGACCCACAGGCTGAAGGTTAGATTCATAACAGACAGCTTTTCTTACATAATATGATAGTAAATTGCAGGAGAGGTGTTTAGAAATTTCAAAAGTTCAGGACCCCTCAAATATTTATGCCATTTTCTGTTAGCCATTGATGGTAAGCATTACAAACTATGATTAAATCAGGCACATGTTTAATTGAATTGAATGAAATGTTTAATCTAAAAGCAACTGTTTCAAAAATATTCACTTCTAATTTTGGATTATTCCATTGGTAACCTTCAACTTATAACCCGGAGAAAAGTACATTGATTACGCTATGTTTCTTACAAAGAAATCTATCTTCTTTTATTCTGGACTTAAATAATCGTTTTTCGGAAATGAACAACATTTTCAGTAATACCTAAATGATATACATGGAAATCTTTACAAAGCTTTATTGATTCTAACATATATTCCTGATTACAGTTCATTATTGGTGAGTGTACTATAAAATGAAAGAAAAAAGACATAATTTGTTCTTAGATCATATATGTTCCAAATTTGAAACAAACAATAGCGTCAATTTAGTAATTGATTTTAACCGTTTCCATAATCAGTCTTTATTTTCCGAGAATTTATTGTACAATTAATATCAATATTATAATGAGAAAGAGCTGCTGCAAATTTGCAGTTCCAACAATTATTCTACAGTCTAGATCCACCTTGTTGAAAAAGACAAAAATATTCGGAAAATAAATACCATGTATTAGCAACGTAACTGAAAACTCATCGAACTTGGAATCACTTCAGTTTGAGAAAAAATATTTTTGAAAAATTTAATCATTATGAACATTATTATTAACCTACGAATAGTTTTAGAGTCAGGCCAAAGGGACAAACAGTACATTGGAATGAACACTACTCTGGGAAAAACATTGCATACATTTCTCAATATTCATGACAGGAATATAATTTACAAAACCAGTAGATAATACAACTTAATTTTAAACATCCATGCTTGTCTCTACAATACATAATTCCAATTTTCCAATAGGTTCGAACATGCCGTTATTAAAACTAGTGATTCTCAACACGGAAATTGGAGAAATAATTTTCAGGCGTATTAAAGTTTTCAAATCTAGAATTTTTTTTTCAACTCAGTTTTTATGTGTGCATATCTGTAATCCAGTGTTGGGTTTATACATGTTACAATTAATTCTGATTTCTGTATCGTGGAGTGGAAATTTACTTTATGTTATGTTGCGGTTAAAAAGTCCATCGACTGCGTATTCATTTTTAAAGGGATGTACGTAAAAAGCTGAGAATCACTAATTTAAATTGTGGAATTTCGCAGTTCAACTTTCCTCATCCAAATGATGTTTCACTCGGGGATGAAACTAAAGATGCCAATCACAAAAAAGATCCTGAATGAAAAAAAAAAATTGACTAGAATAAACACCCATTCAAAATCCATTTATTGAATGTTTCATTTCTTCAGCCGATGTTTTTTTTCCTCCGGCCGTTGGACGTCTTGACCTCGCACGAGCATCCGCTCCTTACCCTGATATAGTCCAGTCTCCAAGGCTCGTTGCTGTTGAACTCTCGGACAAGGGCGTACGTGTAGGTGTAGCGCTGGACGCACATGGATCGCGTGGACCGGGCCATGTAGCGGCAAGGGCGCCCCTTGATCCCTTCTCGGCACGAGGTCTGGTAAAAGCTCTGGGTAGAGTTAGGATCCCGGTACAGTTCGAGAATACGCCCAGATTTGGACACCCCGCCCAGGGGTTGAATGATCTCGGTGACAGAGGGGCAGCATTCGTCCACACGGTTGGAGTGGTCCCGTTTTCGAGGGGTCGGTTCCCAGGGCAACTCCCTGCAAAAACAGAAAAGAAGTATTGAAATAAAAGAAAGAGATATGTATAATTTAAACAAGAACTTTATTTGTATAATACATTTTTTTTGCGTCAACAGAATAGGAGATGCATATATTTATGATCAAATGAAAAATTTTCTTCATATATATCTTTTGTTTTTCATAGTCTTAAAGAAGGTTCCTTGTTTCTGAATGTTAAATGTCTTTGGAAGGTGTATTTGACATTAAAACCAAGAATCCTATCATTCGCATATGAAATGCATCGCCATTAAGCAATGGATTAATGAGCGTTTTTGAACTATATCAACTTCGTGAGACCATAACTGTTGTGACATTAAACTAAGGAGTTGCTATTCTCAACTGGAAAGCGATCGTCAACTCAAGGGAAATACTGTGGCAGTTCAAGGTGTTGGCTTCACTCATTCGTCACGTATTCGATGTTCAAGTACGTTATAACAATTAAGTTCTGATTTCACGAACTCAAAAGAGATTTGGAGATTCAGAAACATATATAAATTGTTGATGGTGTGTACAACATCTAGGTCATACAAAGCATGATTAAGATGCAGGATTCACCCCGATACCAAATTCTGTTTTCGCCAATTGAATATGCGCGGCATTTAGGCCTAACATTGCAATTGGAATACCCGAAATTTGGTATAAGAAGCCTTATTGCCAAAAATAAACAATAGCGTCTGCTGCATTGGCTCTCTTAGCATAGAAACAAAAATATTGCATCGTCTAACCCATGTTTTAAAGTATGTGTATTTATAGTGCAGTTGAAATATTGAAAATAAATATTGAAATTAGAGATGAAAACTTAGCAATTTGCAAACTGTGTAGAAACACACACACGTACTAATGGCTAATTGTTCTCGAAGATACAAACAATTAATGATTAAAGGGAATAAATAAATAAAGCATGAAGCATTACTGAGAATTATTTAAATATTATTGCGTGTTTGGAAACTTCCGTACAAAGAAAAATGCACTCACGTGTTATAGCGATGTTTCTTGTGCCCTGGTCTGCCGTTCCTGTGTGAGCCGAGAGCCCTGGAGTAAACGCAGGTGATGAGAAGGGATAGTAACTGGAAATAACACAAAAAGAAAACATCAGCGACTGGAATTTTCAGAATATTTCAAAACTACAAGAAAATATAAGACGTTGGAAAGGTACCAAGTCTCATTGTTAGTATCACAACAAGTAAAATATCTGATTATAAGAACCGGTTTTCATTAATTCTAACCATTTCTTAAGGCGAATGTGATCATTATTAATATATATATATATTAATAATATTAATTAAACATATAATATGTAAATTATTATAGCTAAAATATTATAAATACAACAGATTTAATCGAAAATAGGAGGTTACTATCAAAATAACCAAAACAATCAAGTTAAAACTAGTATCCTAAATTAAAAACATACAAAATTTTATAATGAAAAAAACATCCGTAGTGTACTGGAACACAAATTATACAAAATAATTTTAATTCAAAACATATGCAAACCATAAATTAAAAATTACAACCAAGTTAGATACAAAGCTTCTCAAAATACACAGAAAATCTCGAGAGAAAATAATTAATGAACAATCAAAAATGCATATAACGTAATTCCCATATTTTGGAATGTTTGTTTGAACAAGTTTCACGGATTCGGTTATCATAACTTGAGTAATTATATTATCATTAATGACGCAAACCACGAAAATTCAAAATTCTAGAAATGTACAGAAATTCAACTAGAAAAATGAAAAATGAAACAAATTTGCATTAAAATCTGAGTACATAATTATAAACTTAAATATAAAATCTATACCTATTAGAATGCTCTTAAAATATATTTTAAAACTATTTTTGTTTTTTCAAAGTTTTGTAAAGAATACGAATAGATTTAACCCCCCAAAAAGTTCCAGTGCCATTTAAAAAATGAGAACCATTAAATAAGCAGTATAAAACAGATTTTTAATTTAAACTTTTAGGAATGTGTAACTACATCAATAGAAAGTTATTGTTGATTGCAGATTTAAAAAAATAATTTAAAACAAACTCTTATGAAAATTATTTTCATAAAAACTTATTTTCATTTCTTGCATCGTATGATGCATACCATACAAATATATTTTCATTTATTCGAAAGGAGAAATAGTAAATAATATTTGGCCTAATTGAAATTTTTAAAATATATTCACGATTTTAAGTAACTTAAGCAATTCTCAATTACTTAACTTATTTATTAATTTGACAGCAGAAAATTATTATTTTCCAACTTAAATATATAAAATAACTTAAGATTTCGATGTTGACGTCTATATTAATCCATTATAATTATATTCAATTCTAAAAGAAATATTTCTGTTAGCTTTATAAATCAGGTAATAAAATTACCCGTAAGAATAATTCTATCTTATGAAAGATTAATATAAAATTTTTAAAATAAATTGCATATTTCTACGAATTGCATTTCATTGTTTATTCTGTCACCATCTTGTCGTCACAATCAAAACATACAAATTTCTAAAGTGCAATAAATTGCCAACTTTAGATAACAAAAAGAATAAAAGCGACCGATGAGGTGATAAAAACCAAATTATTAAGTACTATAATTAAAGCAAACGATAAAATATAAAAGTAGACAATAATATCCTGTTCAAATATTAAAATAAAAGCAAACGATAATTTGTAAAATTAAATATATTTTAAGAAAAACTTAACTATATTGAGATTGTAAAACGAAAATATAAAATAAATATTTACATATTTATTCTATTCTCAACAATTGGTAACTTTTGAATAGGAGATACTGAATTTCATCGCATGTTTTACTGTTCTAATTTTAATTTTTTCCCTTCATTGTATTATAGGATTATTTACATGTACTGCGTCAAACGCTTATCAAATTAAATTGAATATTTTCGAATTTAATCAACTTGAATTTTATTCCAAAAAGTAATTTATTATGAATATTGCACAATTGAAATAATAAATTTTTTAAAGAAGTAAATAATCTAATACGAAAAAATACTTATTTTAAAAGTATGTCGTTTTCAACTCAAGGAAAATATATTTTTAATTCTTCTAGAAATAAATTTTCTTTTAATATTTAAGCATTGGGTACCATTCTTTCGCTTGCAATTCAGTAGTTAATAGTAAGCGTACTTATTGAACAAAAGAACCAATTCTTTTCTTTTTTATTTATTATAGCGGAATTATCTCTATAATAAATGAAATAAGAAATTAATTGGTTTTTTATCAAGCTACTAGCGAAGAAGAATTCTGTCAGAGTTACCGAGAAAAAAAAAAAAAAAAAAAATCACAAAATTACTTTACTTCAAGAATTGACATTGATTTAGACAGATTCTTTTCCAGTTAATTTCACAAGCAGTTAGAACGGTCCAAGGTTTAATTTATTAAAGTGTTCAGATCAATGAACATTAAGCTTCAATTTGTCTTCCAATTTTCTTCATCTTGGGATTTTATTATAAGCTGTCTATGTTTCAAATAATAGAATTCTTTGAATGATATATATCTTGTAGGCGGCTTTATACTCTGCTGTTTGTTGTTGCTATATTTTACCAGGCTATCTGATAGTATTACTTTAGTGTATTGTTTCCAAAATTTTCTATTCATTAAATATTCTCTCTCTATCCCGACTGATAATATGTGTAATATATTTAGATTCTCTATTATGCGAAAGTTTCAAAGCTTGAAGATATCCTTCACAAGTACAATTAATTTAATAAAAATGAAGAATTTGTAAGCATATTATTATCGTCTGGTTTGTTGTTTTAATTTATTGTCAGTTATAAATTATGTGATTTCCGAATTCCAAATTTTTTTGTATTTTGATCATCTGCTATTTGCAAATTATTGTTTTGGGTGCTAAAAACTGATGTCACTTATATTTATTTATTTACTTATTTATTATTTATTTATTAAGTACGAGAACATTTCAAATCATTCATGAAATTTGAATCTCGTTCAACTATCGCCTCTTTATAATTTCATATTTATTCAAATAAAAATTTGTCCGAATTGTCTCCGAAATTTGTCAGCTTTTAAAAATTAAAAAGGGCAATTAATATAAGAAAAAATTAACTAGCTGAAAACTATTTTTTAAAATTACGAAATCCTTCTCAAATAGTTTGTATAGACGGTTGTTTCTATTCCGTCTTTGATAAACAAATTAATTAGAGTGAACAAGTGTGAGTAGTCTCAAAAATTGGGGGCTAAAAGAGGTAGGAGATTCAGAGACACAATGAAATATACTTAGTGGGAATAACAGGTAACGGACCAGATGACCACCAGAGTTTGCACATCCCATTATTCTGATTTCCACACCACAGCAGCAGGAAGACCGACAGACTAAAAACGCATCACATGACTCATCACCTCGCTACACGACGGTTTTGAAAATACGAGATCCGAAATCGCAGATAACGAGCCAGTTACTCAACCAATCAGGCCAACATAACCTGCTTATGGTAATTTTGTCGAAATTCTTAAAGTAATAGTAAAATGAACTTCGAAATAATAGTAAAATGAACTTCGAAGTAATAGTAAAATGAACTAAATGAAAACTAAACTTCGGTTTCTTGTGAACAAACTAATGAAAAAAAAAGTAAAGTAAAAGCAATATAATATAAAAGAAGAATGCAAATAAAAAGTGAAAGAATTGTGAGATTTCAAACATACGTTAAAAATGAGATAATTTTGAAACCTTTATATCTGCATATATTATGAATACATTTATTTGTGATTATTGTGGAAAATGAATTTCAGTTCCTGAAATGATATTTGTTGAAAAAGTGACTGAGGAACTGGAGTAAATATAAGATAATCAGACATTGCAAAAGGAGAACACTTCTGCCCATGAAAATTTGGGCTAGAATCGACATACCCACACTTAAAGAAATTTGCCTTCCCGTCTAATTTTAATTTTTGGTGTAACATATTGATTCATAATGAAGCTCGTGAAGATCAAATATCGTTCACATTTGACTAATCATCACCATACAAAATTTATGCGAATATCTGTATTTGTGTTTTTTGTAAAGATGTACTTTTTTTATAGAATACTGGTACACTTTTCTCAAAATATACTATATACGAGTAAATAGCGCTGATATCTTGCACATTATTATTCTTAGGTTATTCTTATACACTAAACAGATATTGTTTTCTATTGCATACATTTATGGAAAATTTGAACCATTAATTTTACAATTTCAGTAAATTTAATTTTTGAAACTATAATTATGTCCATTGTATAGAATGCCATATTTCTAGGTATTTTTACAAAATCGTCTTCTTCTGGATGTACGGCGAAAGCAGTCAAACAAGGAGGAAAATTGAGAATGACGCTTTATACTCACAAATATTCAGGGCAAGGCGAAACACAGGTAGCAAAACTTGAACAGATTAGGAACACAAAAGGATCAAATACAGCACATTTGCAGATCAACATCGCAAACAGATTCAAAACTGCATTTAACAGTACTTCCAATAATGTTTAGCTCATCAGTTAACTAGTTTGCACTAAAGACAAATTACGAATTTAATACTTTGTTCTTCAAACGCAGTCTCACAGCAATTCCAGCAGAAACAAGAAGCTTATCGACAGATTCAGGCCACTTTCCGACAGATTAGCTTGAACACGCTATTTACGAATTCCCCCACACTTTGCATCTTTCCGTATTAATAGCTGTTTCGAACAGGTGGGACGTCATAGGGAATATCCAAAAAATTCCCCAATTTCTCTCCCATTCAAAAAATCGAGAAGATTTCAATGTTTGACAGATCATTTATTTTGTCACTAAATTCTCTATGTTAACAAAGGGATCACCAGTTTTGTCGCCAAGGTCAGGGGTCATATCCTAAGCTTTCCTTGAAATCCAACGAAATCTCTGCCAATGCTTCTTTACCTTTCCAAGAAATCGTTACAAGGAAGCGTCCTCGCAGACTCATAACAATAATATGCAATTTTTCAAAGTTATAAATGAACTTGATTTTATGTAAGTTATGACTTAAAGGTAAGCCCGTGACTTTATTTAACAAATGCAAATACAGCAATTAATTATTAATTGCTTGAACATAATTATTTATGCAGGCAAATAAGAGTTTCTTTACATAAGTAGACACACATGCATAAAGAAATTTCAAAGTTAAAATATGACTTCCATTGTTTTTAATTTTAAAAAAAGGCAAGGATTATTCAAAGTTAACAGTTACCTTTGTTAAGTAAATAAATGGGTATTAAATGCTCATGATATATTTCTTACTAAACGTAAAGTGAAAATAAAATAAGTTTTAGAAAAAATCAAAATTTCAAATACTTTAATTAAATTTTAATACAGATTGAAATATATTTTTTGAAATTCCATCTTTTGACGTTCTTTGGCAGAGCCCATAAGCATATTATTAACTTCTTCTAATCACAGAAAATCCTAAGCTTTAAAATTTTCATTACAAATAAATTTTATGAACTATGAACGATTTCTATGAAATATTGTGTGTTTCGAATAATCAGGAGTATTTTAAAGGATCCTGGTATTTTATAACATAATGTTTTTTAGAGTTAAATTTTGTTATTAAGAACTAATGAACGAACTGAATTAAATTTTTGTTAAATGTATGAATTTGTTTTGAAAAATTTAAAAAAAAAATATATATAAAGCTCCTACAGTTTAGTTTAATAAAGTTTGTGTTTAAACGTTACAATTATATTTTTAATTTAATTTATTTTATTAATGTTTTAACTGAAAGTTGTATGATTTTGAAAGAGCTACTACTATTTTATTTGTATGGAATTATGATAGGCTTTTTATACTTACTTGTGCATTTTAGATAAATAATTTCATTTATTCCGTTTCGAAACAGTAAACGAGCGGCAATGTTATATAATAAAGCAAGCTTTCTCGACGCGTTAATTAAGTCCCATTTATCTTGGAATGTTAAATTAAGAAAATTTAGCAAAGATAAGCGTTTTCGGAATCGCCTAAATAATTTTAATAGTATTTTTAAATGCATTAAATCCATATTTTCGTTTTTTCAAAAAAAAAAAAAAAAAAAAATTAATAAAAAAAAAGGAATAAATCTAAATTTTTTTTTTTTAAAAAAAAAAAAAAAAAAAAAATGTATGCTCTAAATGGCATATATTTCTACTTTTTTTAGGATAAAAATCTAATGCAATTTTTAGGAACTTTATGTGAACTTTTTGGAATTTATGCATGGTATGATGCCATGAATTATTAAAAAATTTACATTAAAATTTATTTTTGAAAATGTTGAGAATAAATTAATTTGTAAAGATTTTTTTTTTATCTCATTTTCATTTTGCGACAACAATAGTTACATTTATCCTAAGATGTATTTAAATTAATAATTTTCTCGTTTGCTTTAATTTTAATATTTGAACGAAATATTATAGTGAATCTTAACAGTTTATTGTCTACTTTAATGTTTTATTGTTTGCTGTAATTTTAATATTTGAATGATTTGATTTATCGCATAACCATTTGCTATGATTCTTTTTTTTGTTAAAAGTTGGCATCATTTTTGTATTAATGAAGTTGGCATCATTTTTGTATTAATGAAGTTGGCATATTTTGAGCGTTACGAGAAGGTGGCGATGGAATAAATTATAAATCAAGATTCGTGAAAATAGTAAGTTTATTTTAGTAATTTTAAACTAATAATTCAAGAGAGTGTTATTTCTATTGGTAAAGGTACTATTAGATTTATACTAACACATATATTTCAGAAATTTAAATAGGAAATATTTTTGAACTTCAGTAAAGCTATACTTAATTTATAAGGCTATGCATTATTTATGGGATCTCAGGACCCTTAAACTTCAAAATTTTCGACTTTTTGGAAGAAAAAAAAACAAATGTTAGTGCTCCATCTTTTTTGAATATTTTCGTGTTAATGGCATAACGATGCAACTAAAACTTTCAGAATTATCGAGAAAAACCAAACTTTGATACGCTAATGTTCAAATTCAATTCAATTTTTCTTAAAACAAAAAGTTTTGGCTTTTAAAAAGCGAGGAATTTCTCAGAAATTATTCATCATTTCAATTTTAAATTTCATACACATGTTAAAAATAAGTTTCTTTATGACTTAAACATCAATTCTTAGACAAATTATCAATAGTAAAAATTTATATGGATTTTAATTAGATTTTTCTTAAAATTTCACAATTTTCTAAGTATAACTGTAACAAATTTTTTTGTTCCCAAATATTTTAAAAAGTACGTATAACTCCAAACTCTGAATATTTTTTTATTATATAACATTACTTTCGTAATTTTTTTTATAAAAAGATTACTCTGAATCCTGAGCACAATGAAATACTGCGTTTCATAATTTGGAAAAATACAGTACAGTATGTATATCTTTACAACTTTTTAAAATTTCTTGAAAGTTATATTAAAACTAATGTAAATATATGCAAATATCATGTGGTAAAAGTATCACGCTTCTGTCTTGTTTATTGGAAAGTCATATTGACTTGAAAAATTATGGTTTTTAGCATAAACGAATATTTATTAACAATGTCTGAGACCTTTTAAAAGAAAATAGCCCACAATAGCAATCTAATTTAATTTTGAAAATCAATATTTGTTGAGAATGGGATAAAGAAATAATTTATATACAAAATAATGTGATAATAAAAGTAAAGGTTTCTCACTTAAACTCCTTACAAAGCATTTTTATTGCAAAAGTTTTGCGCACATATATCGAATGATTAAATGACCCTTCTGTGTGTTCATATTTTAATGCAAGTAAATTGAAAATTATTAATTTTATTTATTTAAAACAGGTGTTAATTAAAAATCTTTAATTCATAGTCCACTACACTCGCAAGAATCGAACTTTTTTGTATGTTCCGCTCAAACAATATATTGTTGAGAATTAACAATCATAAAATTACGCAATAAATATCTGCGGCATCCGTAAGCCAGGAGAATAATCTATGTTTCGCTATAGACATGTTCTTTTAATATTTTCATAAACCATAAAAACACTTTTGTTAACGTTATTGCTAAACACATTCTTCGCTGCAGATGTTTCCTTGAATGAGATGAAACATTGTTAGATGTAGAATTTCAAGGCTAAGCGAACAATTTCTTTTACCAGTTTGTAAATTTATTTTTCGAATTCTGAATTGGTGTTTATTTCTTGTATTCATGAAATGTCGAAAACGTGAGTTTTAAATTATCTACAAACGTGTTTAACCATGTTCAAGGAAAATATAAGCTATTTAAAATATCTATCAGAAAAGGCTTACTTTGATGGTTACTCTAAAAATATGCGTCGTGAAAATATATTTCCTGCAACTATATTCTGAATAAATTTAATGTATTTTTTTTGAGGAATCTACTGCAAATATGAGAAGAAAAAAAAATTCGATTTCTAATGCAGAATAAATTTATTTTAAAGTGTCCAAAAAGATTTAAAGTACATAAATTTACACCTACTCCTCTAATCAATCCATGTGTTTTCCTTGAGACTAAGAGATTTACGACCATCCGAAATTACGATAGCAAAACGTAAATATTTAAAATAGTAAATGTAGAGAGGAAATTATATCAGTAAGGCCAAAAAATTCAATAGAGTACATATTATGTACTTTTCGCTCCATATGCAATAATTACGCGCGCGCACACACACACACACACACACAGAAATATTAGGGTTAGGACTCGTTTACAATTTTTTTTTTTTTGTAAATATTTTTGTTGCAATATTTTTCTATGTACGTGAAATTAATGCGAAAAAATTAGAAGTAATCCAGTTTTTAATTCATTTTATACAGTTAAAAATAGTACTTATGGAAAAAAAAATTGATTTTTTTAAATAAAAACATTTATAAAATCGATGCAGTTCAGAGGTACAAGTGAAAATATCTATGTGATGTTTAAATATTTAAATTTTCAAAGTAAACGATGATATATCCTATCCATGTTACATATTTTGCATTTTTCGGTTCGCCAAGGGTGACCTGTTGGCGAGAAACGTAGCTTGAATAATAATAGAAACCAAATACTTACTCGTTTGTAGCAGGAACTAAATCAAACAGGATTAATTTAGAAATGTGTGACAGAATTCCGTGCGTAATGAACAATTATTTTATTGCATCCTTATGATTTTCCTGAATATAAATGGTTTGGTGTGCGACAAGGTTACAATCCCAAACACGCTCGCACGTGTTTCGGTCATACCTTCGCTAAGGGAAAAATACTCTTACTATGAAATGCCTATCAGTTCAGTAGTCGTCTACTGTTTTTAACTATAAATTACTAGTGTTGACTAAAAGTTTTAAATATTAAATGTAAATACAAGTTTTATTTTTTAAAAATTAACTATAATATTTTAGAGATTCTGTATAATACTAGTAGTTATTAAAATTGTGATGTCCTTCTTTCATTAATTATTTTCACTGCCATCATTTTTTTTTCTAATTAAGGAGACAAAAAATAAAAACCTTTGATTGAATGGTTTTTACGTATGTTTTGGGTTTTTAACATGTATATGCAATACTTAAAATGGGATATTCACTCAAAATATCTCAAAAAGCAAATAATTCAAGTTAACATTTTTTTTAAATTTATAATGAGTATTTAATTAGTTACTCCTCTTACAATAATTGACGTATACGTATGAAATTGGATTTATAAATTTATCAAACTACGTACAACAAAAGCTGGTACAGGTTTTGGGATAGCATAATTGAAACTCATAAGATATTTTTTTTTCTAGTGCTTAATAAGAATTACTTAAAAATGTGTAAATTCAAAATTCAATTATTTTTTAACAATTAATTATTGCTTTGATTCAAAAACGCGTACCAACCTTTGCTATATATATTAATAGCTAGAACAAATATCAAAATATTTGGCACAATAGAAAAAAAAAAGCCTTAGCATTTTAAAAGAAGAAAAATCTTTTTTTTGTTCTGAGATACATGAATTTAAAGTTTTTATTTGCTATAAAAAGATATATAAATGCAATAAAATAGATAAATATAAAATTGCTATATGCGTCCAGAATGCACTAGATAAAAAAAAGTTTCATAAAGTTGTTAAGTGAATATTATTAGTTTGTATACTTAAAACTTAAAATTTTCAGAATTAACTTTTTTTTAAATGCAAAAAAGAACATTGCAATCTAGTTTGCAAAGGGTTTGGAGTAATTAAAGTTTGCTTATTCACATTTTATGTTTAAAAGGTGCATTTTAGTTCATAGTGTTTAAAAAAAATCCTGAACTATATGTTATTCCTTTTTTTTAATTTGAAAATTTTTCTTTTTGAAGACGAGTAGCACTTTGCACTTTTACATGTGTATAACATCAATAATTTTTTTTTAAGTAACTGACGGTTTTGTTCCTTTTACACGAATTGTTTTTCCTCTTCGAATGAGGTATGATAAGCTTATAAAATGCTATATTACAATAAGCGCAAATGATAATATATAAAAGTAAATAGAAAAAGATACAATTTGTCTTTAAAAAGACTGTTTTATAAAACCGAAACTAAATAATGTTTCAGATATATATCATAAAAATTAATTAAAAGAACGAGTGTGGAATATATAGGTAGATATAAAGAAACAATGAGAATGGAATGCAATATCTATGCATAATTTCAAAACAAGCTGACACTGTTAGAATTAGAATCGGCAAGAAACCAACAGATTCGTCTGCGTGAATACCAGTGAACATAACAACTATCATAACTTCGAATATATTTAACGTAGAACTCTGAAAGTTTATAGGATAATAGAAAAATGTATAAAGAATAATTTGGAATAAAAATGTTTTTTGATATTTTGGAAATTTTTTTGTTGTCAAATCACAAATACCGTGTCCCCTTAAACCATGAATACATACTGCACTGCAACTGAAGAAAGGGAAGAACAAAATAATTACTTTACTTATCAATGAAGAATAAATAAGACCACTTTCTATCGAATCTCACTTAACAAACTAATCCTAGATCTTCTTATCTCAGTAACTTGACAAGAGTCACCTTAATTCAACAGATTAATTACGATTTACCAATCTAATTTACCAATAACTATCATTTTCCTCTATCTCTCTTCATTTTCCCTTCAATTCTATTTCATTTATATATCATTATCTCCAAATCAATTACTTGACTTCCATCATCATCCAATTTACTTAATCACGTTTCATTTTGGTTGAGAAAAAATTGTAATTTTATGCAATTCAAATTACCAAAAAGTCCCCGAGGTTATGAATAGCCCAAAATCGCGAATAGCCAGAAATAGCTAATATACCAAAGTCACAAAACTACCATTTAAATACTGATTTTGAAGAAAATTTTAATCTATCGATGCTTGTTACTTTGTATGGCTTCGTAGAAAAAAGATGTTTTCAATCTCTGCGAATTGCGACAGACGCAGAAAATAAGAAAAAAGTGCACAAAAATTGAAATTATGCGCAAAACTTTAAATTATTCATAATAATTTAGAATTTTAATACCTGATTTATTGTGTGACAGATGAAAATTGTGAAAAGTTTACACGAAAAACTTTAAAATCCTCGTACCAATTTAGAATTTTGATGTTTGATTTCATATGCGATAGACGAAAATTGTGAAAAATGTACTCACAAAATTTCTAAATATTCATTCTAATTTAGAATGTTCCCATATAATTTGGCGTGTGACATTTTACTTTAAAGTTAATAACATATCGAAATTAGCCATCAACAGCTCAATATTTTGTTTTGACCCGAAATCAAAAGTGCCTACATGCTGAGTAGTTGAGTTACACAGATAAAAAATAAAATATAAACATGAGATGATGAAACATAATGAGTCAAAGAAAATAATGTCGTTTAGGTAAATTAAAATAGTCAAAGAGCTATATTACGTGTTGCCATTCGTAAAATAGTAATTTTGAGAAAAAATTTTTTTTTTGGACTTGTTTACGTTTGAAGTTTTTTGGATGATACGGTATCCTTATTTCTAGAAACTCAAAGAATCGTAGCTAAATTATCCTCAAAATGTTTCATATTATAAAAATTTGTTGATACAAACTATCTTGAAACAGTTGCTGTGTTAAGAAAACAAATAAGAGACCCGAAAGAAAATTATATTTAAGATTTTTATTTTTCAAAAATATGTCCACGGATTTAACTGGAATTTCAACTACACTTCTATCACTTTTCAATGTTGTACACACTCTTATACATAATGGATAAGTTGTCATTATAGTGAAAAACAAAATCAAATTTAACTAGTCGACGAAATCACTTTAGAATCGAATAGATTGTATTCTAAGTTTTTTAGAATTAATTTTATCAATCAGTTAAGAGTCTTAGTATTGGAAATATCTTATGAAGTTATAATTCTTTTGTTACGTATACAAATTTAGTTTAGTTTTTATCAACGTCGCACAGGAGCAACAGGAGGGCTATTGGTGACGGACCTTGTAATTTTTAACTACGGTCAAGCGACGAGGACGACATCTGAGCTGGCACTCCCCCTCTCCTAACTTTCACACCCCGCCAATGGGAGGACCTTGGGCCTCGATAGATTTAACGAGCATCAATCCTGGCTACACGGCGGGTCTTTAGCGGCTAAGAATCGAACCCGCGACTGAACGAAAACCGCCGGCCATGAATCCGAACCATGACCACTAGGCTACCGCGGCCACTTACTTATGCAGAAAAGATGTTGATTGAATACATCATACATATTGCAGAGCATTACAAATGCTACAAGTTGATGTATGCATCGCATGTATTTATTATTTATTAGATTAACATTTGATACATAGAAACGCATTGTTTGGAATGATGAGTGTGCAAAAGTTGGAGTACAAAAGTTGAGTTGTACAAAATAAGCTATTTATTTTTTCTTTTTGCAATAACTTGTAATAAATTATAATTTAACTAATGCCTAGTGTTTAAAATTACCACTATCAAAATTAATGTTTGTTGAGATATAAGTGTAAATGCTTAAGAACATTACCTATTTATTTATTTAAACACAAAAAATTAATTCATTCATCGCCAATAAACCAACATCATAAAAGAATTGGAATAAAGAAGAAAAAAACTAAGAAATAAAATAATTTTTAAATTCTATCTATTTATTTGAAAAATTCCATAGTTTCCTTTTCAATGTCAAAATTTCCTTTTTAACTAAGCGTATTTCAATTATTTATTAAAGAGACATAATTAGATTATTTACCTCAATTGACTTTAAAAATAATTTCTGAGTAAAATGGTAGGAAATAAATACGAATAGAAAAAAGGAAAAGAATTCCTTGGAAATGATTTTTCTTCAAACTTGGAAATTTCTTGGAAAGGAAAAGAATGTATTTGCTTTTTTAATTCGAAGACTTTTGTATACTGTTAAAACAAACGAATATAAGTTTTTTACTACAATTGTGACACTTGTATAATCTGTTTTTTGATGTTCCTATTTAGTTCATTTTTTAATGCGTTTATAAGCATCAGAAAATAAGCACTAAATTAAAACATGAAATTTTTTTTTAGCCAAGATATCCCTAAAAAGTATCACAAAATAATTGTTTGCTACGAAATTGTTTTTACGCTTGATTTGTTTTTAGCAGTTACAAGCGAGCAATTATGCCTGCTAAGGTGAAGAATTGCTTTTAAACTTCAGTATCAGAAAAAAAATTAATTAATACTTTATCATAGAAATTTATTTGAAATTTCTGAAGGAAAGAAATCAGATTTTGATTGAAAATCTTGTAAGGAACAAATTTGGTTCACCTATAAATTTAATACCATGCCAAAAAGTTTAGTTTAGTTTTTTAAACGTCGCACTAGAAGCAACACGAGGGCTATTGGCGAGGGACCTCGTAATTTTGAACCACGCCCGTACCAAAAAAGAAAACGGGACAGACTAGAGGATACAAAGTGGTATAAATTTAAAAACACAATCAAATTAGCTTGACGCGTTTTCTCCCCTAAAGAGCGCAAAAGCATAGTTTTAAAAAATTGATTTGAACTCTAAAAGGCAAAAAGGACGACCTCATAACTGTGTATAATATATATCGATTGGCATAGTTGGTAATCTTTTAGGACTCTTACTGAAATGAAAAGAAAATAACATTTTAATCGACAGGATAGAAAATGCATATTTTTTTAAAAAAAATATTGATTTTTTTTCAATCAAAATTTTTAAGAAAGCAATCATAGATTTCAAGAAGCATTTTACTGTAAAAATGGATAGCTTTATAAGCACGTGTTCCGTGTTCTTTTTTAGATTGAAAGTTCTAATAATCGATGAATCACTCAATCACTCAAAATACAATAACTTCGGGAGGCTACAGGATATTGTTTTATTCTAGTATCAATTTTATAGAAGTATATGAGCCAGGCCTACTTCATTGATTTATTTTATCCATGTATTTTTCCCCTTCCCACTTATAAAATATGTTTTGGTGATTCCCTCAGGAGACCAGAAGTCGTGACGTCTAAACACTACACGTAAAATTATATAGAATTGTTATAAATAACCTCAACATGTATCACAGAGATAATTTCTGTAAAGTCATATTGAAGGTGAAATGACAACTGAACAGATGCATAAAATTATAGAAAAATGTTGCAGGTAAACAAAGCACATTTTATCGAGTTAATTTTTATATGTTCATGTGAAGAAGGAAGATGAAAGTTTCTAAGAACTAAAATTTATTTACAATTCGGTAATTTCCTGAAAAAATTAATTTGAAATTGTGTAACGGGTAAAAAACGCGATTAGCCGAATTATTTCATTTAAAGAAATTAATAATTTTTTCCGAGTCAAACTAATAAACGATTATAGGGTTGTTCGAATGTTTTTTTAGCAAGAGAGGCGCAATATTATTATTTAATTTTGTGGCATACAGGTATTGGAATCAATCCTATTTGAAATACTTTCTGATAACACTATTTCGGACTTTATCCACTTAAAGCAAATGATTTAATTCATCTTAAAAAAACGTCTCGCAACCACATTCAGCGTTTCTTCGACGCCGTTAATTGGTCAAAACACCTTTACCTTTAATTATGTTCTTAGCAACCAAAAGGTTTCATTTGCAACGTTGGCAACAACTGTGATTGGAGCCCTCTTTGATGTTTGCAAAAGAGGAAAACTTATCAATTAAATTAAGACGATTGGATGCTGACTTTACCTTAAGCCAAATGGTCTGCGTAGGCACGATTTCAAAGATTTTCTTAAAATAGGAACCGCAGGAAAAGTTCATTACAGGAAATGAAATGAAGCGCGCGAAAATAGAGAAAAAAATTGTCTTATTTCGAGATGTGCAAATCTTGCAATTGTAGGAATTTTAGAATCTCTTAACCTTTTTAGGAACTAAATGAATGAATGGTTCCTATACTGAATAAAGTTACTTTTCAAAACACCAATTAGAGAAATGCTTGGATAGATTGTCTTTCAGATTTGAGGTCTTTTTGAGACAGAAGGATAGAAAATTAATATGTCCATTAATTACAGTTTTTGTAAATCAAAACTCTTAAAAATTAAGAAATTTTTTAAAAATGTCCTCAAAATGTTTCTGAAATGTAAATGTTTTTATTTTCACAATTAATGACGTTTTTTCCTCCCATACAAATGCGCATAAAATATCTTTATATTTGCTGTGAAACCTTATTTTGATTTTTTTTGCAACTGTTGATAAATTCATGAAAGCAATTAAGACAAATTGCAATTTTTTTTATTTACGGAATTTTAATGAGATGTTTTAATGTTTAAATTTTTTTTAAAAAAATTCATTTCAATAATTTTTATGAACATCCGACGTGCCGATAACAGAGCTAAAATTTTTAAGGTATATTTTTAAGCAGAATTTTTGTAAGAAATTAATTATGTAATAAAAATATAAACTATTCACAGTTTCTTGTTCACGACAATTTTATTAATATTTTTCTCAATTTCAAATCTATTTTTAAACAATATCTATTCAAAGGTATTCTCATTAGCTGTAAACAGTTAATTTCTTTTCAACTATTAAGACAAAAAAAATGACATGTTTAAATTGTCTGTAAGCAGTTGAATTAACTCAAAAGCTTTGAAGCTGCTTTGAAAATAAGTTCTTATTTCCTCATACTTATCAAACTTTTTTATGAATGCCTGGTATAAAATTCAAAATTTATTAAGAGCTTTGATTTCTCGATTTTGAATTGAAAGTGAGTATGCAATTAAAGTTGAAAATAGAGAAAATAAATATTAATTAGAAAACCTATTTTGGACTTTTTTTTCCTATTTCTCCTATTTTCTCCTATTTTTCTTCCAAAGGTGAAGAAATTGAGAGAAGTATCTGTTACGAAAATGTCTCTCCAAATAATTTTCATACAAAAGTGTGATCTCATGAAACTTTGAGCTATGCGAACACACACTCCCACTAATCACACACACACGGGCACACACACACACAGTAACATAATTCAAAAATTCTAAGTACATTAACATCGCTAAAATACCCTAGAAGCGGTGACTCTGAAACCTTTCCTCAGAGTATCCCCCTGGTCATAACCTATTTTCCTGACGCGCACTCGATCCTGATTAAAAGTGCTTAAGTATTTCTAAATTACAGAGACTAAACGATAATTTATGGTTTTTTTATGCTGTTCAGTTCCGAAACGTTCTTTGCGGTTACGAGATTGCGAATGTGACATTATCATTAAATGACATGGTGTCGTACCTGATTTGTCTTTCATAACTAGCTGGGAGGTCCTAACATTGAATCTTGTTACAGGTCTATTTTATTCAATTAGGAATTTTTTGTATTTCGTAATCTTCTACTGCTGACAAGTTGCAAGGATAAGGTCTTTATGTGTGTGTGATGATACTGTTTCGATTACTTAGCTTAAAATAAATTAAATTTTTAAGCTATAATCATAAATATCAAATCGTCCTTTCATGTGTATGCTAAAATGATTTATATGTATAATAAATATGATGCTTCATTAGAATTTTAACTCCAAATACAGAACATATTCTAACGTGATATTTCTGATATTACTTGCTACGGAGTTAGTGGCAAAGTCGCAATTGTATTTATTATCACAATAAAGGTAAATGAATTGTTTCGGTTATCAAATCATATAAATTAATCTACATCCTTTGCTTATAGAAATTTCGGGCAAATGTTTGAATACTGTTCTTTTAAGGAATTATTTTGCTTTGAAGGTATTTTTTGAAGTTACGCTTCAGAAATCATTTTTAGAGTTACATATGTGCTCTGCAGAAATTATTCGTTGTACTCAAAGGGCATGCATACCAAACTCGTATTTGAGAACAACGGATAGCTGGATAATTATATAAGGCTGATGAGTTTCTTTAATCAGCCACAAGAATTATCAAGATATTTCAAGTTATAAAATGCAATTTTTTTTAAAAAAAATAATGTTTTCATTGACGATTTTGATTAGTTTCTCCATTTAGCATCCACATTTATCATATTATCATCAGTACCACGAGTTATAAACTGAAATTAATTTTAAAAGAATGTTTTGTATGTAGATTTGGCTGATTAGTTTCTCCTTTTCGCATAAATATTTACCAAGTTACTACGGTTTATAAAATGCAAATATTTTTAGAAGAACATTTTCAAAATCAATTTTGCTGATTAGTTTCTTTACATAGTATAAACATTTATAAAGTTACCAAGAATTATAAAATGAAACTTTTTAAAGGAACGGTTTCAATGTTGATTTTGCTCAGTTTCTCCATTTAGCATAAATATTTATCAAGTTACCATGAGACGCAAAGTGCAACTACTTTAAAGAATGGTTTCAATGTAGATTTTGTGAGTTAGTTTCTCTACTGAGCATTAATATCTATCAAATTATCGCGAGTTATAAAATGCAATTTTTATAAAGAATTTTTCAATATAGATTTTGCTGATTAGTTTCTCAATCTGGCATCAATATTTATCAAGGTACCACGAGTTATAAAAAGCAGAATTTTTTTTAAGAACGTTTTCAATGTCTATTTTGTTAATTAATTTTTCTACTTGGCACTAATATTTATCAAGTTACTACGATCTATAAAATATAATTTTTTTAAAAAAAATGTTTTCAATGTCGATTTTACTGATTAGTTTCTCCATTTAGCATAAATATTTGTGAAGTTACTAGGGTTATAATCTGCAAAATGTTTTAAGAGAACGTTTTTAGTGCATTTTGTTGCTTATCCCCATTTAGTACCTATATTTATCAAGTTACCTCGAATTACAAAACGCAAATGCTATTAAAAAATAATTTTCAATGTAGATTTTACGGATTGATTTTTTTTATTCATCCTTAATATTCATCAAGTTATAAAAAACAAATTTTTTGAAAAGAATGTTTTCATTATTGATTTTACTGACAAATAAAATATTAAATAAAATGAGGAGAAAAAACTATTGATTAAAATAATAAATCAAATGGCTTATAAAAATAAATTTTACGACTAATAAATTCAGAAACATTTGCTTATTTAAACATGTTATGTCCATACGTTTGCTTATAACGAACAATATCCTCTGTTGTTAAACTAATACAATAAAATTAAAATTGTATTCAGTTATATAATATTCACACCTTAATCAAAGTATCTGACTTTAACTGTTATTTAACTTTTTAGAAGTTGAAAGTTGAATTTTTCAACATGATTCCTTGGGTTCGTGAGAAGGCAAATTTTTTTTGTATGGTATGGGGAAAAAAAAAGATAAAGATAAAAGATCTGAAAGATAAAGTTCTATATTGAACACACAATTTAGGAATTTTTTTGTATCTCTATTTAATAAAATACACAATATAGGTTATTCCCGGTTTACTTAAATTGTTAAAGATTATTCAGATGTTTTTAAATGAATACTCTAAGAAATATTCTTTATATAATTAAGGGGACTTAGTACCTTTCGAAATCAAAAGTAGGACATTTTGACACACTTTTTTCGATTCCTCATATATCACCCATTTTTACTCATTTTAATATGAAACTTTGCCAATTTGTGTAATAAAGTGTATAGTTTGAAGTATTGGGTCCAGTTTTACGATTAAATTACTATATTTTCTTAAACAACAAGAAATATGAGTACAAACATTTAAAAAATAAATTAGCTTTCCTTCAGTTACCCACTAGATAACATTTGAAAGATGCACAGTAGAACCATAATTCTTGTACCAAATTAAAGCTAAATAATGATCTCATTCTGAAAATCTCAAATTTTAAATTTATCTCACATTTAAAAAAATTGAAAAATTAAAAAAACTTATAAAATTTGGAATTAGTAACTTTTTTTTTATGTATCATGCTATAAAATAAAATCTAATAATCCCATTAACAAAACTGAGGTTCACGGAATAAGGACTTACAAGTGCAACACTCATGTAAAACTTTAATACTCTACATACAAAACATTTTTTTAATCCCATGGGAAAGTGTGAAAATACGAAACTGAGAAAAAGCGATTTGTTTACATTGCATTTAATGAAAAAAGTTGCTTTTAACAATTACTTTTTTTACTGCATGGTGCGTAATATTTGTCGGATTTTGACGTGGTTTAATTTAAAATGTTCCTAACATTCCACACTATTTTTTGAAAATAAATTTGAAAAATTGAATTTTCGAAGGTGCAAAGGTAACAAGTCCCCTTAAACCTTCAGTTTTAAAATTTTATATAATATAATTTTTAATTATATATTACGGAATAGTTAATATATTCATCTAAGTACCTTTTAATCAACTTTTTTTTTTAACATTCAAGTGCATATGTTCAGCATTCTTAATTACAACAAAATATTAATATTCGATATGTAATCGTTAATATCTGTGAACCAAATTAAGTATGACATTTTTGCTACAAACCTTTAATTTTACCAATTTTAAAAGAGTTTCAGAATATGTCGTAAACAAAAACAGCTTTTATGCTACTTTTTTTTTTATATCTAACACAATAGAAATCTCATAGAACGTTATGGTTATAGATTTCTTTTGTCTGTCTCATATTTAATTCGTTTGATATGAAATAATTGTTATAATATTCATAATTTTGTTAGAAATAACATTTTTTATACCAAGCGAAAAATAAAATGAATTCAGTTCTTTAAAAGGAAGATCTATTGTTATCATAATTCCTTTACATATAATGAGACTATGGAAACAAAATACACAACTAAAAACGAAATTCAAATCAAATATAAAACTAAAATTTCAGCACTTTAATTTATTCATGGGTTTTCTTCAGAATGTATAAAATTCGTACTACTGAATACGAATATAATGACTCAAAATTAAGCATAAATAATATTTTACATCGCACGGTGAGAAACATATAATTTCGCAATGACTTCTAATCTAATTTTCTTATTATATTTTTATTATTTATTCTAAAGAATATGGAAATTTATTTTTAAAATTGGACAGAGTATGGATGAAATATAAATTGTAAAATAGAAACGAGATATTTTATTGACAAAATTTAGAGATCAGCTAGATTAAAACAATTTTAAAATCTATATTTAAATCCTTTTTTTCATTTTTAAACAATTAAAAAATTCATAACTTGAAATTGCTGAAATATTAATGTTTTTCCTTTTGATAAATTGCAAAACTTTAAATATTTTTTCTTACATTAGGCATGCAAATTTCAAATGTTTTTGAATAAAAATTGCAGACAGAATATTGGAGTAATTAACAAACCTACGCTCTTAAATCTAGGCTAAAAATTTATTAAAAGCAGAGGGATAATTCTAAAATTTTTTTAGATATATTAGGCCTAATTTAAGATGACCTGGGGATCATTGAGTTTATTAAGAATTTATATTAATATATTTTGTACCGGTTTCTTAGCATTATAAATAAAACAGAAAGAAACACTTTTATATGGGGTTTAATAGATGAAAAAAATCTATTTAGAGATATTATGTTTAAAAAATAAAATCTAATTTTTCGTAGCCATATATAAATATCTAATTTTCGGTTTGTAAAATATTATAAAACAATTTTACAGAGAGTATTCAAGTATTTTTTCATTTTAATACATCTTCCGTACAAATACTGCTTAGGGATTCAATTCTCAATTTGTAAAAAAAAATAAATCAACTTATATAAGATTCCTTTTAAATTGATTCAAGTTTTTTTCATGAAAATCTATTTTGATAGAAATATTAGAATTATTAAAAAAATTCAATCGATAAATATATTAAATTTTATAAATTTTTAAAAACTCGAATATTAGTTACGAATCTCAAAGATAGTCATATACAGCAGTCATTTTGGATAAAAGTTTTCAAAAAAGTATAAAAGAGCAATAAATGAATATTACTTACAATTGTTACTTCTATTTCCATAAAAAAGAATAGTATCACAAAATTCCTTTTTGCTTCCATCGTACGAAGAAATCCAAAGCACTTCGGATAACACTATCAAAAACAATCAACTTCCAAAACGTTCCAAACGAGTTCTGTAGTAGATAAACTGACACCTCTTAAATATGTACATTTCTTCGAAGAGACGAGCGATTGCCGATCAAAACGGTCACTCTAAATTTTGACAAGTGTGGGTAAATCCAGACGCGAGTGTCTTAAATGACAACCGACAACAAAACGGCGATCAAGTTAAAAAAAAAAAAAAGAACGTTTAGAATGAATGCTGGAACATTATCTAAACATTAGCACATCAAAGACAAAAAACAAAACGAAACAAAAAAGATATAAAAACAGAAATTAAAGGGAAAAAAAAATTGTTCTTCCTATTGATAACGAAGCTTGGTGCGGAAAGGGGGAAATAAAAATAAAGAACAACAATAATAATAAAAGAGACGAAGAAGAAAAAAAAATCAGTAAAAAATGGCGGAAAGTAAAAGACGGTATTCTACAGGAATGAAGTTTTATCAGGTTACTATTCGAAAGGTGAGATTGCGGTTTTAACTCTACCTCTGGTGTAATCGACGAATCGCGGTGATTTCCCAAGGTTTATTGTGTGAATATTAATCGAAACACAAGAAAGAAATTTTTTTTTCGAAGACAACAATCATTAAAAGGAAAGAAGCGTGTCTGGTTCTCGATTTGTTTTAGTGGGTGAGGTAAATGGTTTTTAATATATTCTTCTTGGTGAAATGTAATTGTTTGTTGTGTCTGGGTACGTGGTTGTAATGAAACAGATGTGTGCATATATTTAAAAAAAATCCCCGTTTCATTAATTGAGGCTTGCGTACATTCCCACCATCTTGAATTCGTGAACGCAATACCAACTCCTACGGGATTTATAATTACCTAACTAAAATTAGTTTTTTTTTTTTTTTTTTTTTTTTCAAATTGGTATAAAAAGAATCCAAAATAGTGAAAATAAAATGAAAACTTTTGAGAACTTTTCTCTGAATTTTGAAAATATATTTTATGACATTTTTAATGGTTCAGTTATGAGTTTTAGTTTTTAAAAATATATAATTTCAATAGCAAAAATATGCTTATATAAACCTCGATTTGTGACTAGTCTTATAGCAGTCATATGTGTAGAATAAATATTCAAAATACTAATAAATTCCTCGCGAAATTAACAATACATATAGAATTTGAAAATGGGGAGTTAAAGGAAGCCTTTTCACAAAAAAATTGGTGTAATTTATTTGAAATTTATATGGATAAATATGATTTAATTATTCTTTAGATAACCATATATGTTATTTTGTTTAGATTCAGAGAAAAATTATTTTTATTCTCAATAGTTTAAATTTATGTTTTATGTGCATTTATTCAGAAATATTATGAGTATTTTTTTTCAAAAATATTTTTGAATAAAAGTGTTTTTGAAAAAAAGAAATAGATCAAGAATCGGATTGGATTTACCGCAGTTAAATTTTAATGTGATAGCATTAAAAGCACAAGAGCCAAATTAAGTTTTCAGGTCAAAACACCAAAAAAATTTAATTGAAGAATGAAGAATTCTTCGCGGACTAAAAAATATACTTTCGCTGGACTAATTCACAGGAAAATATATATTATGGAATCATTTGTTTTTTCTTTTTTCTACAGTGCATTACATTTGTACGCAGCTTCTTATTCAAAAACACAGTAAAAACTTAATGAAAGATAAAACAATAACAACAACAAAAATGATTATTGTTGAATTTTGTACATTTTTGGAAATTGGGTTCTGGTTCAATTTAAATTTGCCTGAAACTATTTTTTAATGTCGAGCTTGATCTTTCAAATGAGACTTGGTTCATTTTTACTCATCAAAATTCAGAAAGTTATAAAAATGCGACAGTCAAAACTGTCTTAGACCACTTTCCGCCAGACTTTCTAAATTTGAGGACAAATTCTTCATAGAAAATAGCAATAGCAGTTTATGCATTTTTATTGCCAATAATATCATATTCCTTATTGCACACTTGTAAGGATATGTAATTAAGCCCTACGTTGGGATTTATTTTTCAAAATATAATGATTTAAATTTTAAATGACATTTATTGTGTACTATCTATTATGTTATTTATGGAATGTTATCATTAAAATGGACAATAGATAAAAACTTTTAGACGCTTACTGTAGACAGTCTCTCTTACAGAATGTAAATTTTTTTTCATCATGTCTGTCTATGAAAAACACAATTAATTTATTTTTGGAGGACACGGTACCCTTAGAAAAATTTTTAAAACATATATTTAAAAGAAGTTTATATTCACGATATTTAAAAATATACATAAAATGTACATTTCAGGAAAAAAATACTTTATTTTCAAACAAACTGTTATTTAAAATTTTAAATGCTGTTAAATATATTTCAATACTTTAAAATTCTTCCGACTTCTACAAATTTTAATTTTTTTGAAATTTCATATCCTTTTCTTGGAGGTGTTTCTCACAATAAAGGGGATGCGTTTAAAGGTTCTAGAGTTATTTATAGTTTTACAGTTCTTTTTTCTTTCAGATACAATGAAAATCAGTAAGAAACCTCAATATCCAAACTCGCAGATTTTTAATAATAACTATTTACATTAATTCTTATTCCATGCAAGAAATTATCTATCAAATTATGCAAAACAACTAGACGAAATTTCTTTTCTCATACTGATTACAAAAAAAGCCTTATCATTTTAAATACATGGCTGTCAGGAAAAATAAAAAAAGAACTGATAAAAGACAATTTAAAATTTAGAAGACGAATGAAATTATTTGGCACACTGTTAAAGAAAATATAAAGATCTTTGTATTAAAAAGCTTTTAAATATAAAAATCAAAGTACGCAAAGTTTTGCAAAGAACAGATTTAACCATCTAGTTTTTATTAACGTCGCACTAGAAGCAACACGAGGGCTATTGGCGACGGACCTCGTAATTTTGAACCATGGTCAAGTGACGAGGACGACACCTGAGCTGGCACCCCCTCTCCTAACATCCACACCACGCCAACGGGAGGACTTTGGACCCCGAACAGATTTAACGTGCATCAGCCCCTGCTACACGGCGGGTCTTTGGTGGCCAAGGATCGAACCCGCGACTGAGCGAAAACCGCCGGCCGCTAGTCCACGACCTTGACCACTAGGCTACCGCGGCCCCGATTTAACCATCTAAGGTACGCTTTATTTTTATAATTATTATTAAATTACTCTATTATATATAAGAATTAAAGTAAAAGATGAAATATCGAGAAATGAACAATAGTAAACTTTTCCGATATTAAAATTAAATGAAATGATTAATCATTATGTTGAATATATTTAAGCTAAATATAATTAAAATTGAAGCAAACGATAAATTATTGAATTGAATATTATATCAGCTACATGTAATTAAAATTAAAGTTAACGATAAGAAATTTAAAAGTGATTCAGCTAAAACAATAGCCACTCGGGTGGCTAATAAAACAACGTATGCCGATCTATGATTTTTTGCACCATTTAGAAAAGTTATGCAATTTAAATAAGGTAAAAATATTATTTTTGATAATTTGGTCCTTTTTAGGATATTGTATCTCCTTGAATTAATTTCTTTTCAGATAGCTTACAACAAGAAAAATCTCACCAAGTTATTTATAGAATTCGATATCTGAAAAGTAGTATTGAAATTAAATAAACAATTCATCGAGAATTTTTGTTAAAAATCTCAGTGGAATAACAACTCAACTTCAAAAGTACTGTACTCAAAGTACAAAACATTATACAAAGCTTCACAAATGTATGAACAGACTTGATTATTAAAATATAGCATAAGAAATTGAAATAACTAATTCGTAAAAATCGATGAGAGTAATTTGTTAATATTAGCGAACACTTTCCACCAAAGAATAATTTTTTTAATGGCTTCTAAAGAATTTTTTTTTTTTTTAAAAAAAAATACGAATTTGCTTAATTTACTTTTGATGGCAGAAATCCATAAAAATAGAGGAGCCAAGGGGAAATAGCTTATGTTAAAATAAATAATTTATTTTCTAGACATTTTACGAAATTGTTAAGATAATTAAATTAAAAATAATTAGACTTACAACACAGGTATTCGCTTCGTCCCAAAACAGGTAATTTAAAACGTAACAAATAGTTTAATATTTAAAATTTAGAAAAGGATACTATTAATGTTCTCAATATATAGAGTAGTTTATGTAATAGATTTAGAACAAGGTGATTGTTGCAAAATTGGGCTACGACCTTTTCATGTAGAAAGCAAAGCAGTAAATACTCTGATACCCCTGCTTTTATATATTTGAATTCATTTACTCAAATAATATTCAATTTATTCGATTACTCTATTTCGTTAATTCAATTACTATTAAAATAACCCAATTAATATTTAATTCGCTCAGGTGCTCCAGTGTGATCCCGTCAACTGAAAAAATATTTAATTTACTCAATTACAGTAAAATGTGTAAGTAAAAATGAAGGTGTCTTTTTATTTGTAATTTAAGTCTCCAAGAGTTGACTGAAATATTTTAAAGTAAATTAATACCTAAAATAGAAAAATTAGGAAAGGCCACAATATTAATCGTTGAAAAAAAAAGTTAACCTAAAATTTTCTGTGTTTGTAAAATAGGTCATTACAAATCGCAAATATGTTAATTTAGCAATTTAGAGCCCTATGAATGACCGGTTGAAAGAAGAAACAAATCGTACTCACACGGTTATTGGTGACGGATTACGTAAATGTGAAATACGGTCGAGTGACCAGAACGACACCTGAACAGGCAACCCTTTCTCCTAACTTCTACATGAAGCCAAAGAGAGAACTTTAAGTAACGACAAATTTAATGTTAATCAATTCAGCTACTCTCTGATTCTGTAGTGGAATCAGAACTCGAACCCATGATTCGATGGAAACATTGCTGGACATAACATAAGCTCATGAATATGATCACTAGATTACTACCATTTAGGATGATAAAATAGAAAAAAAAAGCAATACTAAAGGTATATTTGCTTGCTCTATTGTTTCAATTAAAGAAAGAGTTACATTTCTTTAGGAAGAAAAAAATATCAACTGAGAACACTCATTATTCAACATGTTATAAAATCAAAAAGGTCAGTTTTAATTAAGTTTTCTTGTGCAGAGGTTAATAGTTTATTATGGCTCACCGAGATACGTAGAAAAATTCGCCTTGAAAGATACGCTCGCCTTCCAGCGCCGAAGATTCGTTTCATATTTTCCACAAGGACGGCCACTTCAATACGCATGCGCAGTGTAGATATGACGTGTAAAGCTTTTCCTGTTGATCTGGTTAATTTCCATTTTGTCTTTGCAACAGTAAATATATAAATTTCCAACTTTTGTGAAACTGTGAACCCTCCAAAAAAACCGTGAAATTGGTGATGAATGTCGTGTGTTTATCGTGATGATCGGACAAACAAGTAATTCTTTGGTAATGTGGGAAATAAAGCAATTTAAGGAGTGCAATCTGAAACGACATAACAAAACAAAGCATAGCGAATTTGGCTGCAAAATTTCCAAGGAAGAACGCAAAATAATGGCCGAGGAATGTGTGAAAAGGTTGGAGAAGCAATAAACATTAATTACAAAACAATCAACACTTTAAAATCGCGCTACAGAAACAAGTTTCATGGCAGCCTACAACCTTGCTAAACGCAACAAGCCTTTTTTCAGATGGCGGGTTCATTATATAGTGTATTGTAGAGTGTGCAATTCTATTGTGTTCTTATGTTTAAAGCAGATTTAAAAGTATTTAATAATAAAGAAAGATTATAGTGTGGCGCATTGACTCAATTAGTGACGAACTCACTGCAAGCAAAAAATTTTGTTTGGTTTTCTTTGACACTGGATGAGAGCATAGATAATAAAGATATTGCCAATTTACTCATCTTTATCCGTGGAATTAATGATAATTTCTTGATCATAAAGGAATTACTTGGCACAGAATCAATGAAAGATAAAATCACTAGTCAGGACTTACTTGAGTGTGCTGTGAATTATGTGGAGAAAAGTGGCTTGTCCAGAAACAAAACGGCATGCATTACAACAGATGGGCCAGAGCTTTCAGTGGAAAAAAAATTTGGTATCCTTATGCGTTTAAAAAACAATTTATAAGCGCAAGTCCCATACAGTGTTACCTTGTATTTTCATTGCATTTTGCAAGGCTGCATTTGACTTAAATCATATAGTAGATCCAATTGCTAGCATGGTGAACACATTCAAAGACAGACGGAGAGCATAGACACTTCACTATCGACAGTTCAATTTTTTTTTTGTTGAGGAAATGAAGGCACAGAGTGAAGACGCATTTTACAACAGCATTTGTGGGGTGGGTGAGCCTTGGTAAAGTAATAAAAATAATCCGAGGATTGCAAAATGAAATCCCTTTATTTCTGGGCAGGAAAGAGGGGGTGATATCTCATGATTTTGTCACAGAAATAGGATGTGAAGAATGGAGATATGAGATGATGTTTGCAACTGGTGCAATTGAGGAACTGAAAATGGCATCACTGAGAAAAGGGTTGTTTGAACGTGAAATGTGGAACCATGTAAAGTCATTCAAATGAAAACTAAGTCAATTTGCAAGGCAAGCAGGTGACCTTTTATTAGAAAAATAGAAAGTGCCTTAAAATGTTTCTGCTAAGAATAGGGATCATCAACAGATTTCAGAGGATGAGGTCACAAGATTCCATGACTTTAAGAAAATTGAGCCTAAATTCAATTTTCTTTCTTACCCCATCACTGCTGATATAACACAATACCTGAGGAGTTGAGGCTGGGACTTATTGATCTGCAGCCAGATAAAATTATGAAAGAAATATTTAAAGCTGTGACGTTAGTTGACTTATGCAAATTTTTGTCTGTTGAAAAATTTCCATGTAAGAAGAAATTTGATGGGAAAATGTTATCGATAATTGGGTCTATATATATTTGAGAGCAAAGCTTTCTTTGCTTGATAATCAACAAAAGCAAATATAGACGTTTCATAACTGACATTGACTTGCAGGCTGTGATGAGAATTTCAAAAAGCAATCTCACTCCTTATTTCAAAAGAACTGTTGAAAAGTGTGATAGGGTACATTTATCTCAATAAATTGACTATAAAATTAAAAGTGCTTGCAGCTATAGATGATATGAAGTTAGCACAAAAATAAATTGATTAAAACTGTCATTATTTGATTTAATTTATATTTATTGATTTGATGGCACAATTTATACCTTTTCTGAAGTGTAAAGGTAACTAATCAATACAATCATTGTAAAAGGTGAGGCCTTCCGCTAACTTCTGCTTCCGCGAGATGGCCCCCTAATCAAAATAATTGTCCACCCCTGTTCTAGAGCTTTAAATTTTGAATATACTTACTATGAATAACATATCACTCTCTTGCCTGCTTGTATATATACACAGTTTTTGACTGTGTAGAATAATTTTTTTCTTCATTCTTTAAAGGAATGCAGAAGTTTTTCTTCCCTGCAGTAGCCTTGATTCGAGAAATAAGAGTAAAACCGGTGTACAATTAAAGAATTCAAAATGAACCGTTACCGGAAGCCTTGAGGCTTATTTTAGAGTATCCTTCACCTTATGAGAAGTCACCTTCGACCTGAATTTTCAATTTCGTCGCGATAGAATTCAAGAGTTATCATTGTGTGAGAACCACTCCAGGAACCATAATTATATCAAAAAGCGAAACCATGGCGGACATATTTACGAGCGAGTTATTTTCTTGTTTAAAGTAAGAAAGAAGAATATTCCTTCCTTGTAAAATATTTTTGTCGAATAAAATTTCAAAAGGCTCTTTCAAAAAAGAGTTACAATTAACCTCAATTCTTTGCAGAGTTATTCAGCGTAACTGCATTCACAACTTACCATGATAGTCCCTGCTGTTTGCGACCGTAACTAATTTTATAATAACTTAATACATGGACGTATAATCGTTTTAATAATAGTGATTATGTTGATTTAAGTTTAATAAAGCTTTAAAGTGCCATGAATAATTTGTTACATAAAGGACTCACTAATAGTCAATCACATGCAATAGTTCAAGCATAGTAAAAAAAATACTAAAACCAATGAAAAAGATTTTGAAAGATAACGTCACAATAAATTACAAAATGCCCATAGCTTTCATAATTTTTAATCAGAGCGAGAATATATAATATGAATATGGTTTTACATAGAGAACTGTTTGTTTATAGTAGTTTAATTTCTCCAGAATGATAACACTTCCCCGATAAATTTTAATGGATGGAAAACACATAAGATGTATGGAATACCTTGCATATAATACATAAAAATGCAGTCATTCGAATTTAAAGCGTTAACCTAGTAATATCAATTTATCCATTCATGATCTTAGCCAGCTATGTGGAGTCTTATACATGCTAAGATATGATAGCACAGTTAAATTTAAGATATCAGAAGCAATTCTACTACAGAACTATTTTTGTAAGCTCTGTTTATCGCTTTTTATTAAAAAAGATTTAATTAATTATTTTTTTTTAAAGTTTTTATAAAACTTTGTTTAAATTAAAGTAGATTTTAAAATTTAATAAGCAACACTGAAAAAAATAGAGCAAAAGAGAATTCTGTCTTCAAAAGGTTTGGTTTTATTAACGTTGCACTAAAAGTAACACGACGGCAACTGGTGACTGACGGAACTCGTAATTTTAAATCTTGGTCGAGGGACGAAGACGACACCTGAACTGGCACCTCCATCACCAAACTTCCACACCACGCCAACGGGAGGATTATGAGCCCCGACAAATTTAACGTGCATCAGTCCCGGCTACAAGGCGGGTCTTTAGTGGCATCAAGGCTCGAACCCGCGACTCGACGAAAACTGCCAACCGCCAGTCCTCGGCCTCTAACTTCAAAAGGAGTTTAATTAAAGGAACACTTAATTAAAGTCTACACCATACCACCATACCTTAAAAATCACAAAAATATAGAAATTTTTTTTTCTCTCCTCTTTTTGCATTTTACGGTTGCCCATTACGGTTGAAATCTTACGGTTTGGGAAACTGGCTTCAAATTTCAGAACCGATATCTAATTAGTTTTTAAGATGTTGGATAATTATTCATGTTTTTTCAGGTTTTGCTACAAAAATAATTACTGAAACTCATCAGAATCAGATTTTCAATTCCATACTAAATTTTATTTCAATAATCCATGAAACATAAATCACTTCAAATGACTAAAAAAATATTAAGAATTGAATATCTTATACAAAAATTTAAAAACTTCAAAAATTTAAAATTCCTTAAAATTTAAAATAATAGCTTGTAAATTGACTTTTTCAGAAGAAATTAATACAATCTGAAAACAAAGCATGAATTTTATTTACTGTCACCCCAATTTTTGTCTTAAAAATATGTTCCGTGTAGCCTTAAATCATTCAATAGAATTAAAAAAGGAAAATTACTCCATTTGGAATATTTAATAGCCCACCCCAACTCAAATTCATCAACCTAATTAAAAAAATTAAATGGTAATTTTTTTAAATTTGAAACACACTTTTTATGAATGCACGTTTTCCTTTAAGATTTTCCAGTGACACTAAAATTTCATCAGCATTTAGAATTTTATGGAGCCATGATATAATGTATATCAGGCCATTTCTTATCTAAAATATGGAATAGTATCGTTAAAGTAACTCGTCCCAGATTAAAATCGTAAATTCCTTTTTGATAAAAGTTACAAGTGCACTGACTCAGTGACATGCATTCTTAATAGAACAGGAAGCATCTGAAGGTGAATTCGGAATGAAAAATATGATGCCATTCGTGGCTTAACTAAAAGTGTTGTTTTTGAGGGTTTTAGTTACAAATCTATCTGAAATAAAAAAAAATAGTGAAATATAATATATGATGAAAAAACACTCAGATGTACTTAGTTTATGTTTAAAAAACGCTACAAATATGCTTAAGTAAATATTCACTTGTTATTTTTTAAAAATAAGGTTACGCTTGGAAATTTCACAATGTGAAATTTTTCCAATAAAATTTAGATTTTTATGAGTTTTTAAAACTACTTTTTCAAAACCAAGTAAGTTTATTATTTTAAATATATTTGGTTCTGAAAAAGAAAAATAAATCTCAGAAAATTTTAGATTTTATTGAAGAGCTTCTCTTCGAAAAAAATATTTAAATGTTGGAGTGACCACATATAAAGGAGCCAGTTTCGTTTGTGCTGTCCTTCACATTTCGACAAAGAAGCCAGTTAAAATGCAACAGTGTCCTTTGAGAAAGGCCAGCCGTAATTTTTGCGTCACATAAACTTTGAGGTTAAGGTCAAAGCAAAGCATTAGAAAAGTCGGAATTCCAGAAACCAAAAACACTCCCACACCAGATCTCTCGTCACTACACAGGTATTATTTCTGTCCCAATCAGAGAGTCCAGGGACCAAAAGTTGGGAAATTATAATTTCAGTTTTATCAAATTAGCAAAGAATATTGTGTTGCATGGGGAGGAAGTGGTGACGCCAAAATACTTTCGCACAGAAATTTCAAGGTGGGAGGTACAGAGAATTCTGAAAAATGTCCACGAACGTGTCGATGAAAATTTTTAAGAATAGTACACAATTGTAAGTGTACAAACTGTTCGTAATCAATAATAATTTTATGCAAATATTAAAGGCAACAATCACCAATATTTTACTTGTAAACGTAATCTATATTACAAAAAATAATGTGGACATAAATTGTTGTAAATGGCATTACAGTATCTATTTATTTTACGCAATCTACTCAACCAAAACAATGTAATCCATACGAAATTTTATTTTTATGATTCATGGGGAATTAAAATTTACCTTTATGAAAATAAAGCTGCATTGAGAACGGTATTTTCCGTTTTATCTTAGAATGCCAGAAAACAACACTGTATTTAAAGATAATGCTTGCAATTTCTGAATTACCCAAGTATTACAGGAAAAAGGGTTTAAAGAAGCTTCTCAAAGTGGCTCCCGAGGTCATTCATTGATATCAGCGATGTCGTGCACACCAGCAAATTCAGAATTATTTCACCTTTAGATGACTTCTGATTTTGTACTGACATCGTATACAGCATTACGATTCTCTTTACTAAATCTTCCAGAGAATTCGATTGCATATCGCTAATTCATTATTAAATGTCCTTACTGTACGAGTGTATGGAATTAACTCGGATTTGGTTTGGTTTTATTAAAGTCGCATTAGAAGCAACACGAGGGCTACTGGCGACGGATTTTGTAATTTTAAACCTCGGTCAAGTGACACTTGAGTTGGCAACCCCCTCTCCTAACTTCCACATCACGCCAACGGGAGCACTTTGAGCTCCTGCTACACGGTGTGTTTTTAGAGGCATCAAGGCTCGAGCCCACTACTCAACGAAAACCTCCGGTCTCGAGCCCGATGCCTTGACCACTAGGCTGCCGCTGCCGCGGAATTAACTCGGGTAAGCACTGATGTAATTCCTTAAATCCATCTGGTAGTATTTTCGAAATTTTTTTCTTATGGCCCATACATAAATCTAATTCAGGTCTTGTCCTCCCCCCCGTGTCGGTTTCAAATATTAAAGTATTCTGGACAATTTTTTTGATATTGCTTCAGTGAAGAATATTGTTTGTTTAGAATCCATCCGTGTTCTTTTATTGAAAGACTGATTGATTGTTTATTAATAATGCACCTAGAAACAACTTGCAATGACTATTGGGGATGGAGTTTGTAATTTTGAACCTTGGTCAAGTGATGAGGACAACACCTGAGCTGGCACCCTCCTCTATTTGAGCTGACGCCACATTCTCCTAACCTTCACAACATTCCAACGTGAGGATTGAGTCCGCAAGTTTTAACGAGCATCAACCTCTTTTTACACGACGGGTCTCGAAGTGGCAACAGGAAACAAACACTCGACTCGACTGAAACAATGCCGACTTGGCTATCACTACTACGACCTCTTTTTGTTGTCAGAGAGTTTGTTGTTCTCATAACTGAAAGTCTATACTTTTCGAGAATGTTATTACGGGAAGTGGGTTTGGTGCTTTATTTAATGGTCGTCTTCTGTGATTAAATTTAAAAAGTTACGAAAGTTTAGTGTTGTTGAAAGTGGAACAGTGAGATTAGCCTTTGTGCATTCAAGTTATTGATTTCACAGGTTTTCCGTGTTGATAACGACCCGTTTGGTGATCGGGAATGACAGAACAGTCCCACTGTAACTCATGCATGTCGTAAAAGGCGACTAAAATGGGTACCCAGCTCTTGGAGGGTATAGACGGGCACCCTACCCCTGGGGATTATAGCAGGGGAAGGACTTGTCTTCTTAAGGTAAGTAATGGCATCGTGACTCGAGGCATCCCAGAGATCTTTTTCTTTTCCATGGGATTTACTGTCTTTGATAAACGCGAGTGCCACACCTCCCGGGTTACCCTAGCGATCCTTCTCTATTTTCGACCCTCCTTCTTGTCAACCAATTTTTGTCTTTTTTCAATTTTTCACGTCTAGACCACAGTTAAATCTTGTTTGGTGCAGCATAGCCACATCTGGCTCTTGCGTCAATTAATTTCGCATTCACTCACTCACTCCATGTTGGTAACTTCTAGAAATATTTTGCAGTTACATCTCAGTAAAAAAAAGAAGCGCGCGTCGAATTTGTCTTAATAACTTTCCACTGTCCTGTTTATTTGTAACGCAGTCTGTGTTACCGGAAATTTTAATAATTTTTTGAAGAAAAACAAAACATTTCAAAGGTTTTAATTTCGGGTCACAACTCAAAGGTTAAAAATATCTAGCAATTATCAGTCTTTGTGAACAACTCCAAGGTCATTTAGCTACTTTACTACATCACCAGTCTGAAGTATCAACAAGTCACCTTCCAGTCTTCCTCACCAGACGCTCCAAAATGATAAACAATGCTGATTCAAAAACCGCAAGCTGTTTTCTTCTTCGGTTAACGACCCGGTATTTGACAAACGCTTTTCAAAAACTCAATTTGTCTTAATCAATTACCTATCACATTTTTGTTTGTTTGTTGCTAATACTCGGAAATAAGATTGCACAAGAGCATGAAACAATACAATTTGAATGCAAATTTATTTAAAAGGAAAATATCGGCAATAATATGAATAAAGTTTTATACGCTCCACCCACAATAGGTTGGACAGGACATGTTAAAGAAGCGCAAAACATACTATTACTTTACAAAAAAAGTTTTTTTTTATATCAATTTTGCCAGACGACGGGGTGGCGCCATGTACATTCGACCTTGACAAAGAACGTGATTCTTAAATTCAACCTTTTCATAACCTAATTCCGTCTTTTGATAATCCCTTTCTTCGAAGCTCTTAATATTACTGGTTTCGCCTGTGAAAGCAAAAATTATACTAATTAATTTTGGCATGTATCATAGCAGCGTTGTGGTTACAAGAGATGAAAAAGACATTCTCACACACAAAAAAAGGAAAAAAATATGTAACCTAAGGCTCTGGTGAAAAAATGTCTTAATTTGCCTTATTTACTTCAATAAAGAATACACTTTAATGCAATCATTTGCGTGGAAAAAGTTGCTGACAATCACATGTTAAATTTGCTTCCACCAGCTATCAATGAAAAATTCGTTTTTCTTTTTAATGAAGGTATAACGCCGCCCCTTTACCTTGCCCGACACAAAGATCTGATTTATAGTCAATATAATTCTTGATTTTGAGCCACATAAGAGATAACAAGGTCGACATCTGAGTCGGTACCTTTTCACCAAAACGTGAGGATTGAAATTTCCGTTTTCTTACAATCATTATGCAATTTGTTTTTGCCTCAACGTCACTTTAGAGCAACACGATAGGTTTTTGGGATCGGACCTCGTAATTTTGAGTCGCTGTTAGTTGACGATACCGATTTCTGACATGACACTTCACTTTCCAAATATGTGCAACTTGAGAATCAGTTTGATGAAATGCACAACAGCCCCCATTACTCTGCATGGCTGTCTGTAGTGGAATCAGCTGTGGTACAATTTATGACTCTACATCACTGACGAGAAAATTTGAGCTTTTAATATTCAGACATCTAAAAGTGAACCTTTAAAACATTATTCCTGTTGCAAACTAATTAAAAATGTTTTTCTGCTATTCTAGCGAAGTGCTATCTATTTTGTGGCAAACTATTTTTTAGCCGGCTTATTCCTTTTCTGCACATAATTTCAGTTTTGTGGCGGTCGGCTCAGAAGGCATCAGCTGTAATTATAACGCAGTTTTCTTGTGAGTTGCAAAGTCTGCTTTTACCAGTTATGTGAGTAATTTTTTTACTGCTACTGCTACTGCTCTTGCGATACAAGAGGTTTCGTATCACTAAGATAGAAATTCTAATAATTTATTAAATTAAGTAAAATTATCAATCAGCATAATTTAGGAATAAAACTTACTATTTGCAAACATTATTTTTGGAAATAAGAAGATGAATTTATGGTTTCATTGTATAGAAACTTATTAACAATGAAAGATATTATTAAATCGTGTGTGGATTAGAGACCATGCCGTATTTACTGGTAATTCGATGAGGAAATTTTTCACAAATATATAAATATTTCCTTAAATGGAAGACCTTGAAATTAAAAAAAAATTAATTCATTTTAATAAAATTTCCTTATTTCGAATGTGTATAAGGTATTTCTAAGTACTCCGATGTCAATGCGAAATATTAGCTTTCATATTCATTTTTAAGTTTGAATTCGAAACAGTAGGCGAATCAACATAAAGCAAAGATTTATAAAATTTTGTGTTGCCAGGTTTATCTGCAAAAGCTCATTAAACGTCGAACGAAACTTCAGTGTCTCTATTTTCTGAGAATTTCATTACCCTGTTATTTTCCATCATTTAATATTATTAGGCTTGTTAGCAATCACGTACTATTGTTTAAATGCCGATTGTTGATTTTTGTGCAAATTCGTCATGTCGCGGTTCAAATACAATGCGAGTCAAAATTATTAAATAAAATCTATAAAGCAAAAAATGGTTTCTCTATGGTGGACTGAATTTTTTATGCTTTAAAACATCATCAAGATATACACCGGTTAATACACAATTTGAAACTTACCAATAGTGTTGATATATGAACGAGAAGTAGTCAATATTTCTTTTAAAAAATGTTCTGTAAACTTGGTAATTTTTATTACTACGGAGATAGTGAAAAGGATCGTGAAGTGACCCCTTGAAGGCATCTGCTGTAATTGTGTTAATTTTGTTGTGAGTTACAAAGTCTGCTTTCACCAGTTATGTACGAAAATGTTTTTAAAATAAGATTTTCCGGCATGAGAGTTTTCTTATTATTGAGATAGACACATTTTTGTCAAATACTAAATTTGAGAGCGTAAGTTAGAGCACACCCTCTCCTGCCTAGTTTCCAAAGGCACGCTACTTACTACCTTTAATTTAATTTTCTCTGATTAAACTTCTTCAACTAAATGTATATGTATATTTTTTCTATTATGCAGTTTTCCTTTTCAATTGCAAATGTAAAAGTTCTCCAATAATATAAAATGTGCAATTTTGAGCAAGGTTAAGCCGAAGCAATGCTCAAAAATTTATTGGATTCAAAAATTGAAGTGCTACCCCCCTCCATCCACCTCCGGAAATTTACCAACCATATATATTAATTCTAATTTAACATAATTCAGATATAAAAACAAGGTATAGGAGAAATCTATTCCGAAATAAGATGAATTTTATATTTTTCTTAACAACGAAACTAATTAACAAAGATAAAGTTTAATACGCCGTTTTTGAATTCATTACGCCGTTTTTGAATTCATTACACCATTTTTGAATTCATTACGCCATTTGGAAATTCTTCACAATTGTACACATTTTTCTTAAATTTCAAAACCTTTTAATTTAAAAGTTTTATCATGATTTTAATAAAATTTCCCTGTTTCATATGCACGCCAGCTATTTTAAAATGTCCCATGACGTTAGAACAAACATAAACTAATATGCAATCTCTTTTGAGATTTAATTCGAATAATTTTAATTCGCTAGAGAATTGCGAAGGCGAAGTAAAATTTTTTATAAATTCTTAGGTATTACAGGCCGATTTTAAATAGATTATGGAAAGTTGAATATATAACTTCCGTATATATTCTAAAAATTTAATATTTCATCATTTTCATTAATTGATATTAATAACTTTGTGCGTGTTCGAACTAAGAGCATTCTTAATTAATAGGCAACATGTGATTACAAGGCCATAAGTAAAGGTTGCGATTCATATACAACGTAAGCTTTAAAACTCTAAAAAAAAGAACACTTATAGACCCAAAAGCGATCATCTAAGGTGGGCTGAATTTGTTACGCGTAAAACCGTCATTAAGACATTACTCAAGCATTTTGTTTATTTTTAAAACAGGTAGCTTGAAATAAATTTTCACGAAACGAGCCAGCTACGTTTGCTAATTCATTTTGCGGCTATATCAATACGTGCTTCGAAAATAAATTAGCTAATGGATTCTTTTTCAAGACCAGGAAGATCCCACTCAGTTTTGATTTACTTAAAATGCTTATTGAATTCTAATATTTTCAATTTTCCGAGAAACTAATTTCACCTTTTTTTATAAGCCGATGTTGACAGCCTTGCGAGCGAATTCCTTTTTAATCGACTATTTGGAAGTAAAAAACTTAAGCTACCAAATAACAACGCAGGTGCATTTTTATTGTTGCTTGCGTAAAACGATTACGGTTGTTATTTTATTATTGAATACTTCGCATATTGTTACAGTGTAATTTTTCTATCATAATTTATCGGCTTTATTATTTACATATCCAATGTTAAAAACCGGGTCTGGCTGCGTGGGTGTAAATGTGCCTCTGTTGCGCGTTTTAAATACGCCCTCATTAAAAACACTTGCTGTTGGCTTGGCTGATTGTTTATTAAAGTCGCACTCAAAAGCTACAGAAGGTCAAGGACGATGGGTTTCGTTATTTTGAGCACTGCACAAGGGATGAAGAGGACTCCTGAGATGGCAACCATTCCCCTAACTTTCACACCAGGCCCTCGAATGCACTTGTTGCAGCATTTTAAAATTTTTCTTCAAATATAAACATTAAGTTTGCTACGCATTTCGATCTGGTCATCTTAATTGTACCTACTCATAAATCGCTGTATTTAGAAAAGTTCCCAATTCGTTTTTATGGCGTAAGTGTAATACAATAAATTTTATTTTGTTGATACTAAAAGCAATGAAATATTTTCAGTTGTTTTATTTGTATTTTTTTCCAACTCTTTATGTGTGGGCGTGTTGCCAGTACAATTTTAGAAGTTATTTTCAACAATTAATTAGTTTTCAAGGGGAAAAATGGTTCAAAATTATTTGAAAATTATCAACTAAAATTTATATACCTAACATTAATACAATTTTTTTTTGTTAATAGATACATTCAATGAGTTATAAAGAATCAAAAAAGGCAAAGATCAAATTAATTTTGCAATGATTAAGAAGCAAATTGCTCACATATTGTATGATTGGCCATAAAGACAAATACTTGTTCTTAATGTACAATAATTAGTGATTCAAAAGAGAAAAAATATTGAAATTTATTTTAATACTGTTTTTCCCAATTGCCTTATTCACTATCCTGTGAATACAAAATTGCTTTAGCCACAGGTCATGGTCGCGGACTCGAGGCGGCATTGTTTTCATTCATAGTTTCGGCATTGAGTTCCTGAATCTTCCCACTGGTATCGTTTGGTAGATTAGAGAGGGAGGCACCAACTAAGGTGTCGCCCTCGTCACTTGAGGTTAAAAAATTATGAGTTCCGTCGCCAATCAGTGCGACTTTAATAAACAATCAAAACCACTTATCATAAAATTTAAAAATGAAATTAGTGAATTGATTTTGTTTTCAAAAACTATACCACAGGCCTTCTATCGTTAGAAAATTCTTTGTAGCCCTTAGTAACAAAACGGTTTCCGACCCAGTTAATCTGAAAATGGATAATCAGATATGAGCGGGATATAGTTTTAAAGGAGGAACTGAAGATAAAAATATGAGATTTTTTTTAACAAATTATTTTCCTGATATTATATTTATTTCCATCTTTTTATATCTTTTTTTTTATCATGACTATTAGAAGAGCGTTTAATAGTTGAATTTTTATTCGTTCGTTTCAAAAAATATTTCAATTCCATTCGAGTTAAAAAAAACTCTCTCTTAAGTTAAGTTAAACTTTTTTTAAAAACACCATTTTTTTTTATCAAAAAGCAAAGATTACTTCTACAGGAAAAAAAAAACAACTCTGATATATAAATCCACTTAATATCTATTTTTAGGTTAAAAATATTCAAGAAACGAGTTTATTTAAACATAGGTTTTCTTTCTAACTTCAAACTTTGCTCAGCATAAATTTTTTATCCCTTAAAATTTTACGAGGGGATAGTTTAAATTGCAGGTTTCAATATTCAACTGCTTCACTTTGTAAACAATTTGAATTTTTGAGTAAAATTTAATTCTTTAAATAATTATTTTTAATCAATTATTATTTATTAAATAAAATTAAGTAATCGTATTGTCACGCAAAACAATCGTTTATAGTAAATTTCAACTCAATTGAGTGTTTTATAAAAGTGAGAAAAAACTTTTAAAATTTTGAACCAAAGTAACGAAGTGAGTTAAAGAAAATCCATTAAAAAGAGATTCGTTTTCTCATTATGAAATATTAAATTTGAAATAAATGAATAACGTATTTCATTTCAACATGAAAAGAGAATTTAAAAATACAAAATTAATTACATGTATTCAATTACTCTTTTTTCTTTTTTTCTTTTTCTGAAGGATTTCTGTAAAATAATGCGAAAAACGTTTTTGTATGAGCTCGTTTTATCACTGCAAATATATATATAAAAAATTTATTATTAAGAAATAATCAATTACCTTTTAAGTATCTTGTAAAATGATTAAATATTTAAACAAGGACTTTAGATTTAATTTATTTGTAAAATAAATTGCCTTGATTTCTCCTCAATTACTTTTATTAACTATTGTCAATTACTCTTTGAATATATCTCCTCCAATGTTAATTTAAAACTTCAAATTATTCTAAATTGCAAAGAAAAAAAATCTCATTTTAATTCGTCACGATTAAAAACAAACCATAGATAAACTGTATAAAATGTTTATATTGTCAAGTGTCATAAAAGTTTCAGTACAAATGATTCGTAAATTTAGTTATACAAAAACTACAAACCTTAAATCAATTATTTTTATGCTATTAGTGAAATAAGCACTTATACGTAACGTTGAAAAATTTTGAGCTTACATTTGCCGCAATTACTCAAAAAGCTATTTTCCGCATATTTTGCGAAACGCTTTTCAAGATGTTGTGAGTGACAGTTTATATTCTTTGAGTAAGGATAATTTTTAGATGATATGGTTTGGCAATTAATATCTTAAGCAGCATTGTTCATTACGTATCCCCGCAGATAAGAGTCAGGGGATACTCAAATCAGGAGAAAGCGGGTCTCTTAGTTAAAATAACATCTGTAATAAACGAGTTTTTTGAACATGGGTTTTCTTTCAAACTTCACACTTTGCGTAATATAATTTTTATACCTCAAATTTTAAGAGCAAAAGGGAACGTTGAGTTAAACTGAATTAGTTTTTTCATTAACTGAATTAATTGCTTAATAACATAATAATTAGCAAAAAAGAGTATAAGCAATGACCTTTTCACCTTGGCGACAGATTTGGCGACCATTTGGCAACTTGGCTAGAAACTTGACGAAAAATTTAGTTATTTAAATAATTAGTTTTAATCAATTGATTTTTATTAATTATTATTAAATAATCGTATTGTCGTCCAAAACAATGGTAAATAGAAATTTTAAGCTCAATTGAGCGCTTTAAAACCCATTAAGAAGAAGCAATGTCACATGAGTAATGAAACCATGGACATGCTTCCATTTTTTTGGGGAGATGGGAATCGACTGATCTCTTAAATTAATTGGCACCTTTTTATTCTGATTTAAACATTTCTTGACATTTTTCTATGAGAGTTCTTATCGAATAAAAGTTGTGAAGGTTATCCTCAAAGAATAGATGATCTACTCAAAGGATACACGAAGTTACTCCCAGCATTTTGAAAAACTTTTCTTAAAAAATACATAAAGAGTTCAGCTTTACACCCCCTCGCCCTCAGAAGAAGGCGAAAATTTTGAGCATTTGTTGTAAATGTAAGTTCAATTTTTGTTTACTTTATGTTTGAAGTGTTTTCACCACAGCATAAAAATAATTGTCATAAAGATTGCTGTTTTTGTTTAGTAAATTTATGAATCATCTGTATGGGAACTTTTAGGACACCCGGTATTATATAACAATACATTTACGAATAGTCAGTATGATAACTATTTATGACAAACGATATTATACACTCATGGACAATAAAATTAACGCACCAAGAAATAATTGCGGGAAAACTTGGCATGAAGGTACATGTCGGAGAGCTATACAAATGATTAGAAATGCAGTGTGATTGTGCATTACGTAGTATAGCCGGTAGAAGGCGTTTCACGTCGTTCTCCGGGGAGTATAAAACAGGTAACCAAAGCTTGTTTGAGTGTGCTGAATCGTTTACAAAGGAAGAGCTAAGGTAGACATGCCATTACGCCGTTTTCGAAGACAATAGGAGCAGCTGTCGCAGTTTAAGAGGGGGAGAATCATCGGCATTATGGAAGCTGGGGGGTCAGCTAGGCGAGTAGCTCATCAATTGGGCCGCTCTGACTGTGTTGTGAGGAAGTGTTGGGACCAGTGGATCCGAGAGATGTCATTTACACGAAGACCAGGCTCAGGACGCCCCCGACAGACCAATCGTCGAGAAGACCGCCATATCGAAAGAAATGCAAGCGTACAGCCAACTGCTTCATCGGGAGCCATCCAGGCACAGGTAGCACCTTCATTAGGGACCCCTGTGTCTTCTCGAACCATACGAAGATGTCTGGCTGAAGGACATTTGGGATCGCGGCGCCCATTACGTGTGCTGCCCTTGACGCCCACCCATCGACGCCTCCGTTTGGAGTGGTGCCGCGCACGAGGAAACTGGACTGCTGCGGAATGGAACCAGGTCGTCTTTAGTGGTAATATGGTTTCAAGTAATACGCTTGTTATGATGAATAAGTTTCTTTTAAAAAATACAGAAACAGATGGTTGGTTTCAAGGCTCTAGTCTACCTGCCCTTTTGATTTCGTGGACTTAATGTTAATCCTATAGAATCTCTACTATTGTCCTCAAATCTGTACTATTTTATCTGATTGAATACAATAAAGTGGATCCAAAAGAGCAAAAAATAGTGGAGGTTTCTGCGTAATTACATTTTCAGCCCCCTTTTTGAAGATATTTTAGAATACTTTTTAAAAACCAGAAAAAACACAGACGAATAATTAAAATACGGGTAAAAGTATTTTTAAAAATCAGTAGGAAAGTCTATTTCCGTAGAAACCTTCATTATTTTTTGCACTTTCGGATTCACTTTTTTTATATTCAAATAAATAAAATATTGAAGATCTGAGGACGGTGGTAGAAACTCCATAGGATTAATATTATGTTCATGAAATCGAAATGGCCGGTAAATGGGAGCCTTAAGGAAAAGTACAAAAATATACAGAAGAAATAAGAATTAAGGCTCCCGTCTACCCACCATTTTGATTTCATGGACGTAATGTTAATCCCATGGGATTTTGACTTTAATTCTCCCATCTTTATTATTTGATCTATTTGAATGCAATAAAGTGAATCTGAAAGAGCAAAAAATAATTAATGCTCCTGTGGAATTACTTTTTTCCTAAGATTTTTAAAAATATTTTTATTCTTATTTTAATTATTCGTTTTTGAGTTTTCCGGTCTTTAAAGAATATTTTCAAATATTTTTAAAAATCGGAGGAAAAAAGTAA
>BMAW01087136.1:256423-267560 GCA_019974015.1 Nephila pilipes
CATTATTAATTTATAATATGAGTAGTAAAGTATTACAAAAATACTTATCATTCTAAAAATAGTTAATTAATTTATTATGATTATGAAAGATATAGGTCACATAATTCACCATATCACATTGAAATTTGTAATCAAATCACAATTAAGGATCCGGTCTGCCCACCATTTTGATTTAGTGGACGTAATGTTAATCCTATGGGATTTTGACTTTAATTCTCACATCTTTATTATTTTATCTATTTGAATGCAATAAAGTGTATTTGAAAGAGCAAAAAATAATCAATACTTCTGTGGAATTACTTCCCCCCCCTAAGATTCTTAAAAATACTTTTATTCTTATTTTAATTATTCGTTTTTGAGTGTTCCGGTCTTTAAAAATTATTTTCAAATATTTTTAAGAATCGGAGGGGAAAAAGTAATTCCACAGAAGCATTCATTATTTTTTGCTCTTTCAGATGCACATTATTGCATTCAAATAGATCAAATAATAAAGAAGGGAGAATTCAAGTCGAAATTCCATAGGATTAACATTAAGCTGATGAAATCAAAATGGCGGGTAGACGAGAGCCTTAAGCACTGTCACTGCATCCTTATGGAATATTATTTTCTACATCTATATCAACTTAATTATCTCAATTAATAAAAGAAACGAAATTTTTATGTTCATTGAATATTAATTAATTGCTTATATTTATTAAACTTCACTGTTTCGCATGTTTTCGGGTGTGATTAATATTAAAATTTTAAGTTTCTCACCATTTAAAAAATATCTAAATTGAATTAAAAGTATGAAATATGAATAAAAGCAAGCTGAATTTAATTTAGAAGTTAGTAAAATTCAGTTGAAGATATATATAGATATTTTTTTTTTCAATTTTCTTTGAAAACATTATTAATTTATAATATGAGTAGTAAAGTATTAAAAAAATACTTATCATTCTAAAAATAATTAATTAATTTATTATGATTATGAAATATAGAGGTCACAGAATTCACCATATCACATTGAAATTTGTAATCAAATCACAATTAAGGCTTCCGTCTACCCGCCATTTTGATTTAGTGGACGTAATGTTAATCCTATAAAATTTCGACTTTAATTCTCAAATCCTTACTGATCTGTTTGAATACATTAAAGTGCATCTGAAAGAGCGAAAAAGGGATGAAGGCTTCTGTGGAATTACTTTTTCCCTGCGATTTTTAAAAGTATTTTTATTCCTATTTTAATTATTCGTTTGCGAGTGTTCCAGTCATTTAAAAATACTTAAAAATATTTTCAGTAATTTCTTAGAAGCCTTCATTATCTTTTGCTCTTTTAGATGTACTTTATTGCATTCAAATTAGTCGAATAGTAAAAATTTGAGAACGAAAGTCTTAATTCCATAATATTAACATTAATCTGACGAAATCAAAATGGCTGGAAGACAAGCTCCTTAAGTATATTTAACAACTTTAGAGACAAATGTTGTTCGTCGAAATTTCTTAAGATAATCAAGAAATACTTTTGAGAAGATATATATAAAACTAGAAATTTAGTTTCAGTTGAATGTTATTTTCTCTAATAGAAATCAATTATATCTTGTCAACAAAAACAATTTATATATGGGAAATTAGAGAAATATTATTATAGAGTACGAAATGCGATTATATAAAATTAGCATTTTTTTTAACACGAATTTAATAGGGAAATATATATTTTATAAAGCATTGGAAATGATATTTTTGATGATTATATTTCGTCCTTATCATCTTTAAGGAATGAAATTAATTTTTATCCTGTGAATGATTTAGAAAATTCACAAAATCAAGTTTCAAATATCGTACTGATTTTTAGAAAAGAACATAAGAAGATTAAAACGACGCAGGATATCGTAAAGTTTTAACTATTGCAAAGAAATAAACGAGATGTTTCGATAAAATTTATTCAGCATATTAATCGATCCTTTTATACATATTAATAATGCAAATCATAGCTATTAAAAGTGATTCGTTCGGTTTCAGAAAGCCCTAGATAAAAGTAACCCGAACTATCCCCAAATTTAATTTTTTGTCCTGGAATATCATAAAATTTTAAAAATTACTAAAAACAATTGAGATAGAAACTTAATATTTATTTCTTATTCTTAAGACACCTTTATATAGTCAAAATACAGAGTTATTCATTTAGCTCAGCGTTTCTCGATTTTTTGAAAGCCATAACCTCCTCAGACTCAAAGTCAACTTTGAACTATAAATTTTAGAAAAAAATTGAATCAATCAGTTTTAAATACAAGAAAAAATACCGAGAAAAATGTTAAAAAAATTATTTTAATTATTTTTTTTTGAGAAATTAAGTGTCTCTTGGAGGAGACATTGGGACAAAGTGACATCATAATGTTAATTTTAAATATTTCTTTAATCTTAATTTAATGAGTAATTCATAATAATTAGCATAATGAGCATGATGTAAAACTTGAATCACAAAATATTCCTTTCCGAGCTGTTTGCAGAAGAATCGTAATTTCCAAAATTTATCATTAGTTTTTTTTTCTCTCTCTCTCTCTTTATCTTATACTATTAAATGATTTCTCAATTTTATGTTGTTTCTTATGGAAAACTCGCGATTTCTAAAAAACGTTGTCTGCGAGCACGGGAGTTATATTTTTTTTCTGCCCAATACATTCGAATTCTGGGAAATTTTAAATTAGACATAATTACAGTGATCACTAATCATGTTTCATTTCATTTTCTGACAGATACAGATTCTTTTCTGTTTCTTATAAAAATTGACATTTGGAGAATTTAGTTAGCAATTAAAGAATATCATTCCGAGCTGAAAATATATGCCGTAATTATAGTTTCAAATCGAATGATCATGATAGCCATTGACCCAATGCCTTCTACAGGCGACACTGCGTTCTAAATCAGAAGTGGGAAGATTTGAGTAAGATATCACTAATGTTAAATATAAACAGCAAGTTAAAGGCATTCAACAGTGTGTTTAATAATTTTTTTATCACATAAATAATAAAAAATATGAACACTTAGCGATGCGCAAGCGTATCATTTTCTTTCTCTGTCTGAAAACACCTTTTTCATTTTACCATAAATAAAATACGAATGCAAAATGTTCGCTAAAAATCCTTTTTTTTTCAGAACTACCATCTATTAAGAAGAAAATTAACTATTCTGTGTACTAATGACGTCTTTTATTTAACTTGGCGGCATTTTTTGAAAGTGTTGTTTAGTGTCTCCTACAGACAACTCTGGGACTGAGGAGGATAACAGTAGAACTCAACTGACCGAATTCTATCTTATCCGTACTGTTCGTTAATTCAAATTAAGGCTTCTATAAATCGAACAAATCAACATTATATAATCTTAACCAGGAGTGTATGGATCCTTGTATATCTATAAAAGGTTAGCAGGATGTTCGTCTGCTTTAATGAGTAAAAATCAATTCACTGTCTTTATTTTCAGTAACGAATAATTTTATGTTGTTTTCTTTCCCAATACATGCATTCAATAAAACTGTATAGCTATTTCTTGTTTCTTCCGTTTAGAAAACCGCAGCACAGCTTAATACTCTTATTCCAGGTAGACAACAATAGAATTCACATTGACATGTCCTTAATAAAAGATATATTTAATTATTATTATTATTTTCGCAATATTATATATATGTTATTATTTAAAGTGCTGAGAAAGAAATCCGTATTTTTCTGTATATGTTTTATTACATTCTAGTTATTTTTCTATATAATTAACTAATTAATTTCCACTGTAGTTTTGTTTTGGGATTTTAAGTAGATTCAGCACATTCACGATGAAAGGTTTCCTTGAGAAAAGGATTGCATTTAAGAAGAGATCTGTAACTTTCATACGACTAGCAAAGAAGTCTATAAAACAAAAGAGGTTAAGGTTAACACAGTTTTTAGTTCGACAACAATATCGATTTTTTTTTTAAAATTTTGCTCTCGTATTCAAATTCAATTTTTTATCTTTAAAATACAGTTTTCTTATTTAGAAGCTTAGTTATAGCTGTTTTAATATTATTTGATTATGAATTTCTCTGAACGGAAGAACTAAAACTTTTTTTTTCTTTATTGTAAAACACAATATCTCAAAATGTTATGTTACAATGAACCTGAAATTATATATATTTCAAATACTTATACGTAGAATTATCTATTCTTGAGAATTTATTCTGAGAATTTTTTTTATATTGCAATAAAGTAAAAATTACAATGATTTTTTTTTAAGAAATTGCATTGTTGAGAACTCGAACTACCATAGTTTCCTACGTAAGAGCTATCAAATAATCAAAATAACAGTCCACTCTCTAGACAAAGTTATATTCTGTATTACTGAATTTATAAAATGTCAATATATTTATTTTCTTTTGAGTTACCTTGTTTGTCAGAAAGTCTTAATTTTTGTTTATATTTGTTTAAAATTCCTTTCGGACAGTAAAACTATTACAATAACTAAACTTTTCTTGAGAGTTTTTCTAATTTTGGAGCCCCTTAATGTCATAAAGTATGCATTTTTAGGCAAAATTTACATTAATTTAAAAAATTTTCTTCGAAGGTGTGTTATTATCTTTAAAAAAATCGTATGATCTAATAAAGTACCATCTTCAAAATCTTTAAAATTGCATGAACTTAAGCAAAAAAAGAAAAACCATGTAAATCAATGCATATCTTGTGGTACTGAAACAATATGAGGAAATAAGAACTTCCAAAAGATGGTGTTCATAACATCGAAAGTTGTTTGTTTTTTAGTAAGCATCGTGTCGCACTAGACAGCTCTCTATGTCTCAGTCACTCATATTCATGATCATACCTCAAAAATTCTTCGTCATATTTTTTTCCGGTCGATGAGGCCGTGGTAAACTAGTGATCATGATTTCTGATTCGTGGCCGACGGTTTTCGTTCAGTCGCGGGTTCGAGTCTTGGCCGCTGAAGACCCGCCGTGTAGCTGTTGCTGATGCACGTTAAATCTGTCGAAGCCCAAAGTCCTCCCTGTTGGGTGGTAGGAAAGTTACGAGAGGGGGTGCCAGCTCAGGTGTCGTCCTCGTCACTTGACCGAGGCTCAAAATTACGAGATCCATTGCCAATAGCCCTCGTGTTGCTTCTAGGGCGACGTTAATAAAAACTAAAACTAAACTAATCCGGTCGATGAGACCATTTTCACCTATTTTGGAGCCGATTCAGAGGAAGCACCTGACATTTTAATGTTTGTTTGATTTTCGGTGCGTAATGATGAATCCAAGTCTCACCAACGGTGGCAACTCGACGCGGCAACAATAACATTTTTATTTGGCTACAAATGACTACCTAATCAAAACTAACTTTTGAGGTTACGTAATTTTTTTTTCCGCGTCCGTTTAACAGATGGCAGCATCTAATGGTTACAACCATTTACATAAATGATGCCAACTGTCTTCAAATACAAGTACTTTTTAACCCCCCTCGTAACAGCATGTAACGAAAATTTTAGAAAAAAATATAGTGGTTTAATATTTAAAGTTTCTGATAATTCAAAATTACTGATAAGGAACCACAACATTTGCCTATAAAACTGTTACTAGTCGTGTCGAATGGAAGCACCATTGCTCGTCCTACCAATGGTAGTGAAGCTTAGTTTTTATTAACGTCGCACTAGAATCAACACGAGGACTATTGGCGACGGATCTCGTAATTTTGAACCACGGTCAAGTGACGAGGATGACACTTGGGCTGAGACCCCCTCTCCTAACTTTCACTCCACGCAAACGGGAGGATTTTATGGATGAGTACTCTAAGAATATAATAAATATTTTAAAATAATTTTTGGATGATGAAGCTCAGTTTTGTTGAGAGAAATAGTTTTCTAAGTAGAGTATAATTATGAGATGTATTTTTAACATTAGTGATATCAATATTGGTAACATGAAAAAATTGTTTTCCCAAATGATGCTTTCATCATATGTACAATGTGTTTGACATATGGATAACTTAATTACACATGCTTGAAATTCCTTATTGCAGAAGTTTCTATAAATTAATATTTCTTGAAAAAAAAAAATTTTCCGGCTAATATTTGTATTATTAAAACTGAATAAATTTTATGTTATTGCACTGATATACATTAACTAATTTATCTAAATGAAGCTCAAAAGAATTAGAATAGCAATAATTTGATATTTTAAGATTTCGACATTCGATGCATTACGTGTTATTAAATTAGCACTCTAATTTCGGACATTAACATTACTGGAACACTTAACAATCACATCTCTAAACTTGAAAGATTACAATTAATGCCAATAAAACAGAAGCTGTCTTTTTCTCAAACAATACCAAAATAATTAATACAGGTATTTTCAATCAAATCAAAAATAAATCCCCCGATCTCAGCACACTAAGTAGCTTAGTGTGATACTAGATATAAAATACTCAAACGAGTATTAAAAAGAAATTCTGAGTTAGCGTCCGTCAATTTACCCCTTAATTGCTCAGGATTCGAAAATGACCAGCAAAATCAAAAGGTTATTCAAAATGTGAGCTGTTCAGATATCAAAATTTTTAGAAAAAAATAGCGTTTGTGGTTTGCAACTATGTTTGGCGACATTATGAAATGCACCAGAACGTCGTTTTTAAAAAACGATCGCCAATCTGAAACTCCGCACCTGAACTCTGTTTTCAAAATGGCGGGCTCATTGAAAACTGAAAGAAATCAACAATTAAAAAAATGCTTAAGATTTAAACACACACGCAACTTTCAGCGTCTATAAAAACATAAAAACGTTGATTACTTGGAATTTTCAATGAATTCTCCATTTTCAAAATAAGATTTTGTCCGAGTTTCGGAATAACAATCACTTCAGAAAAAACGATTTTAAAACGCATCATTTAAATGTAAATCACATGATGTGATATATACTTTCGGCGGGCTCATGTATGCGCCATTTCAAAACGGCGGGCTCATGATGCATAAATGTAAACATGATGGAAAATACGTACTTTCGAAATAATTGTTTAAAATATTTTCTATTAAATGAATAAAAATAATATTTTTATATATCGTATTCTAAAGTATTTTCAAAAGTGATAGAAATTCCATTGGATTAATATTATGCTCGTGAAAACAAAATGGCCGGTAGACGAGAGCCTTAATATGTTAGACTTAACATTTATCCAGGCATTTAGGTTTAGCATTTCAACAGGTATGTACGACATTGGAATGAAAAATCTAACATTAAAAAAAAAAAAGATAAACATGGAGCTAATACAGATGTACATATAATCAGCTATAATTTTTTTTGTGTCTGTACACACACATATCTTATCACTTATTAATGCAATCTAAGTAATTTATATTTTCGTATTTGAATAAAATCTCTCTGCGTGTAAATATATAAATGGGCATATGCATTAATACTAATTGACGAATTTATTTGCAACTGTAAGAGGTATAACTTTCTTTCGCTCATTATTTAATAAACTTGCACTTCATGCTTAATTATCGCATTTAATTATGCTGTTAAAACTATAAGTTTTTATAAGTTTGTTTTGAATATTTTTTTTATTTTAAAATTTTATTTCTAGCCTTTTTTCCATAGAAGATACATGCCTAGCTTGCATTATTATTTTCAATTGCAAAATGAAAAAAAAAAGGCTAGAAATAAAATTTTAAAAGAAACTTTTTAGCTGGGTCATCTTATTTTTAAAATATCTCATTAACGAACGCTTTTAATTGGTTCATATTAAGAATAAGAAATTTATGTTCATTAGAATACGGCAGTAGTCAAAATTATTCGAATGAAGTAATTATAATTTAACATCCTTAACCCGAATGTTTTATATATATACTACGGTCTTTATTTATACTTGTAGTCCGATCATTGTATATATAGAAGCTATGTGTGTATAAAGAAGATAGGATTTCGTTCTGCTGCCCTGACGGTCTTAGACAGATAAAAAAGAAAACTGCTGGGAGAAACGTATGACTCTGGATGATGACTATATAGAGAAAAGATTTATCAACATAGTCTTAGAATAATAAATAAAATTGAAGAATAATAAATAAAAATAAAGAATCTATTTCTCTCTCACTCAATTATTTTTAATAATAATCAAAACTTTACGATATTGTGGGTTACTTTAATCTATGGCTTCTTAAAACGAAACAAATCAACATTATTAGCAGTAATTTGCATTATTATGTAACTAAGGTTCAATTAACATAGGGAATAAATTATCAGACATCTCGAATATTTCTTAGTAATTATCCAAAGCTTTGCGCTATCCTCTTACACATTTGCGAGTTAAACTGTTTGAGAATTGTTTGGCGCGGCAAGTGTATATGCACCTGTAGAAGTATAGTTGTAATGGTTTTCCTTCACTAATTAACTTTACAGCCATTTTGAAGTCTTATTAAATAGTCAATAAGTTCAAAACTCCAACTGAAGACTTGTAAGAACAGGACAATATATTTTATTATTCTATCAAACAATATGCAAAAAAATCCTCTCTCAAGTGTCTCTCAACTCAGTTAATCCTGGTTTATGTTGAAATAATAAAGTCTTAGCTTACCAAATCACTCATTTCAATTCAAGCACTTTTTAATAAAAGAAGATTCGACTCCTATTATTCTGAACAGGAGTCATTTCTAATTACTTTCAATAAAAATGAGGATTTACCCCGATTTACGAACCTTTAACAGCCTGACGTGATTATTTATGTATCTTCTTTTTCTTTCCAGTTCTATTTTACTATATATCAATATCCCAAATTCAATTCACTCACTTCTTATCTTCAATTAATTTACCTAATTATGTTTCATTTGGGTTGGGAAGAAATTGTAATTTTATGCAATTCGAATTACCTAACAGTCCCCGAGGTAATGAAGAGAAAATAGCGATTAGCCTTACGTCATATAATGAAGAGATTTAATAAGGTCAGATGTCAAAAAATGAATGTGAATATCAAAATGATATAGTATAAATAATCTACAATGAGTAATAGGATTAAAGGGAAAAAAAAGCGAATAAGAACTCTCGAGTCGCTACACTTATTCCAAGAAAAATAATGGCACATCTGTTTCACCTAAGTGGTAGTTCGTAAGATGGGGGAAAAAAGAAGTAAGAGAAAAGAAAATGACGAAGATAGTTTTTCGGAAAAACTGTCGAAATTATGAACAATTTTTTACCGGTATTCCATTTGGGAATATTGATCTTTATCCCTGGACATATTTATTGAGAGTCACTTTCTAAGAAGCAACTCCTCAGATAAAACAGTCCCGAGAATGTATATGAAGTAAGTAAAAAATTTCGCCCATGATCTATTTTAGGACAATGATTGAACTTCTTGGGGAATTTCAGTCGTCCCAAACGGTAGATACATAAAGATGTAAAGTGCTATTGAAGTTCCCTAAAGATTTGTGCCGGAATTCGGGAAAAAAATATCGTTTTTCCGTGTTTGGTTTCTTGAGAAAAAGCCATCAAAAAGTATCACCCGAGGAGCTTTTATGGTCAAGTATCTTGACCATTAAAGGAAAAAATTACGATTTAGACGAATAGCTTAGTTTCTGTGTTCAAAAAAAATTACCCATTTCTTGATATACACGATAGATATGTTCTTCGAAAAATTGTACAAACTGGAATAAGAAATGTAGAACGAAGCCCAGAATTTATCGATATATTCGATATACTCAGAAAATATCGATATATTCATTTAAACTCTATATATAAGATGTGTAAATTAATCTAAAGAGGATTATGAAAAATATAAGAAATATCCATAATAACCATTTATAATGAGATAAAGATTGCGTGAGAAAAAGAAACTGATGCATTAACTTTCAGACACTTTAATGCCCATTCTTTTTCAGTTTGAAAATAAAATATATACGCATAAATTAACAATATTCGTTGCATAAAACCAAGCAATAAAAAACTCAGAAATGTTCCTTAAATATAAAAACAATAAAAAGCATCCACAAATTAGCATGATTTAGTACAAATAAAAATTCAAATATAAATAATTTTCATAACAAGTACGACTAAGAAATAGAAATAAAAATTCGACTTTATTCTTCTTCAAAAGCTTTGAAAAATATCATTTTCTTTGGCTGTGAAGATTAACATCAATACCCAAATTACTAACAATGGAGCCAAACATTTCGGATGTATGCAAATGCTAGATTAATAACATACTCATTAAATTTATAAAATGTTTAATGTAAAACAATTAAAATGCACACCTCCCATTTCTTTTTATTATTAAATTCCTACTATTAGTTCACATCCTCCCTATATATATATATATATATATATGTATATATATATATATATATATATATATATATATATATATATATATATATATATATATATATATATATATCTTGTTCAAATTTTCAATCGTTAATAAAATACTTTTTATTCATCCACTCAAGTTCAAATACATTTTTTAAACTTGTGGTGGATGACACTTGATGGGGAATGCAGTTTTTTCAAATAATAATTAAATTTAATTGGTGAAAATGTAGTTTAGCCCAACCACTTGGCGTGATTTCAAAAATTGCCAAACTTAGCGATTTTTTTTGGTCTAACGTTAAGTTCGCGAAGCAGACCAGGGTAGCCACATTTGGCAAAAAAACCCGCCAAATAATTCCTGTCGCCAAGGGTGGTTGGGCCAAACTGCATTTCAACCACTTAATTTACCGGATGAATTAAGAATCAAACCAATGCTTCGACTATGTCATTTGTCTTGCAATGGCAAAATTGGTAGAACGTCGGCGTAGAATCTTCATGCCTTCGGATCGAATTTCGTCGCAGCACAAAATTTTTTTATTTGATTTTCAAATAATTAGTTTTATATGGCAGAAAAAAATTTCTCTTTAGCAGAATATAAATTTAGGAATCAATATCGTTAGTGACGAAGCGTGTAGATGGCTGGAAAACAATTTCTTTTACTGTGATTCTCTCATATGTGTATACGTATTTATATTAATTGTAATTATTTAATAAAAAGTAACTAGTATAAAATTTTTCTTTGTTGACCTAAGTAGGAATTGACTTAAAACAATTTTTTTATATTACTTATTTTTATTTATGACCAGTACAAAAAAGAATCTGTAATTGAAGTACGGTAGAAAACGAGAGATGGT
>BMAW01087136.1:267570-283734 GCA_019974015.1 Nephila pilipes
TACAAAGAAAATAATCGTTTAAAGATAAGAGAAATAAATGGGGGAAAACGTGATTCCAGAGTTCTTGAAAACTTTGTTTGCAAGATGTGTCATGTAGTTACATAGCTAAATACATAAGCATACAAATGAGTGATTTTATTTATATTAATTTAATGCTTTTTACAATCTTAAATTATGGTATGCGTGATAAGTAATAAACAATATAAGGTTTCGAATCCTTTTGCGTCTTTAATATTATTTTCATCACTTCATATGTATACTTACATTAATCTTGTTAATTTTCTATCTCAAAACTTATAAAAGGCTATTTTATTTATTTTCTGTCATATGAATTACAGAAAGAGTAATTAAAGTTATAAGTAATGCCTATGCGTGTATTAGATGCCGTTTATACACCCTATGATGGCTCTCACATAAAGTGATTGTGTTGATTTCCATTATGATACGTGAAAGAGTATTACAAATATACAACTAAGAGAAGGTTGTTTATTGATAAACTCAGTCGAAAATATTATCTCATATTTATACTCCTCAATATAAATAAGCAAAGCATAAATTTGCAACGCACTTTAACTATTACCATATCCTTGCTATTACTAATCTGAATTAGAAAGAGTAAGATGTAGTTTAATGAAAGAAGAGAGAGAAATATAGAGAGATAGTCAACGATGATACTGCTGATCAATTTATTATTATTCACTTTCTTGAATATAAAAGTTCAATCAGTTTATGTTACTTTATTTGTAGTTAAATTCCTGTAAAGCGTAGCACTTATGATATCCATTTAAATCAACTCTTACCAACTCAGTCGGGTTTGAGTGAGTAGACTGACTAGAGTTGAAAGTTCAAGACCTAAACACTTCCTTATTAGTTTTAAGATTCTGCTGATCGCTCTTTGAATAACGAACGGCTGATTCAAACGTCAATATTTGATTCATTTATCACTCTCCAATAATTCTACCACAAACTACATAATTCCGTCCCTCGCTGCTTGTAAATGTAATTTATCAACTATCCATTCATTACACTTTATAATTTTAAGCCGATCTACACAATATTGATTGGGAGTTTTATTTTAAACAATGCAAACATACAAAAAAATAAATTGAAATTAGCTTTGCTAATTTCATTTTAACATGTGTTGACATTTTTTTTCCTGCAAAGATCGCCGAAAAGTAGAACTAATGGAAAGGAATATTAATAAATAAGCATACTTCCAAGCCCCAGGCTCCACCGAAGCAGTCACTATCAAGGAAAAAAACACCTTCTTCAAATTCCTAACGCATTTCTATTTACTCAAGCAACAACATAAAGTGCAAAACGTTGTCAATGTTAACAATATATATATATATATATATATATATATATATATATATATATATATATATATATATATATATATATATATGTAGACGATTTTGCCATAAACATTAATTATTAAATGAAATATTAAAATAAAAGCAAACGATAATTTATTCAAGTAGACAATAATATTCTGCTCCGATATTAAACTGAAATCAGACGATAAAATACTAAATTTAATTCGTCTTAGCAATCCAAGTGTACCTTAGGCAAACTAAATGTAATTATTATAATCTTTATGTATTACAGTGTCAATCCTTAGAACACAACACCCTTTATCCTTTACCTTATGGCCCGCATTTTTATTGACTCCTCTTTTTCAAAACAAGAACATGTTAGCCAATGTTAAAAGTCACCGAAATTAGTTGAGGAGAAAATCGCGATTAGTAAAAGATGAAAATTACTTTAGTGATGGCGTTGGTTGCACGAATTGATTTTGAGTATTAGTATGGGTGATGAATAATAAGCACGATGAAGAAGACCATAGAAAATGCAAAGTGAAAAAAATCACCTATTAAATGCTGAGAAAGATGTTTTTTAAAATGTTTTTATGTATTTCACTTGGGGTGGGTATCATCAAATTTTCGATCGTTATTTTAACAAACTTCCCATCAAGCCAGAGCTCTGAAACTTTGGGAATCGTTCTTACTCGCCTAACAATGCAATATTTAGATATTTGCGACCAGTTTTAACTAATATTTCAATAATCTTTTTTTTAATAAACTTTGCCACCATATAAAAACGTTGCTTTTTTATCTCGAATTTTTTTTTTCAATCTTTCAAAAGATATTTATGAGATTTCTGATTACAGACTCTATGATTTTCAATGTTTATATATATATATATATACATACAATTTGAACACAAAGAAACTCACTCAAAAGTGAAAAAAATAATAAAGATTTCTGAGTAATCATATTTTTTCCATGAATTTTAAAATTATTTCAATTTTTTTTAAAGACAGGAACATCCACAATCGAATCATTAAAATAGGCTTACAATTATTTTTAAAAATTAACTCCGAACTTCAATATTTCTTGATCGTTCGGGGTGCACTTTTTGAATTAAAATTCATAAATTAGCTTTGATTTGAGGACGAAAATAAAAATTCCATAGGATTAATAAATATGTTCACGAAATCAGAATAGCTTGAGGATAAAAGAATTAATGTTAATCTTCGAATTTCATTTTTTTGTGCAAGCATTTTTATTTCCAAACTACAGATGATTCAAAATTCCGAGTAGATAATAATTTTGTATCAGCGTCATTTTATTATGACCGAGAAAATCAATTCTTCGAGAGTAAATTTACCGATATTGATATTTTACTTTACTTCACCGTTATGCGTTTCTTTCTCACATCAGTGATTAAAATTCTGACATGAAAAGCCACGGTGTTTTATTACCGTGGAGGAGTATTTGATAATATCGCGCTATTTTAAGAAATATGAAATGAATCGTTAAGTAATCGTGGTATGTTTTCGTTTCCGGAACTCTTCTAAAACGAGAATTTTTCTCTTATAATTTTGTTTTTGCTTAAGGGTACTCTAATTTTCAAAGAACTTTTGATCACTTTTATTAAAACAACGTATTTAGTCAAACATTGCTGCTTTCTTCGAGTTTCACATTTCACGTTTCTATTCTTACCACGATCATTGTGCGTTGTGCTGTTGCCACCCGTATGACAACTTAGACATTTTTTTAATTTTTATTTTATAGTCAAAATGAACTGAAAAGAAAATTTTGGTTTATTTATAACTTTTATTACATATTTAAGAATATTTATTCGTAATACTCATTGAAAATCGAAACTGCTGGCGCAAGTCAATGCCGAGGACTGATGTTAAAATAATACAAAATATATTTTAAGTTACAAGAGCCAAAGTTCGAAGTCCTGAAGGAAACACAATCATACGGCTACCATAGTAATGCATTAAAAATATGAAGAATACTTTCAATGTGAAATACAAACGGTGACGGTTCTTTATTAACATCGCCTTTAGAAGCAACACGAGGGTTATTTGGCGAAGAACCTTGGTCAAGTGACGATAGCGAAATCTGAGCTGGCACACCCTTCTCCAAACTTCCATAGCACGCCAAGGGAGGACTTGATTTCGACCATATTTAAGGGGGTGCGGTAATCTAGTGGTCATGGCTTCGGATTCGTGGCCGGTGGTTTTCGCTCAGTCGAGGGTTCGATCCTTGGCCGCTAAAGACCCGTCGTGTAGCGGGGGCTGATGCACGTTAAATCTGTCAGGGCCCAAAGTACTCCCGTTGGCATGGTGTGGAAGTTAAGAGTGGGGGTGCTAGCTCAGGTGTCGTCCTCGTCACTTGACCGTGATTCAAAATTACGAGATTCGTCGCCGACAGCCCTCGTGTTGCTTCTAGTGCGACGTTAATAAAAATCTAAACTAAACTAATCGACCAGATTTAACATGCACTAGCCCCGCTACTTCGGTTCTTCAGTGCCATCAGGGACCTGTATGGTGACCGGGAATGACAGAATAGTCCCACTGCAGCTCATGCATGCCATAAAAGGCGACTCAAATGGGTATCTAGCGTCTGGGGTATAGCCGGGCATCCTGCCTCAGGGAATTATATCAGGGGACCTCAGGGACTTGCCTTCTTTAGGTAAATGCGGGCATCATGACCCCGAGGCACCCTAATGATCTCTTTCTTTCTTCATGGGGTTTACTGTTTTTGGTAAACACGTGTGATGCACCCTCCGGTTACACTAACGATCCTTCTCTATTTTCAACCCTTCTTCTTGTCAACCAATTTTTGTCTTTTCTTAAATTTTTTCACGTCTAGACCACAGTTATATCTTGTTTATACCATATCTGGCTCTTGCGCCAATAAACTTTACATTCACTCACTCTCTCCGTGCATTCAGGGCTGAAATCCACGACTCGTCGAAAACAGCACCGGCAGCGAGTCCGTTATCATGACTACTAGGCTACCGCGTCCCGAAATAAAAATGAAAATATTTATTATAGAACGGAATACATATTACAGAAACTTTTCAAACTATAAGAGATAGCTCTCTAAGATTATCAACATGAAACAGATCCACAATTTTTCAAACGATTATGAATGATGAAATCAAATGAAGAATTGATAAAATAGAGTTTTAATAATAAAAAAAGCGCTTAAAATATTACTGTATTCGTTTACAGTGTTCGTTCAAATGAAAGGGGATCGCTGCTGATTTAACAAAGGACTTAATGGAAACAGTGTATTAAGTACACCTTTAAAACGTCATTTTTGTCAAAATTTTCTAATTTTAATGTCAGTTTAAAATCTAAACTTTTTTCTTTCTAATAGTGTTTTAATTTTTTTGTACCTTATTTAGAACTTAATTTACAGGGATTTGAATTTTACTCTGTAGCTAATTTTTAACTGCATTTGAAAGTTTGTTTTTGATTTTTCTCAAAATGAGTTTTCTCGACATATTCACATATGACAACGTAGATATCAGAAAAAGTTATGAACCAAATTAATTTAAATTTTACAAGTATCTTCCTTATATAGTTTTTAAGAACCCCAACTACTTTCATGGTTGTAAAATTAATACATTTTTAGTAACAAAGATGTAAATCATGTATTGTTATAACTTTTTTTTTTGATTTTTCATTATTTGATTCGAAACACAATAAAAATTGTAGTAATATGATTTTCATCACCAAAGTAGTACAAGCCCCAAAAAGTGTTATAATAAATAAGATAAATTGACAGAATAATGATATTTTTGTTTGCTTTTGAGTTATGAGCGTTATTTTGATATTCAATTTCTGTACTATTTCCACTATATTTCCCACTCCCAAATTTTTTTTTGAATTAAAAGCAGATTATTAAAAGTGCTTTTCATAGTTTTAGGTTATATTTTAGCATTAAAAATATTTTGATAGCAAATATCAATGTATTTCAAAAAAGTTTCTCCGTCGGAAGGAATCCTGAAAGGACTATACGGGGAAGGAGTGTCCAGGACTTCCCGTTGAAATCGTTGTAACAAATCTTTGCACGCAGTAGCCACACGAATGCAACATAATTATTATTTCGAACAACACAAGCAATGTCGAAGGTTCTTGATTGCTATTTACAATTTGTGTATGATGGCGCAGAAGGCGATAGCATTAACTTTCAGGAAGAAATTGTGTGAAATCACCATCCTGCGACACCAGATTGTCCACTGCAATAATTGTTTTTGGATGATAGTCACTTGGACTTGGTCAACGGCCGCGGTAGCCTAGTGGCCATGGCTTCAGATTTGTGGACGACGGTTTTTGTTCAGTCGCGGGTGCGATCCCTGGCCGCTAAAGACCCACCGTGTAGTCGGGGCTGATGCACGTTAAATCTTTCGTTACCCGAAGTCCTCTCGTTAGCGTGGTGTGAAAGTTAGGAGAGGGGGTGCCAGCTCAGGTGTCGTCCTCTTCTTTTGACTGAGGTTGAAAATTACGAGGTCCGTTGCCAATAGCTCTCGTGTTGCTTCTAGTGCGACGTTAATAAAAACTAAAACTAACTAAACTGAACTGGATTTGGTCGACTGTATTCATCCATTCTAATTCATTTCTTACTATCCCACCAATATATTGAAGTGCGTGAGAGGCACTCCGTCCCATAAACATTTTGCAAACTCGAATCTCGATTATAATCTCATTTTTCGCAGTTAAAAATTGCACGTTGACTATGTTTGAAGGCACACATAATCTGACCAGTAACGATTACATTGCTTCCACGTATCACAGATACGACTGACGCGTTCCGACGACACTTGCTTTCCTACAACTCAAAGGCCTCTTTTGGTACTTGCACAGAATTCTGTCTCTTTAAGCCACGATGTATAGCAACAATCAATTTTTAGGCGACTCTTATGTTAACTTTAAAATTCGTTTTGGGATAATAATGATGAAGTTTCTGTTCTCTTCTTTTTCTTTGCTCATTGTTTATTTATTGATGTTGTAAATTCAAAATTAAAATAGCTATGATGCAAACAACACTGCGCTATGCTTGATTTTTATTATATCAAATGCATAATTTGAGTGTTTTTTTTTTTATTTCAAGTATTTTATTTTCGTTATAAACTGGTATTAAGGCTCCAGTCAACCATATATCTTAAATTATTAAACGTAACACTTCTGATGTTACTGCAATAACTAGGTCAATATTTATAATTATATTTAGGCTCTACAGGAAATGAGATAAACTAGTTGTGCCACTTTAGACAGTAAGGAATATTAGGCCAGTCCTAATATATGGCTCTGAAACCTGGCCTCTAACTAAAAATGGAGAATAAAAAGTTTCAGTTTTTGAAAGAAAGATCCTCAGATGTATTCTCAGGGATGTCAAATAAAATGGCCTTTGGCGAATATGTCTTAAAATTCGGAACTTTATAGAATTTTTAACGAACCTGATATTTAAATGTATCGAAGTTATTCGAATTAACTGAGCTTCTCATATTGTTAGAATAGATGTGAAAAATCCAGTAAAGAAGAGAATTGTTTCAAAGCGCTTTACTGGTCAAAAAAGAGGAAGGCCATAAATACGGAGGCTCGATTCCGTTGAATCTAATTTTAAGGTGATAGAAGAGAGGAACTGGCAGACCAAGACAAAAGGCAGATTATTTTGGAGGAATCTTCAAAATAAGGCCTTGGCCCACCCTGGGCTGTTGGGTCAAATATGATAAGTCGCTAAAGTTTGTTGAATTTCTCTAATTGTGTGTGCGTGTGTATTTTCCAATCTTCATCACTGCGTTAACTATTATGAAAAAAATACACACACACACAAATAGAGAATATTTCTTTTTGCTCTCTTTAAATATTCTGGGTGCTGTTAGGTATATTTCAGTTATCTAAAACATTTAGAGACAAATATAGCAGATATCCAACACTTTCAAACATGAAAAGAAAAAATAGTAAGGGCATAAATCTTTCTAATTTTTTATTCTTCCGGGCGGTTGTTTTTGTACTTTGGTGAATACAATACATTAGAAGCTCATGAGAATTAATTTCATCATTATGAATTCAAAATAACTGATAAACGAGAGTCTTAAATTTAACGAATTATAAATGAAATTGTAAATTAGATTCATTAATGTTGATTTCTTAGTTTCAAGATCTCGGAGACTGAAGTAACTCCACAGAGAAAAGAGCTCAATCTACTGCGTTCTACAATGACTGTCTTCAGTAAGTCAAGAAGCGCTTGGGAAAATCTATAACTCTGGATGGTGATTATGTAGAGAAGTCTTAAGAGAAATAAATAGAATGTTAAATTTCTATCTCGATATTTTCAGTATTAATTAAAAATTTACAATCACCCCGGGATAATATTCGACATTTTAAGATACTGTGGATAGAATGCACAGTATCCCAAAATGTTAAATATTTTCTCGGGGCATTGTAAATTTTTAATTATTGCTAAAAATATCTAGATTTAAAATTAACTTTTGTTTATTTTTAAACATACTATTATTCTCCATATAAAAACAGTTTAAATAATACATGCGAGGCGGAGTATATATATATATATTATAAAGTTTTAATTATTGCTAAAAATGACCGAGAAATTTGTCTCAGTTATTTTCGGTAATAATCGCTATCATTGTATAACTCGGCAGAATTTGAGCTCTATATTCTCCATACTGTGGGTTACACCAACCCACAGCTTCCTGAAACCAATCTACATTAATTGCCGTAAGTAACAACATTATGCCATAAGGATCAACTAATACACAGAATAAATTTCAACTAAATATCTCAGTTATAACTTATGCAATAATTAAAACTTTAAGTTACTCCCGCGCATTATACAATAATTATTCATATGCTTAAAAATATATGTATAGATAAAAATAAAATTGTAGAAGGATGAAAAAAAACAGTATAATGTTTTCATTTTTCATCTTACGAAGACAATAAAAGTATTTTGACTATAATGTTTTAAAAAAAGTTACTTTTATTGGGTTTTTCCTGTCTAAATTTGATTATTTCACTTTTTGGAAGAACAATTTTCGAAAGTAAATATTGAATTTGCAGTTTCCCTATTTTTTTAAATTTCAATTCGAAAGAGATGTTTGCAAAATTGTCCGTTAATATATTGCAGTGAGTCAGACGGTCGTGTCTAGCAAATGCAATTGTGCATTATTTTTTTGACCTATATATATGTATTACAAACAGAATGAAAAAAAAGCACCCCCTTACGCAGCTCCGTGTTCAAAATAAAATAACATTTACCATCTGTCCACCATCGTGAATTCCTGAATTTAATATTACACATGTGGGATTCTTATTTACACCCCTAAATTTTAGACTTTTAAATTTGTTGGTAGAAATAACATGTATTCTGTATAGATGAAAAAAGATTTTATCTCCTTTTTTCAAAATAAATGACGAACTTATTTATTACGTGCTTGGATCGAATATAAATGAGATTTTTTTAAAAAGTTTTTTCGTAATTTTCACCAATGTTATCTTTCTATTTATATCCTCATTTTACGATTTTCATTCCTGCACGGCAACTGTTTTTAACAAAACCGCCACAAGTTAAAACACCTCAATAACTAGCATGATTGGGACGTCTCTTTTAGTCTAGTTAGTAAGAGTGTAGCAAAAAACAACCGGTCTACTTTTCTTTGGTTCCCGTGGTCAAAGGTTCGACACGCCGCTGGACTACAAGGACAACTCTGTTCTACTTCACGGAGTCGAACCACTCGTTGCAAATGCTCCCGTTTCAAAACATTTGCCTCCGTGTGTTTATCTAAGATAATCGTACATAAATCTAGACCTAGTGATATTTCGACTACGGCGCACGTGTCGACGAGATCCGCCACTCAACTCGAGACAACCAATAATGTCAAATGGAAACTGTCCAAAGCAGAAAAAAAATACAACAGGGAGGGCATATATGTTATTTGCAATAATATCAGGCTAAAATATCATTCAGAATGTTTCTCTTCGTATCATCGCGATGATTCTAGAAGGAAAACATGTGGCCGGTATATTCAACAACAACGCCAGAAGTTAAAATACCTAAAAAACTAGCCCTACTGGAACGTCTCTATTAGCCTAGTTGGTAAGAGCGCAGAAAAAAAGCGATTGGTTAACTTTTCTTTCGTCCCAGTGGTCAAGGGTACGATACGCAACCGACAAACCTAAGACAACTCTCTCCCCTTACAAGGGGTTGAAAAATGTCTTACACAGAACTTGTATGATTAAAAAGTCGAACGAGTACGGAGTTAGCTGTTCACAAAACTCATATGATTCATTTATTTCTCCATTAGATAAAAAATTGTCTCTTCCTAGCGTTCCTTTGAAAGGAATAAATAAATAGTAGACCGAAGATGTTACGTCTGGACTATAGGCGGAATGTCCGAGTACTATTCAGTGAAGTTCTTAAAATTTGTTCTTGTGTTGAAGAGCACAACTTATATTTTCCTCGTCATTACGATTAGCAATGGAAGAATCAATTAGACCGATATGTCCCTTTAATTAAATTTCACCAAAAGTTCATAATAGCATAATGCATATTAAATGACGTCGGTCATGAAGAAAATTGAAGCATGCAATACTCTACGAACCCCCAAAAATTGTAGCAAGAGCTTTTACGACAGTTAACTGACTTTTTACTTTGAATCGTGAAGTTTTTTTTTTTTTTTCTGTTTCACACGAAGTCCGTCGCCAATAGCCCTCGTGTTACTTCTCAGCACGATGTCAACAAAAAACCATCATCATCATTTGTATTTCGCATTGAAAATATTTTTCATATTTTAATACGTTTCCATGGCTACCGTATGACTATTTTTCCTTTCAAGTTTTCGAGAAGTTTAGCTACCGTAACTTAAAATATGTATTCTGTATTATTTTAATATAATTCCTCGCGTTCATTTGCGCCAGCAGTTCGAATTGTCAATTGGTATTACGAATAAAATTCTTAAATATATATAATAAAAGTGATAAATAAACCATGCAGCGTTAATAAACAAATCATCATTACAAGAATCGGTTCTCGAATCAAATAACACAATATGAAAGTCCCCGAGGGCTAGTTCAATGGAAATGATCGAGATAGAGCCTTTTGATATACACTTTAACCAAACATTTCCTACGATGGACAATATTGTAGCGATACTCGTTCCTGTTCATGGCGCAAGAGCTAAAATTAGCTCTTGCGCCATAAAGCTATACAGATTCATTCGCCACATCCTATTAACGATGTTTACATGTTATATTTGACCATTGTCGACAGAAGAAGTCCATCTGCGAGCCATATTTATTCTATAGAACTTCTGCAGGTAAACATGAACTGAAGCGAAGTGCATCCTCTTCGTATATATATGCATCTCGCAAAGCTGTAAATCAGAGATAGATTTTCATATTCCTGTTGCCTTCTATTGTCTTAATTTAAAGTTAATTTATGTTACTCCAGTACAAATTCTTATTTTTTTATTGTTCCAGTTAAACTGAGTTCTTAATACTATAATCAGTTCTTAGATAAGGAAGTTCTTAATATCAAATTGATAATTCTCGAGTTGAGAAATTTCATTCTACGCAACAATATTAAGATAAAAAAAAGTATTAAAATTCTTCATATTCTGCATTTTTTTTTTGTTGATTCGGCGATTCTATCGATGTATTATTTACGGGAATATAACAAACAGAAGATAAGAAAATTAAATATTAAAATCATAATTGTTTGTGTGCCATGTCGTAGAGAAAAATATCTCTATTTACGTTTTTTCACCAAATGGGTTTCTTTGATTATTTTCTGGTACACTTTCCTCAAATTCTACTTTTTCTACAGTAATATTATTTTCTACATTATGAAATGAGATTACTTCTACAAAGAGATCGTGAGTTTTTTTCTAACAAGCGCTCACACATTTTAGGTATTCCACTATATTTGTATAAAAATGAAAGAAAATTTAAATATAAAAATAATTTTTTTTAAATTCAAATTTTCAAATTGTAATTATGTTCAGCGTATGGAATCTTATGTTTCTAAGTAAAAGTTTCTTAAAATTATTAACGAAGTGGAATTTATGTAATATGTACCTAAAATTAAGTGTACACGACTTACAAATGTTGCAAATACACAGTTATAAACTATTACTTGCTCATACATAATTATTTATACATTTTTAAATATGATTTCCTTTTCATATGCAGATAATAAATATACATATACTTCGATATTAATATACGACTTACTTTTCTTAATTTTTTTTTTAATAATTGGGGATTATTTAAACTTGGTATAAAATAAACTCATTTTTCCCTTTCCGAAGATGTCTCAGTTATACCATCTCCCATCTACTTGCCATTTGGATTTCGTGAATGTAATGTTAATCCTATAGAATTATTACTACCCTCCTTAAACACGGGTGTCGCACCCCCGGGATACCCTAGCAATCCTTCTCTATTTTCGACCCTCCTTCTTGTCAACCACTCAATCTTTTTTTCAACTTCACGTCTAGGTCACAGTTAATTCTTGTTTGTCACAGCCTAGCCATATTTGGCTCGTGCGCCAATAGACTTTACTTTCTCACATGACCTTTTTGTCTATCAATCTTTTTCAATGTTTTAATGTCTAAATCACAGATTTAACTTGTTTGGCGCAGTATGGCCATATCTGGCTCTTGCACGAATAAAACTTCACTATCACTATCATATTACTACCCTCCTCAAATCTTTAATATTTTATCTATGTATGAATGCAAATAAGTGCATCCAAAAGAGTAACAAATAATGCAGGTTTCTATCGAATTACATTTTCCTTCTGATTCTTATAAAATTTAAAATATTTTTACATGCTGGAAAATCTACCAACGAACCATTAAAATAGTGTTAAAAATGTTTTGAAAATCGGAGGGAAATTGTAATTCAGCAAAAAGTTTCATTATTTTTTGCTGTTTCGGATGCCGTGTATTGCTTTCCAATAGATCAAATAATCGTAATAAATAGTTGAGGCAGATAACACATCGATCAATAACTCCCGAGTCTAAAATTGAAAACAACATTTTTTTTGCAAATTTTTTTTTATTCATCAACATAACACCTTTTGTTAATCACCTTTTAGGGTGATACAATCGTTCCAACGCTTTCCCAAATCTTTTGTTTTTTTTTTGTTTTTTTGCTTTTTTTTCCAATTTTTCTTTTTTTTTTTCTCGCAAGAAATCTTTTTTGTTGCGAGTAAATAGCGATAAACAGCTTTCTGAATCATCGACTCGTTGCTGTTTTTGTTCCATCGAAAGGAATCGCGGCACCCACTTGGAAAAAACCTTTTTCACTTCACTTCAAAAAACCTTTTTTCCTGGTCCGATCGACTTAAAATTTTGACACGTTTCAAGCAAAGGTTAGTACTCTAGAAAGACCTGGTTACTGGTTTACTACGAGCGCCATCTCTGGGTTAGTCTCGGGAGTTATTGATCGATGTGTTAGTAGATCTTCTATAGGATTACAATTACTTTCATGAAATCAAAATGAGCCATTGAACCGGAACCATAGCCGAAAAAGTAAACGATTTCTATATGATACTGACAACTGCTGAATATTAAAATGTATTAAAATAAATTTTAACTGGAATGTTCAGAGAATGACATGACTGGTAAATTTCCGAAAATTAAATGGTTTTTTGAAACAATATTGGAATGCGAGTCGACTCCATTCATGTGATGTTACAGTTACATTACAGACGCAATCACGTGTTTTTTTTACCAATTAGTGATGCGTCTCATTGTTGAAAGCAAAATTTTTTTACAGAACCTTTTTTATTATACATTTCTTTCTTTGTTTCATTTTTTAATGTTGAATTTCTGTTCATTTACGGAATTTTGTTTATTCTTGGTTAATTATAATAATAATAATGTAATGACTAAAGTTATGATGGTTGTATCCGTGAAACACTAGTTTAAACACATACGTTCCAAAATATAGGACAATATTTAGAACACACTATCTCCATTTTTGTTCTTCTTTAATTCTTTTCTCATAGGTTCCGTTGTATTTTTTGGACAGTTTTGCATTTAATTTACGATTTATCTTTGTTTTGAATTAAAGATATTATGTATAATGGTATTTCAGTAAATTCAGCTTTTTTCATTATATATTTTATATGTTTTTTATTTGGAATAATATATTCGGTTTTACATGAAATAATGTTTCGGTATCTTTGTTATTTTACTGATTTCGTTTTCAATTAATTCTGTATGTTTCATAGTTTGTTAGTTTTAATAAAATATTTTAAATTTGGTTTTAGTGATTAAATTTGTAATTTAGTATGATTTCATATAGCTTAAAATACTAGAGGGTGTAAGTTAAACATGCATTGGATGTAAAAGTATATATGTTATATAAGAAAATTACGAAGAAAAAAAAAATAATTTTCATTTTTTTTTTTTTTTTTTTTTTTTTTTGAAAATCTTAATGCTTGCACATCATTATTTAATTTCTGAATCTGAAATGAAAAATGGAATTTACTACGAGTACGAAACTGATTATTCGACTCTTACATCTGAGGAGAACACGTGATTGCATCTGTTGTGACCGAGTTCATTTTATGTGCTAATTGTTGAAGTGGCAACAGTTCCCAATGACGAAGAGGAAAGGAAATTCCGGCTTTCGTAACATTTCACATCTACCTGATATATATATGTATGAATTGAAATTACAAGCTACAAATGTGCTTGTAAGAAGCTAGCAAGGATTAGAAACACATCTATTAAGTGATCAAGAAATTGGAGGAAATAAGGCTGTCAAGTTAATAAATGGATAAGTGTTTAACAGCAACATCGTAACTTTGCACTCGGTGTTGCAATAGGCTTTTGTATGTTACCCGTTTTAACGGTCCCCTACGCAAGAGTGCAATCTTTTGGCGGAGTAAGTTATAAAATTTTAATTACAATAAGCGGAGTTAATCTAAAGGATTTTCATATTTCAATTGAACTTGAAATCGTTTGATAATTGCCAGTTTTACTGCGATTTTATAAATACATACATCTCCAAATAACTTACCTTAGGGTCTGTTTGTGATAGTATATTTGTGATAAAACATAATTGCAGAGAACGAAAATCATTAGTTTTTCCATAAAAGATTAAATCATTTTTTGTGTGTAATTGCTCCGTTATTGTTATTCTGTCAAAACTAGCTGCAATACCCGCACTTGCGTGGGAGTTAAAAGTGGTTTTTAATAAGTCTTTGTTATCGGATTAAAATACAATTCCCTGATGTTAAAAATTTCAATCAAATATCTACTCAATATTTTTCAGCAGTAAGTTAAACAAAATAAACAATAAGCTGTTATGGTGCGGTACAAAAGAAAAAAAGAATAGTTTCTTGTTCACTAAATTAAATGATGACATAGGCTGAATCGCGTTTTTTCCCCAGCTTACACTTTGGGAATTTAATATGATGTTGTTTCAACTGAACATTTCTTTGAATAAATGAAGTCGCGGAAGCCAAGTGTTCATGACACGGACTCGCGGCCGGCGGTTTTCATCGAGTCGTAGGTTCGATGTCACTAAAGACACGCCGTGTAGCAGGGGCTGATGTACGTTAAATCTGTCGAGTCCCAATGTAATTACTTTGGTGGGGTATGGAAGTTTGGAGAAGGAGGTGCCAGGTCAGATGTCGTCCTTCTCACTTGACCGAGGTTCAAAATTAAGAGGTCCGTCGCCACTAGCCCTCATGGTCATGGTCCCTTCATTTGTTATTTAAATCATTTTAATTTAAAAGATTCATATTTATGTTTCTGTGGTTCCGTTGGAATGCTGACAACGTTTTTCTCTTGCTTTTTTACCATAAGTTTTCATTTAAATTATCCTGTTGTTGAAGCTATACGTATTTACGTGAAGTCCGTGTGTAAAAATCCATATTTGCATTTCAAGCCTAAATCCTGTATTCTTACGGCTCGTAAAATTACTCAACAAATTTCAAGATTGTTTCAATATTTGATTACATTTTTTAATCCGAGTATTTCAGTTTTTCCTATTGTGCGTTATTGTCTTCTTTTTTATTTGAAAAGTTTGTTGACTCCTTTTACACACTTTAACAAAACACACAAACAAACAAAAACGCGAAGCACCAAGAAGGAGTTGTGCGATTGTAATGAAATTTCGTATGCAAAAACATTTGGACTGAACGTGCAAATGATTAAAATTTGCTGTCCAATGAATGAATAACGGGAGCTACAGTGCATCGGAACTGCGCGCTCAGCATGTGTATAAAAGCATATAAGAAGTTATTCTCAATCTGATGGTCAAATTTTCTATTACATTGCGATTTAGGATACCTTTTAACGACTGAAAAAATGCCTCGACGCAGGGTTCGAGCTCATTACGAGCAACTGTCAGAGTTTGAAACAGGTAATATCATTGGATTGAAAGGGGCAGGTTGGGCAAATCGTAGAATCGCTCGTGATATGGGTCGAAGCGATGCGACGATTAGAAGATGCTGGTAAGAATGGGTGGGCAATGACAGATTTTAGCGTCATGATGGTAGCGGTCAACCTAGGGCTACAGCAGATCGGGAGGACAGAGTGATTGTCAGATCAGCTGTTACAGCGCCTGATTCCTCGTTATCAACCATCAGACGTGCGACCCGCACACGATTGTCCACCATGATCCTTCACAGATGGCTGATAGAGCGAAATCTACGTTCATACCGACCACTACGGCACCGGCCACTCACGCCTGCACACAGATTACAGAGGTGCTTGGCTCGATCCGGTTAGAATGATACTGACTGGGGACGTTTAGTGTTTAGCGACGAATCCCGCTTCCAATTGACGATTATCGAAGACGTGTCTGGAGAC
>BMAW01087136.1:283744-327030 GCA_019974015.1 Nephila pilipes
CCACATACGGCAAGTGTTGCTATGAACTGTCTTACAGCTTGTCAAACACTTCCTTGACCAGCCAGATCTCTCTCCAATGGAGGATATCTGGGATATGATGAGAAGGCGACTGCCTCTACCAGTGAATATTGATGACGACAATTGGAGCAAATTTGGCAAGAAATACCACAGGAGAGAACCAGGGAGCTTTATCCTTCTATGCCCCGTGGCAGCTTGCCTCCAGGCTAGAGGTGGGTCAACACCTTATTGAGCTCGTTACTTTGTAACTATGTAACTCTGAACTAAATCCTTCAATTTTTCTAAAATTTTAATCATTTTCTATTCTGTACATAATTTTCCTATCCGCCATTTTTTTTGTCTCCATCGGACAACTTCTTCTTGGTGCGTTTGTTTTGTTTATTTTAGAGTGTATATTGAGGCATTTAACCAAATATACTTCGCATGCTTATATATCCCATTTCTGCAATAAAAAATCTTACTGTTAATTTTTTATTTCAGTCATGAACATTTCTTGCTCTATGAACACATTGTAAGCTTTTATTTACTTTTAATTTTCTAAATTATGTCATATCTTATGGGTTTTTTTTTTCAATATAGACTGAGTGAGGGGGTGATTGTCTCCCGGGAGACCTGTGTGTGACTCTAAACTTTTTGGGTGAGCTCAGTCCCCTTGTGCATTCTACCAATAACCCCTCGTGTTGCTTCTAGTGCGACGTTAATAAAACCAACCAACCAACCAACAAACCAATCTTTAAATGAAGGATACGTGATTTATGTAGATTTGATTAGAATTACTGAATGTAGAGAATAGATTTTATAAATTGCATTGATAAAAAGCGAAGAATATAATTCTATATTAGTCAGCTGCAAGGAGAGTGAGTGGAAGTTTTAATCGAAGGAATAATGCCCCTACTGACAAGTGTAAAAAGTTATTCAGTCATTACCAGGAAGGAACCGCATAGGGTTAGAGAACTGGACTCTCATTTCTAAGTAGATTAAAGACTCGCACCCGAATGCTTAACAACAGCTAAATACAAAATTATAATATTAGTCTTTAGTTTCAGGTAATTAAATTCGGAAAATCCCTATTCTGGAAATAATTCCCTATACGATGTGTATAGGGATTCTTTCTACAGATACAGTGGGCTACGGATTGCAATTTGATTATTCATAGAATTGAATAAAATAACTTGGTTATCAACAGTGTGTCTGTTCATATAACACGTTTGATTAGTGACTATTTTAAGTATCATTTAATAATGGTAGAGTAAACTACAAGAAACAATATGGGGGGTGTTATAAAATTAGTAACGAAACGCTTTCCCAAACTTTAACGAAAAGGTCTAACACGAAACATGCCCACATCTTCTCCGTAGATTCAACGTTTAGAAAAAGATTTGGATGGTATGGAGAGATCAACAAAAAATAAAAATTGAGCAATTTATGAAGTTTTTTATTACAATTATTTATGGAACATGGTTGGGACTGAAAAACTTTTATTCGCTTAATCAGTTCATAAGTTTTGTTCGTTGAAAAATTATAGAAATTCATAAATACCTTTTGTTTTCGATATCCACAACTGACATTAATCTGAGTCAATACGAATGTTGTACATGAAAAAAAAAAAATGGAGAAAATCATTGCTTAGGTTTTTGAGTGTTTACTATAAATTCTGACATTCATACCGACTTAAGATTTTACTCAATGAATTTTATCTCTGAACACAATTTAATTGATGACAAAGATGAAGTATTTGGTAGCGAAACAGAAATTGAACTAAATTTTTAGACATTAAGTGGGGTTAATGGGGATAGATTTGCCAGAATGGGACTATGGATACGATCTTATTTCAGTAAAATATTAAGTAACTGGAATTTTTTAAAAATTGTTTTAAGATCGAATTTTCCACTTAAATAATTAAAAGATATATCAATCGGAAGTGAAAATTTAAAAATATATAAGTTTTTAATTTAATAAAACTCTTGACATTGCAAAACTACATGAAAATTATCTAAATATGGCTCTCTCATGAACTTGAAGTGCTATTCTAAAATCCTACTCAATATTTTTGATTATTTTTCTTTTTTGTTGGATTCCTATTGGAATAATTTTCGTTAGAATAAATAAATATATTTTAAAAATAAAATACCCAACGACTCTCCAAGTACTTACTAAATTCCAGAAGCTCAGATTTATGACAGTAATTTGAAATATACTTCACATTTAATATTTCCTCTTTCTTTTTTTTCAACAGGCTTTGTTCCTGGAAATGCATTTAATTTCATAGCTATATTTTTAAGTAATTTGTCGGTTATAAATCCTGTTTCTTGAAGGACTTTCAGTGGTCTTGCGGTTTACCATTCGACCACTGTAATTGGCCTATCACCCTTGTCCTTAGTACGACCTAAATCAATCTTCTATTCTCGTATATTGTAAGCTCAAACAATATAAAACCACATTCTCTTTCAACCCTCAAAAAACTATCTTTTCTTGAGAAAGAACACGTTCTCGTTGATACTAAATGACATATTATTTCGTTTAATCATAAATTTAATTTTTAATTTTTATTTCGCTTCATTTTGTCTATTCGAAAGATAAGAAAACTTTAAATTCTAAGGCTTCATAAATTTACTTGTCAATATTAATTTGTCTATAGTTTAATGGTCTTAGTCGAGATGATTCAAACATATCGCTAAAATATACGTACTTTTTTAAAACAATAGCACCAAATATATTAATTTTAAAATTTATTATTTTAACATCAGCATTACGAAAGGGGGTGGGCATGAGATTCAAAAGTAATCCAATTTTTACAAAATGCAAAACAGAATTTGATTGCAAAAATTACTACACGATGTGGTTGGAAAGCTTTAGGACTGATGTAACAGATTCTGTGTAGGAGTGCTATCTGTGTAGGATAAGCGGATGCATGAAGTCCAAAGTCTTCTGAATATAGTTGATAAGTTGCATCAGTGTGTAGTACTGAGCTTTGGAAATAATTTATTTGAATGCCATAGAAACCAGTAATATTGAAAAAAATAAGTAATTAAAGTCTACAAAGGTCATCAAAGAAATTTTTTAATTAACTTGAATTATGATCAACAAAGAAAATTTTTATTTTAGTTACTTTTTATTAAATAATTACTATTAATATACATATGTATCTACATAAGACGGAATCACAATATTGAGTTGTAAAAGAAATTTTTTTCCAGCGATCTACACGCTTCATCACTGACGGTATTTATTCCTAAATTTATATCCTGCTAAATATCTTATATAAGAGAAATTTTTTTCTCCCATACAAAACTAAAATTAATTATTTGAAAATCAAATAAAAAAAATTTCATGTTTCGAAGAGATTCGATCCGAAGTTATGAAGATTCTACGCCGACGTTCTACCAAATTTGTCATTGCAAGATAAATGACTTAGTAGAAGCATTGGCTTGTTTCTTAATTCGTCCGGTAAATTAAATTGCTAGAATGCAGATTAGCCCAACCACCCTTGGAGACAGGAATTATTTGGCGGTATTTTGCCAAATGTGACTACCCTGGAACGTTTCAGCCAAAAAAAAAAAAAAATCGCCAAGTTTTACAATTGTTGAAATCGTGCCAAGTGGTTGAGCTGAACTGCATTTTCACAGTTAAATTTAATTAATATATTTCAAAACTCTATATTAACATCCAGTGTCATCCGCTAAAAGTTTAAAAAATGTATTTGAACTTGAGTGGATCAATAAAAAGTTTTTTTTATTTACGATTGAAAATTTGAACAAGGTATATAAATATATATGGGGAGAGAGTGAGCTAATAGCAGGAATTTAAAAAAAGGAGACGGCGAGTCTCGTCTAAAGTATGAGAGCGCATAGGATCATGGGAAAGATATTCAAATTACATTTTTAGATAAGTTTTCATGTCTGTGACGTAATTTGTTCTCCTGACCGCGAAAGCTGGATAATGATTATAAGGGCTGTTTGGAAGCCTAATACAAGTATATTTTTATAGTTAATAATTTCAAATAGTAATTTATATATATATATATATATATACTCGTAATTGGCGCATAGAAATTACAATAAATGTAATAGAAAGGCACCACTCTCTTACTCTTGAACCTTTGTATAAAAATTCACAACACTAAGCTTTAATCAAGATAGAACGTTTCTCGTGTCACAGGTTTCAGATGTATTGGAGTTTTATTTGGAACAGAAGTTTGCGATAAAGTTTTATTTTAAAAATGACAAATCTGCCAGAGAAATACCCGCTTCTATGATGTATTTCAGGAAGCATGGCGATTGAAAATTGCATGTTTAGGTGTGTTTTATCACACCTTCAATTTTTGCCCAAGAGTTTCGATCTTGTAGGACATATGTGTAATAAAACCACGAGCAGGCTTGAAGTTTTTTTTAAGCTGTGACCTTTCCCTGATTACTGTATGTCGCCATGCTTCCTGAAATTCACGGTAGAAATGACGATGTGTAAGAAAACTCGCGCTTTATGCTTTCCAATACAGCGCCATCTAGCGGTTCACCGCTTTATCTTTGCCAAAGCAGATAAAAGTGAAAATTGCTTGTTTAGAAGTTTTCTACTGCACCTTAAATTTTTGCTTATGAGTTTCTGTATGATTTTAGAAGAATCACATGCAGAATAATTGATAATAAAAATTTATGTATTTCCCTTTTATTTATGAAATCAGTTCTAAGACCTTTGGGCCACATCATGTATATTAGTTGTCTGCCATTAGCAACATGAAGTATTCAAATCGAGCATTGCTTTTGTCATGTTGTACCATTTTTTTTTTATTTGGGGGTGGGGGGTCAAGAACACTTTAACTCAACATTTTTGGTAATCTATCCTTTTTCTTTTTCAAAAAAAATTAAATATGCATTTTTTCGAAATGGATTTTTTTTAAATCGAAATGCTTTAGGAGATTCAAATTAAGCCGAACTATTTTAAAGCTACTTTTTTTCGTACATTAAATAAATTCACTCACGGACAAATAATCATCCACATAATTAGTAATTTAAGAGTAAATGAGTATGTTTATGTGTATATCAAAATAATTTTTAAATAAATTATTTTGATGTTTTATTACAATTTTAAAACAGAAAAAAGTTTATTTGGAGTGCTTCTTCAAAAAAAAAAAAATAATAAATAAATAAAAAAAGAAAAAAAAAATACGACTTGTAGTTAAAAAGTCCTTTTTTTTTATAAAGAATAAAAATTTTAAAAATTACCAGGGGATTTTTTAAAAAAAAAAATTACGTTAACAGCAGAGATGTAACAACATTATTATTTTTAATTTTAAATCGCCAGCAACAATTTAAAAGTATATGTAAAAAATCACTGCAACTTTTGATAGCTCAAAACGTAATACATTTTTTTCAAAAACTTTTGCACCTCAGATTTGAATTTGTCTTATGAGCTAGAACACCTATAAACTCAAACACATTAACTAATCTCTTTCCAATTTTTTAACTAAATATCAGTTTGTCAATTAAACTCGTCAGACAAACGTGTATCATTAAATGAAAGCTTTGCTGTCATTATAAACTATCTTAACTTTATATTGTATTCCTAAATATACAACATTTAAATTCATTTATAAAAAGAACAAAGATAATTTTGTTTACAAGAAAGTACCCTTCCCACTGTCTGGTTTATATATTCTAAGCACGTGTGGACATTGTTACATAACCATTTGTACCTGAAATTAAAAATGAAGGTGAAGGCTGTGGAACTTAGCTACAAAGGAGGTAAATAGTTACAATTGTTGATGAAACTACTTTTTCGACCTCCGAACATCACACGTGCAGTCATCAAACCTATTTATAAATTCTACAACTTCCGCTTTCGTTTTCCTAGGGACCTTGATCAAATTCTTCACGCACAAGAATCGAACTGCACGATCATTAGAAAGGTAAATAATTGTTATATATCGAGTGGCAACCCTCCAAGTGAGATAAAAATAATCTTATCAGAAAGAACAGACAGTGAATGGGATTCGTCCTTGTATTTGCGTTAAGGAGCCAATTCGGTTGCGAGTGGATTCCATTTTGAGTATTTATTCTTTGATAGTGTATTTTCGGGTTGTTATCAAATTTTATAAATTCGATAGCGATATCTCTAATTAATACATAAAAAGAATATTCTGAATTCTTTTTGACAAAAAAAAAAAGTAAAAATTAAAATTGACGCAAATAGTTATCTTGCGCAGATAATTGAATTTGAAGAGTTTGTGTACATATTTCAAACGTATACAGTCTTGTTCAAAAATATTAGCACCTCTTTTTCCGTATTTTTAAGATGTTATCTTTAAAAGTAATAACCGTATACAAATAGTTTTTTTCAAATGATTATGAATTTTTATCTTAAAATAATTACAGTTTGTAAAGTAGTAAAAGCACGTGAACAACTCAAGTTTGAATTCATTTTTGTAATTTTACTGTGAAAACGAGTTTTGCTACGTTGTTTTAGTCAAATACCATTGCCGTTTTGTTCTGTAGTCTGTTACTTTACAATAGGCTCTTCAAGGTCACAGATTTCCCCCTCACTACCTTCTGTAACTATGGCAACAACAGTTGAGATTGGACATAACTCACCCCACTACGCTTTATTTTCGTAAACAGACTTTTAATGAAAACGGAGTTTTGAGTTTCACGATCACCGTCGTTTTTTTTTTTAATTCGCATTAAATTAAAATATTTGCTTAACATCCGTATTACATTTTATAAATATTATTAACAGGCAATTAAAAACATTTAATTTTCTTAAACCTCTTTATATAACAGAAATAAACAACTCATTGGAACTTTTAAAATAAAATAAATTTGTGTATGCATAGGTATTATATTAACCCTTTCGCTACCGGAGGGAGAAAAAAGAAATGCTTCCCTGAGCCCGCGGCTTCTTACCGCGGAGTGTTACGCTGAGCCCAGACGATTTTAGATATTAAGCCTAATTCGTGAAAAAAATTCCTCTAAAATCGGCTATTTATTAAAATATTTTGGTATTTATATATATTATTTAAAATGCATTATATATATATATATATAAACTTAATATATACGAAAGAAAAAAAGATTTAATCGAAAATTGAATGTTTTATACATAAAATTACATAAAAAATCATACTTTTAAGAAAATACAAAATATATTTACATATGTTACATAAATTTCCTGGTGTAATGATGTACCATTATAAGGAATATATAGATATAAAAGATAAATCTTATTTTGCTGTATGGTATGTTTATAAAAAAAATCAATGCATAGTACAACGTCACATGTGTTACACACATATTTTGACGCTTCACGCAAGATTTTGAGCAAAGGGCACATCTTAGTCCTTTTTTTTTTTTTTTTTACTTTAATGTCTATGTAAAGATTTGAATTATTTTCGCTAACATTACTGTCAGATTCATTCATTATTTCGAAAATCTGAATATGAAATAAATACTTTCTTTTCGTCATGGCTGTCGCTACAAATAAAAACCGACCCAATGAAACGAACAGCTGAGAACATCTGCTACCAAAAATCCTAACCCCAATAAAGCGTCATAAATTTTCCTTCGAACTTCTAAGAAGCAAGCAAGAAAGAAAAAAAGCAAACCGAAAGCAAGTACACCCTTTAAATCATGTCATTACATTTAAAGATCCGCGCCGCAGCACGTGCTTTTAACAATTACTTCCCCTACCCCCTTGTTGCCAGAAGTGAAATCCAAGCCCATATCACCAAGGTCAACACTCCAAATAACCTATCTATATAGATTTAGCGGTATTGTAACGCAATACAGTAACATTAAAAAATCAAATAAAACGTTCTCATCGAGCGTATCCCTATTGATACACTGAGCCGTAGAAGACACTCATGGAACGTATCTCTATTGATACGCTGGGCACAGGAGAGCCAACATGAGCGTATTGCCTGTGATACACTGGGAGCGAACGGGTTAATATTGAAAAGGACATGTTTCAATAATTTATGTACTTTCTTTTTGAGAAAAAATTATTTTTGAAAAAAGAAACATATCATTTATAGACAATTAAAATAGACTAAACATTTAACAATAAAGCACGTCCAAACGATAAAGAATTCGGACCTCGACTGAAGTGTTGAAAATAAATACAGTGTCGATGGTAAATTTGTCGCTATTATGGTAACCGATGGAGGAGAAACGAAAAAGAATGACCTTGACACGTTTTTTCTAAATTAACAGACTTTAGTTGGTCAATCACTTGAAAATCAGAGTATTAATAACAGAAAATGATAAAATATAAAGAACTAAGTGTTAATCAACGCTATCAAATCCTGATGTTTAGTAAACAAGGGGAAAAAAATTCTCGTTGAGATCACCAAGAAAATTTAATATTCATGATGTGCTGTACAATATACTTTGGGATATTTTAAGGAAACAGTTTCACACTTGAATAGAAACAGAACTGGGCGAAATCACGTTATATTAAACCTAGAAGTTCGAACTTAGATTCGAAGATCAATGAAAAATCAACAAAAAAAAAAAAAAAAAAAAACCACCTTTTGCAGTATCGATGCAGAGTTTACGCAGGAAATTAATTGGGCACCCAATTAGTGATAGAACTGTGAGGGAGACTCATTGCTGTTGGTATGGAAGGTTACAAAGTTAGAAAGAAATCGTGACTCTCACAAAGAAACAAGGGAGTAAGGTTTTGCGTATAAACTCTTTACAGAGCAACAATGGTCAAATATTCCTTTTTCTGATGAATCGCATTTTCAGATAAGATTTGTTTTACCTCTATTTCATATAAATTATCTTTCAAACATGCCCAACAAGTTTTGGGTAGCAACTAGATACTTAAACAATATCAATTTTCAGCTTAACTTTTACGTGTTTGGTACACCCCGTGCGATTTATGGGGAAATGATGAATAGATGAAGAATAGAACACCGAGTATATAGCTCCCACTTTAAAATAAGGAGGAGACAGAATCATGATGTGTGGATGCATGGAGGTCAAGTGGTGTAGACAAGTTCATTGGTGAAGTTTGCATGAATAGACAAAAATACATTAATGTTCTTGAAACTAACATAAAAATCATATATTAGTAAATTATTCGGTGGCCCTGCTAGACTTCGTGCTGTAAGTTTGCTGCTTCTTCCCTACAGGTTCATCGGATTCAGCCAAGATGAAAGCAGACTTGAGACTATCCATAGAAATGAAGCGTTTCTTTCCCTTGATAGGATAATAAAATCCTTTTGCAAACGTCAAGCGACTTCTGAAGGACACTCATGAGGGGTCTTCTGGGTCTTCTTAAAAGGAGATCGACGGGAGAAAACATGGTTACACATTTCCAAATCCTTCGGAACGTAAATTTGTTGAAGTCCGTGACGAAGGTGGAAAGTTGGACAATATGATTTGGAAAATTCTTTGAAAACGCGTCGCGTAGTCAAGACATAGATGAATTTTGATCTCTTGATATAAATGTCCAGAAAGGCGAAATTTCGATCCATTGGACAATCCGCAGCGGAGGCTTTGAGAATCTTGCTCAGGAACTGTTCGGATACCCAATAGGACGAGAGGAAGCGCATCCAATCAATTTGTTTGATGTTAGATCAAAATCTGCTTTAATGCCCAATGAAGACGTTCCACCATACTGTTGAATTATGGAGTATAAGATGCAGTACGAGATAAGTGAGAACCACATACAAATAGCCATGACAGGGTCTCAAAGAGTCCCGATTCGAATTGTCTACTCCAATAAAATGTCAATCTCTCTAGCGAACCGAATTGTGAAACCCTTCAGAAGTATCCACAAAAAACCTGGCTACCGTTTCCGCTTACATGTCGGCATAATGCTACTTCTGATCATCTGGAATACCTGTCTATGATAGTTCAGAAATCTTATAACCTCACACCTATTGCAATTTAATACTATCCAAATGGATACGTGCGAAACTCTAATCGGGAACCTGAAATTGTACCAAATGGATCTTAGTATTTAAAAGAACTTTTGATTGTTGACAATCGACACATGCCTTACACTAACGATCTATATCAGCGTTCCTTTTTCTCCAAAATTTACTTCGAACCTACGAGCCTGTCAATACCGCGTATTCATGGATGCGACAAACCAAGTATCTCGTTAAAAATTCTACGCCTTAACTACAAAGGAAAAAAAATATCTGCTTAATTCAGGAAATGTTTTAGCATATAAGGACTTATTCCCATCCGCCATGGCTATTGAGTAAATTACCAGTGAATTAGTACTTTGAGTAAATTACGATTCTACTTTCCAAAATCTATTTCAGTTCTTCGCCATTATTCTGCAGATTCATCCATAACTCTAAATCAGATAGGGACGAAAACTGTATCTCACAAACTCTAGAAAAAGTATAAGCTACGACATTACCCTTACCATGCAGGTATGTAATATCCGTGGTGAAGTGTGATATGAAATCAAGCTTCTCAAATGTCTAAAAGGAGTTTTTTCCATGTTTCTCCGTAAATGCAAAATTGAAAGGCTTATAATCCATATACAATATAAAAAATGAACTTTTTTTTATGTATTTGAAAAGCCGTATGGCACTGTATGTCGCCAGTAGCTCTCGGTCATAAGTTGAATACTTGAATTGTGCTGGAGATAGCTTCTCTGAAAAAAAAGCAAGAGGATTAATACCCTCAAGAGATATCTCCTGTAGTACTTTACCTATGGCAAAGTCACTGTAATCTGTGTCAACGCTAATTTTGCATCAACAGAGGGATGGTATAAAAGTGTTGCTTCAGCCATAGTATTTTCAATATCCAGAAAACTTTCTTCAGTATCAAACCCCCCCTGAACTTCCCTTTTATCTCCCTTCTTAGCACCATCTAGTAGTCTATATAACGACATCAAAACGTTTCTAATGTTAGAAATAAACTTATGGAAATAATTTACATTGCCTCAAAAACGATGCAAATCTATAATAGTCGTAGGTATGGAAAGTTAGATAATCGCCTTAACCCGATAAGGAATACATACCTCACTAAAGAACGTGTGTCCTAGAATATCTATCATGTCTAAGCAGAATTAACACTTAGATTCATTTATTACGATAATGCAGTCCCTAAATCGAGTGAAAACTCGATTTATATCGAAAACTCGAGAGAGAGGAGAGTAATCGAGTGAAAACTCGATTACTCGCCTCCCTCTGATTTATTTTCATTTTTTGAATGAACTATCCAATCAAAGATAAACTACGTTTTTGTCCCCCTGAACACCATTCACTCTTATCGGCCAATGTCAGTTTGACTCTCGTGCACGCAGATGTCGGTCGTCAAACGGCTAGAACCTAAATTCACATAGACATCTATGTCATGGGTACAATACCTCACAAAGAGGAATCAACCCTTCCATACCTGTGTAACATAGTCAGGTGTTCATGAATGGGGTTGACCCAAGCCGATGACCCCAGCTTTGGCTCATTTATTGCTTTTATGCAATAAACTTATTATTATGACTTTGAATGGGAAGTTGGGAACAAAAGCGGGAGCTCAAAGCAAAAGTCTTTGACGGGGATTATCTATAGCCAACCCTACTATATCATCTTTTCTGACGTGGATTTCAGGAGGCCCATGGCTCCTTTATTCATGGTGCAAACATGTGCTAACGTTCATTGTAAACTTTTGTGCAAATGTAATTTCATTTTAATACGTGCTAATGTTTTTTAAAGATTTACTCGGATTATAAAAGACCTTCACCTTTGGTAGCGAAACCATTCGACAATGAAATTTTCGATTATTTACACTGGTTGGCCATCATCTTTCTAATCTATATCCCAGGTTCTCCAAAATGAATATTAATTAGCTTTAAGCAAGCGTACTTTACGAGCCCCAGTCTCCTCAGAAGCAATTTCTATCAAGAATAGAAAATACGGTCTTCAAAATCTTAATGCATTTTTATTTTCACAAGCAAAACATTCTTGAGTGCAAGCCAATGTTAACAGTGAAAAGAACAAATAGCAGACGATTCTGCCATAAAAAACGATTATTAAATTAAATATTAAAATAATAGTAAGTGGTAAATTATTAAAGTAGACAATAATATTCTGTTGAAAGATTTAAACAAAAGAAGACGATAAAATATGAAATTAAATATATCTTTGCAACGTAAATATACCTTAATATAACTATATGTAATTATTGTAATCATAATGTATTAGAATGTCACACTTATTGGAACTTAACACTCAGTATCTTTTATTTCATGCCCACGCAAATTTTGTCGACGATATTTTTTTTATATCGAAACAACAGTCTGTTTGCACATGTTAATAATGAATATTTAACGTTTTAAAAATGTATTTTACTTGAAAAAGTAAGATATATTTTATTCCAACTCAATATTATAAACATAAATAAAAAAATAAATTCGATGATATAATCATAACAATTCAAGTTAAAGTTCTTACAATATGTTCGCTGTATTAAATAATTTTTCAGTCTGGACGTACAATATATACCGATCACATGACAGCGGTAAAAAAAAATAAAGAGCAGCGATATTTACCACTGGAGTAAAATTTCATTTTTCACTTTAGTGTGTTAAAATATAGCCAAATTAGAGTATCCGCCCATGGAAGAGAAGCATGACTTGTAGTTACGTCGTGAACATTTCAAAGGAATGGAGTATTCAGCAATTTTTAAGAATAATGACATTTAAAATTTCATTTTACACTATTCTACCTTAAAAGTGGGGTATCACTGAGGTTGCTAAGACATGCGAAGAATAGAATAAATATTGAATTTAAGACTACTTGGGTTTTGTGCCATATCATTTAAAATTGTTAGTAGAGTCAGATTTTTATTCGTGCCAATTATAAAGATAGTTTAATCAATTCTGTAGAGTTATAACAGTCATTTTGAAGACTTTGTAATTCATAGTTGCATTTGAAAAAAGGTATTCCGTAAATGTATGGAACATCTTCTACCTCATGTATACGAAAGGTTGCTTTTAAATAAAGAGACTGACGCTGTTACAGAAGTACGTATGCTTCATCGCCTGCGACCGACAGTTGTTTAGTGTGAAGCCCTCTCTATGGGCCTCTCTATGCAATGCCTCTTGTTTCTGTAAGCAAATTCACATATCTTCAGGCTTCCTCACATTGGAGTAATTTTTCATGCTTCGCCGGGAAAATGATAAGTGAGCAACGAATTTATGAGAAATTTCACACGAAACTTAGAAAAACGTTACTGAAACTTATTACTTATTGAAATAAGTGTATGGCAATGAACGTTATCGCGTGAACGTGTTTTTGAGTGGCTTAAGCGTTTTCTAGATGGACGAGAAGACGTTGAAGGTGATTCACGGCCGTGTCGCCTTTCCCCGTCAAACATGGAGTACAATATCGAAAAAATCGGTAATCTAGTACGATCTGACTATCGGTTGTGTATTCGTGCGATTGCCGAGACTGTAGAAATTGACAAAGAATCCGTACGGCAAATTTTCCTTCCAAAATAATGCGCCGGTCATTCCACATTGCCTGTCAAGAGGTTTCTAGCCAAGTACAGCATCTCAGTGTTAGACTAACCACCTTATTCGCCGGATCTTGAGCCATGCGACACCTATCTGTTTCTTAAGAGGAAATTTGTATTAAAAGGAACGAGATTTTTGTCTTTGAAGCTATGAAAAAGAAAGCGTTACGCTTCCTGAAGGAGCTGACAGAAGACTTCCAGTGCTGTTTCGAACAATGGGAGATACGCATGGAGTGCTGTAGGGATAGAGGAGGGGTATATTTTGAAAGTTATAATAAGTAAATATGTATGACAACAAAAAAATTGTTTACAGCGTCAGTCTTATTATTCAATAGCCACAACTCTTAGAAAGATATACAAAATATTGTAATCGAACAGTAGTAATATCGCTGTATAATTTCTCTTAAATATTGTAGAACTTTGTAATTTAGGAAACCTTAATTTTTTCTTCTTTTTCCATACATAAAATTATTTGTTTTAAAATTTAGACATTATTCAAAGAAAAAATATTTTTGGAGGATTATATGCGCAGGCATCCTTGGCAGAACAACAAAAAAGAATGTTGAAACCATATAATGTGATAGTTTTTTTTTTTTTTAAAGTTTACTGAAATACAAATGCGTATCATACGATTTCAAAAATCTTATCTATATGCCACTACGAAGAAAGAAGAAAACACTTCTTTTTATTGAAAATTCTATTTTTAAGTTCTATAGAATGATTCTAAAGTAATTGTCAGGTACGAAAAATCTAATCTCTGCAAATAATTTTAATAAGTACATGGTTAGCACAAATGAATGGCTAGATTTAAAAAAAAATTATATTTTCGAAACTATAAGACATATTATAATAAGTGATACAAACAATTAAAAAAATATACCAAGTTGGTTTTCCACTGTCGATCAATAGAAGACAGCACATCCATAGAATGCTGCGATTGAAATCCAAAAATGACGACAATGACAGATGACACTTTGCAAATTAAAATATGCATGGGTTTTTTCAGTTATTTCTGTAAAGCGTGCATTTAGAAATCGCTATGAAAAAAAAGCACCAAGTCGCAAGAACATTCCACAATAGTATCAACAATTTAAAAATACTGGTTACTTGTGGAGAGCGAAAAGCAATGGCCGTCCAAGGAAGAAACGGCGGGGGAATGAGGCAAGGTTTTGTTTGAAATCCACGACAAGTGCTGCCAAAAACACTGTTTCTGCACCACCGATGCCAAAAACTCTGCAAGAACTTAGTGAACGCATTTGTGCAGCATTGGGAACTATTGACAGCGTGACACTACAAAATGTGGTAAGCGAACTTGATTGCAGATTACATGTTTGATACATTAATCTCACTTCAAACATTTATAACTGATGATAAACCTTAATACATTTTTCTTTAATTTTGCGTATCACTAATTATAATGTGTGTAATATAAATATTGAAAATACGGTCGTTCATTTGTACTAATCTTGTATATGTCACACAAAAAAGCTTAAATTCGCTATTTTACTATTCCTTACATGTCTTGGTACCTTTAAAATTATTGCCTTTCGAGTAGAATTTAACATTTGAAAGATTAGAAACCACAAATATTTTAATATATACACATTTTGGATGCAAATTTTGTTGGACTGTTTCTGACCACTGAAATTTATCCTTGAATTATGATTGATTGTTGCGAATTGTAGCTATTTTTCCTCAACAAAGATTCATATGTAGTTTTTCTTATTTCGTAATTCCAGTGCAATTTTTGAGTTGATTGAATGCTGCGCTAGGAGGAAAAACTAACATAAATTGAGGATACTTAATCTTATGTGCCCCATAGAGTAACCCTAGTGATAGATCAAACCTAATTTGAGATTTTTTTCTGTCATTAAATCTAATTTTGATCTTTTATGATGTTATGAGGTAATCTTAATTTTTTTTTAATTTTTTCTGATGTTTTATTCACGCTATTTCATTGAGTAATTTTTCAAACAGCGTTTTTTCTTAAATTTTGCAATGTATGTGTTGAATGAAGCGTATTAGAGATTTTTAGATTTCTGGAGATTGAATATTAGGTTTACAATAATTTATGACACAGGCTCATGGGAAAAAATATGAATGTTATATATAAGTAAAGACTTTCTTTTAAATATTTTAACTAGTACTTATTTAATTAAGTTTATAAAACAGTTGAAGCCAATTTCATTTTCAAGTAATTATTTTATTGTAGCGGAGAGAGAGACCTTTTCCACACGGCGGGAATCGCACAACTCCGTCGTTGGATACAGATTATGAGAGCATGAGTGTAAAAGCAAGAGTGAGCAAGAGAGAGCGTTGACGTTGATGTTTCTACGGGCGCCTAGAGCGCGGAGCGCTCTTCAAGCCTGAATCTTGTATATTGTTTTGCTGCTTTGGATGGATGGAGTTTTCATTTTTGATAATAATTGCATCCTGGAAAAGTTCAAATTGAAGAGAAAGTTGTTGCATGATGAAAATCTATGTTGAAGGATTTCCAATGGCTGAGTGGTGAATAACACTAAAACTACTATTAGCTGCCCTTTTGGTGTATAAATGAATTAAAAATATTATGGGTGTGGTAAAAAACAATTGATAATATTGAAAAGAATTAATCTTAAGTGAAAAACAAAAAGAATATTGGAAAAAAGAAATTTAAATGATAATATATATGTGTATAAGTTGCAGTAATTAAAAAAGTGGTGTTGTATTCACTCATCGTCGTTTAACGTTAGAGCTTGTATGATTGCAGTTTTCTTTTCGGCATTGCTTTTAGCTGCTTGAATTTTTGGTAAATTAATTAATAGTCGTGGTAAAAGAGTGAAAATTTCTGCAAGGCCTTTAAGTTGGTCTATTGCTTGTATTATGTTAACTGGATTATAGTTTTTACTTTGATTATAATAATCAGGAGTATTTTTACGTGTTTTAGGCGTTTCATTAGTAAGCAGCGCCATCTGTGGGGAAGAAACTACTGCTTGTGCGAAAGTGAAGTCTTCTCTGATGGTTTTATTTTGTGAAGAATTGTTTTTATTATGTAAACCTTTAGGGGTGGGGAGAGTTTGCATTCTTTGTATGAAACAGAGTGTCCTTTGGTGTTGCAATTTATGCAAGAGATTTCTTCAATTTTATTTTTAATTTTACAGTCTCGGGTGGGATAGGCACAGGAGCATTTAATGCATCCTGGAATCATATGGCAGTTTTGTGCGCTGTGGTTGAATTTATTGCAGTTGTAACATTGTGTAGTTGTGTTAATTTTGTAGCTATCTATTGTGATTGAGATGTAACATATTTTGTTTAAATCAAAGATTTTTTGATTAGTTTCATTCCTGGGTAGTGTAACCATGAAGATCGGTAGGGGGAGCTTTGTTCGCCTGTTTGTTAATTGATTGACTTTTTTTGGATTAAAACCTAGTTCTTCGAGATCTTCAAGTATATCATTAACGTCTGTTTATGTGTTTTTAGTTATATAGTAGGAAATTTTCACTACAAAAGTCACAGATCTTGTGGGGTGAATGGAGGGATTTTGAGGGAATCTAAGTGTAGACCTAAAATTTGGTAGGGATCATCCTTACCAGATAGCCTGGAGCCGTATGAACAGCTGACTTTGCAGACTTTAAGAGCGCGTGGTTGCATAAATCAAAGTTAAAAAGGAATGAAATCAGGAAATAAGAATGAACGCTTTACTTTTAAAGGAGAGGATGGGAAAAATTAGGAAAATAAATTATTATTGTGAGAAACTAATAGTATATCACTCTAACTTGAAAATGGGACTGTAGATGGCGCTCTATGATGGGAAGTCATTAAAGTAAAAGTGTGGCTCTGCCGCCCAGTGGTTTTTCGGGAGCTTGGATTTCGAGGAGTAAGGTCTCCCCTGTCGCTGTCCAATCCTGGGCTATGTTTAAGTTAACTTGTGATAATCTTTTTTCCTTCTAAATGTTACTGTTAATTGTTTTATTTCCGTCCTTGTAACTGTGATATTTTATGTCATTAAAATGTAGTAATTTACCCCGAGATGCTGTTGATTTCTTTTTATGTTAACGACGCAGTTATGACATAAGAATGCTGTTAGAATAGTAATTAAAGTTAAATCATTACACACACACACACACACACACACATAATGTATAAAAGGAAAGAAAACAAATAGAAAGATTAAAAATTACAACATATAACAAATAACCATCTAAAATATCGAATCAAAATTATTAAAATATGAACTAAATACTTAAAAAGTCATTTAAAACAAGTGAATATTTATGAGAAACATATAAACAAATTACATCTTATTTAAATAATCTAAAAATTTAAAACTCAAAAACCAAAAACTCTATTAAGAATTGAGGAAATTTTAAAGAGAAAATCAAGAGAAAGAAAAACTTATATTTATAGAAAGAATGCAATAAATACTGTTCCGTATTTTGGGATGAAATAATGTGTTTCTACCGATATTACTGATCAAACCGTCACACTTCAGTGAATTACATAGCAAAGAAATATGGTACCAAAAACTAAGAATCAATAAATTCAGAATATCAAACATAGAAAATAGATAAATAGAGAAATCATCTTACACACCCACCCACCCACACACACACACACATATACACACACACACGTGTATATATATATATACACACAAAAGAAAAGAGATAGCAAATGAAGAATTTGTTTCGATGGTTGATGTAACATCGATTTAACAATTGTATTAATACTTGGTTCGAGTTTTGTGACAACCAAACTGAAAACTGATCCAGCGGCTTCTTCAAACTTTATGTTATGTATTTGATTGATACACAAAGCAGAAAGAGGGGGTTATTTTTTGATTCGTAATCAAAAACCTTGTTTAGAATATTTGTTTATCTTGAAAACCTCGCATTTTAATGTAGTATTGAATAACTTTTTATTGTTATTTTTATCTTATGCATATGTACGAATTTGATTCGCTGAACACAATTATACCGACTTCAGATGCTGTCACCACTAGGGGGAGTGAATGCTTTACGAGAGCTCGTATTTTCTACGGGGGAGTTCATCTTATTTTGTGACACAAATGCATTTTAGTTTCTATTTATGTGATCACGCGTTATGAATTTACTTAAATCAGCAGAAAGCTATGATTTCACATGCGTAGGGAGATATCCCTATAGACTTTTTGTCTACAGATAAAATACCTAAAGATCTCTAAATCTAATGCTACGTGATCTGAAGAAATCCTCGCATTCAAATTCCAAACAAGGAAAGTTTCTTCCTCTTATTACTTAATCGCGGAAGTAAGTGGACGTAAATTGCGTCCATCGCTATCACTATGTGACTACCTCTCTCTCGTAGTATATTAACAAATGCCTACTTTTAATTATTTAAGGTTCCAAAATTGTGCCACGGTGGCCAAACGTACAACGGTGGCAAAATAGTGGCTCTCGAGTCGCATGCGGCTCTTCGAGAGGTTCATTGCGGCTCAACTAATAAATGTGAAAGATTAGTTATATTTAAAATTTTTGGGTCATGCAGCCATAGGAAATGATTCGTACAGTCGATCAATATTTTCTGTTCTACTTGGCTCAACATTCATAAAAATATATTGTTGTTTCAATATTTATACCAGTCATTAGTGTATTTAAATCCGGGCTTCGAACCAGAACTAAACTGAAAACCGGAAAAAAACCATCCATTATTTTGGTCAGAACGAAACCCAGACCTTTACCAATAAAAAATATCAGTTTATTTAAGTTCGATGCATATTCAGTTATTTTGTCCTGTATTGCATGCGTAAAACTAAACAATCAAAAATCCAAATGATTCAATGCAATATAATTAATTTGTAAAATTCCCCACAACAGAAAACACAGAATTAAAATTTTAAGTAAATTATTTAATCAATAATATTTTGTGGAAAATCCTTTTTTTTCTCTTATTACTCTCCATCCTATATCTCGTTTTCTCCGAAACAAAGCGAAGAGTAAATAAAAATTTTTGATAAATATGTAAAAGCTATCAAAAGAAATACATTATGATTCTGAATGTTTTTTTCTACCAAGAACTTTAGGTACGGTTCCCAAGAATTTCAGATTAGTAGCTTTAACATTTGTTCACAAAAAACTCTGGCCTCCCCAACAATATTATATAATACGAGGGTTGTTCAATAAGTTCTTAGAGAGATAGTTATATGTAATAACTAATAACAAAGATTTATATATATATTGCTACGAACGTCACGGCACAAACCAGTTCATTTCGTTAGGGGCGAAGTCACCCATTCAGACTCGGAGACAGAGATGCGCGCGCACCGACTAGAGAGCGAGACGGAACGAAGAAGGGTGAGAAAACAAGGTTCTAGTGTGTAGCATAGCGTATGTTTAGTGTCGAAATAAAATTAGGTACTTTTCTCTAGCCTGATTGTTTTCGTGTCCAATACATTACAATATATATATATATATAATAAGTCCCCTTAGCAAGTTAAATAAAACTTAAAATAGTGAGTTATATGTAATAACTAGAAATATAAATATAATTGGAGTTCGATTAAAAATTACTTATTGAAGTGTCGCATAAAAGAATAAGATAATTTTAGAGTAACACTGGTAAAAAACGAGGTTTTTGAGCATGGGATTTCTTTCAAACGTAACACTTTGCGTAGTATTTTATGTCTTAAATCTTAAGAGCAAAAGGGAATGTTGAGTCAAATTGAATTTATTCAATAAAGAGTTTTAATAATTTATTTTATTGTTTGACGTTTATTAAATTTATCATATAAAATAAATACGTGTAAATTTTTTAGCTCAATTAAACATGATGTTAATTAATTAAGCTACATATAATTAAAATTAAAGCAAACGCAATAAATTATTAAACGACAGATTTGGCGACCTGGCTAGAAACTAGGCATAAAACTTAATTCTTTAAGTAAATAGTTTTAGTCAGTTAATTTTTATTAATTATAATTAAATTATCGTATTGTCACACAAGATAATCGTGTATAGAATATTTCAGCTCAATTGAGCACTTTAAAATGATAGAAAAATGCTTTAAAAGTTTTGTACCTCGTACGGTTGTAATGTGAGTTAAAGAAAACCCATTAATTAGTATAAAAACTATTACATGAAATTCAGAAAAACATGTTCTTTTGAATTCGAAGATTGAAAAAAATAAAATTACTTTTAAAAATAAAACATCTATTCTTGTTAGTATAACGATTATGATTTTTTTTATCGTTTGGCAAAATTTTGTGTTATCATCTTGGGTCTTCGTCTCGTGTTTAATCATTTTTCATTAATTACTAATTTTGCAATCGCTAAATCAGTCTATATTTGCTTCGGGATTTAAGAAATCAGCAGGGGCAAAACCAGAAAATTATTTTGCTGTTTTCCAATTTTAGTGTTCGAATCACATATTTAATAACAAAATTCTAATCATACATAATTTCAAGTTTTAATTAATCACTAAATTAATTTCTTAAATTCTATTTTGGAAATATGCGTGGTTTAATTACGTATATTAACCAATTACATTAAAATTAAAATAATTGCAAGGACTTAATTTTCATACTAAAATAATTTAGTACCAATTTGTCTAATATCTTATAGCAAAACTCTTTCTGTTAGTATAATCATAACTGTATTATGTTCATAATTTGCTTAATGCATGGAATTAAAATCGCAAGAAATTTATAAATTAGATAATTCGTATTTCTACAAGAGTAAGAGGAAGAAATGTTTCAAAATAGTTTCTAATACCTTTTATGGAAATGTCAGGCAAATATTTTCCGCATCCAATAAAAGTTCATACCTTTATAATTACATGTATAAGAACAATTTGTTTAACGAACAATATAATTAATTATACGCAAAAAGAACTTTATAGACAAACAGTTCCAATTTCTTCTTCGATAATGAGCTTCGAAAATCGGTCGAGGAAATAATGTGATAATTAATAATAATAGATAATTGATTAATTTAAGGGTTGAATAAAATAAAAACATAAAAAGCAGGGGTGATTTTCAATATTTTATCTATAAAGCCAGTAAAAAGATCCCAATTAACTATGGTGAAAATTGCTGATTTACTGACGAACCAATCAATGGGTGAGGTTAAGTCAAATCATGTGTTCGAAACCCGGGTTCATGTGTTCAACAAGCACCTTTCAAGCACCCAAATCATGTGTTCAACAAACACCTTTGTGTGGAATCTTGTGGTTATTGCTTGTTAACTTTTACTAGGTCTTAGAGACCGAGATCACGTAACCATGAAAGAAAATTTTTAAAATTAGATATTTATAAGAAAAAGTTTATATATTTATCCTATTTGAACACACACTCCTATGCATTACTTTAAATCCCATTTTTATCAAAATATTACTTTATTTTAAAATTCATGATGCAAATAATATTTTCAATATAGTGAAGAGTATAAAAAATGATTATGCTTTTTTTTTCTCCCTAACTAACCTAATGGAATGGGTTTTTGATTGTTTACTGACGTCTGTGACATTTAGAAGCAAAACGAAGGTTAATGGCGGAGAATCTCGTCATTCGGAGTCTCGGTCAAGTGATGAAGACGACATCTGAGCTGTCTCCTCCCCACGGTTGGACTTCAGGCTTCGGCATATTTAATGTGCATCAGTCCGCTGCTTGGCGAATCTTCTGCAGCATCAGGCTCGAACCCACGATTCGACGGAAATAACGTCGGCCGCGAGTTCGGGACCATAGCCACTAGGTTACAGCGGTTGTCTTAGGAGGAAGAAGCTCACCCGAAAGAGTTTAGAGATGGTAGTTTGCATCTCAAGGACACTGGGATACCACTGAAACTATAGGGGAAATAGCAATATCCATTGCGTTCTCTTATTGTTACCTTTTCAAACAATGGAAGACTAGGTTGGAAGGTTAGCGGAGCTCTTAGATTCTGCGGCTTTAATCTTTAATCGACTTGCTGTAGGATAAATTGCTTCGGCCTGTTGCTTCCCCAGAAATTTAAAGTATAAAAAAACTATTTTAAAAACTTTGCATCTTAGATTTTTAAAAATTAATATATATATATATTAATATTAATATATATATATATTATATATATAGATTTTCCTAAGAGTTTTGGAGTAACTTAACTTGAATACTAAGCAAATCAATTGGTCGAGAGCATTGTCCCGTGAGGGAGCAACGTTTGTAATACTAAATTGAAGAATTTAATAAAATTTTGAATTTGGAATAAGAATAGAGATAGATCTTATGGGTAATATGAAATTAATTAATTAGAGCAAATATTTCTTGGCCTATTTATGTAAGTATCTAACTATGAAAGAAGGTTACGAAGATCAGTCTCCTGGGATCATTCATTTATTTAATCATAGAGGAGTGGCACTGATTTTGCCTTTTACAAAAGAGATGATTCGTTAGAGTGATTGATAACATTTTCAAAATAGAAATAACATTTCATAAATGCTAATTAACTTCTTGCACGAAGATCTTTTAATAGATCGTATTATTACAAACAAAATTTAGTGGCATTTTTTTTTCTATTGCATCTGGTAAGGCCATTTATCACAAAATAATATTAAAAATCATGAAACAACATTAATATTCATAATAACTAATCATACATACTGAATCTCGCCTTGGAAAATGATTTAAAAAAACCTTTCTTAAGCCAACGCAGGGATTTTCTACAAAAACGTTTTTATCATGTGTTCCAAAGTTTGATATATTTTGGGAAAGATAAAAACGTTATCAAACTAAATACATAATCAGATGAGTTGGCGATTACACTCAAAAATTACAATTTATATAAGATAAAATAAATAAATTTTTTAAAAAGTTCATATTTTCGGGCGAAGATAGTAAAAATAATGTTGCTCGTAGTATCGAAAATTGTCTGTTTTTAGTAAGCATCATGAAGCCCTTGACAGCTGTCTAAGTCTCAGTTACTCGTATTCGTGATCATGACGCCTTTCGTACCTCAAAAATTCTACGTCAAGTTACATCATAACTTTTCAGGCCAATGAGACATTTTTCACCTTTTTCAGAAAAGATTCATTGGAAGCAACTCAACATTTTGATTTTTTCTCGGTTTTTTAAGCATAATCCAGGTCTCACCGACGGTGATGACTCGATGCGGCAACAATCAAATTTTAATTTGGCAGTAAATGAATACCAAATCAAAACTAATTTATGAATCCATGTGAAATTTGTTTCGACTCCGTTTAACAGATGGCGGCTCCAGATGGTAACAACAATTTACCTTAAAATGCCGTCTACCTTCAAATAAAAGTATTTTTTGCACCACTCTTGTATTTACAATAAATACATAGTTATATCATAAATAATATGGATAAAACTACGGGTAGGATTCGGAGCTCTGAATTTACTGTATTCCTTGGTATTTTGTAGACACGCTTTGCTTACCGTTATAATTAATATTACAATTTAATTGCTTTCATTATATAAATCTAATTTTGCTGAAGCGTGTAGGTATTGTGTAAGTATCATTCGATGTCATCAGTGTCTTATGTATGCATGGTAACTTTTGTTCAGAGATTGAAGTATTATGTAAAGATATTTTTTTAATTATCAAGTATATATTTTATCCTGTACTCTTATTTTCATTACCAAATCGATTTTATACCACTGAACCATTTATTTTCAATAAAAATGCTTAAGATAACTGACATTCTAAAATGCAACATATCTAGCATTTTTTTCTTGATTTTGCTCTTAAGAACTAGAGGGCGCTTCGTTGATATCATAATTAAAAAAAACACACACACACACACACAGAATGTTCGATAAATGTATTTTAAAACTGTAAACAAAAATGCCATGTCATAGACTAAATTATCTGTTATTCCTCTTTTTTAGAATTCGGGTACACTTTCTTCAAATTACAAGTGTATTTGAGGCCGCGGTAGCCTAGTGGTTATGGCTTCATTCGTGGCTGACGGTTTTCGTTCAGTCGCGGGTTCGATCCTTGGCCGCTAAAGACCCGCCGTGTTTCCGGGGCTGATGCACGTTAAATCTGTCGGGACCCGAAGTCCTCCCGTTGGCGTGGAGTGGATGTTAAGAGAGGAGGGGTGACAGCTCAGGTGTCGTCCTCGTCACTTGACCGTGGTTCAAAATTACGAGGTTCGTCACCAATAGCCCTCGTGTTGCTTCTAGTGCGACGTTGATATAAAAAAAACCAAACTACAAGTATATTTTTCCCCAAAGGACTGATATTTTCCAAACTATAAAATTAGGTTATTTCTTTCACTGTGAATGTAATTTTTTTTATAAAATAGATTCACAAATTTTAGAAATTACACAACATTTGTATAAAAATTGAACGGAATTTTGAATAATAAAATTAAGAAACTTTTAAATTAAATTAAAATTTTGTAATTATTATTACTTTCGGTTCATAGGATGTTATGTTTATAAGTACTCTGGCTAATTTTTAAAGTTATAAATATAAGTGGATTTTATGCGAGGTGCACCTAAAGATAAGTGTTTGACTTAGAAATGAAAATACAGCTACAGATAATGAATTGCTTACGCACAGTTATTTATGTATATAAATGTGATTTTCTTTTTACATAAGCAAGTACATGTACAGATATCTTCATGTTAAAATATGATTCACATTACCTTAAATGTAAAACAAAAGTGAGAATTATTTAAGAGTGACATAATTTAAGCTTTTTGTTCAGTGACAGTAAGAAAATTAATACCTGATTGCTATAAAAATAATTCTAGAATGTTTGTTTTTGTTTCTTTAACATTTGAATTATTTAAGAAATTCGAAATGCACTGACATCGATTAGAGCTTCATAAATTAGAGCCTTTAATGTAAAGTTTGTTCAATAATTTTAAAGATGGTCGATTAAAAAATTTTTTTTTTTGCGTTGTAGGATAAACCACGATATCAATGACCTCATCTGAAGTGAGGAGCTTTAAATAAAAGGCAGGATTTTTTTACTAACCAGGACTTCTAATCTACTCTTGAGATTAAAAAAAAAAAAAAAAAAGAAAGAAACTCTCTGTCTCCAAAAGAAGTATTTTTTCGTCATCTCTTTTATTAAAAGATGTATTTCAGGTCAGTTGAAATAAAAGATTTATTCTTTTTGAATCGATAATCAAAATGGCTTCAAAAGACCTACGAACAATTGACATTTTTTTCTTTCTTAGTTGCCGATATTCACTCCTCTTTTTATAGTCAAATTATAAGAAAAGAACAAGATTCTTAATTTGAAGCGCATCGATTCAAGACGGTAAAGGTTAAACATTTTTTGTGAAGAAGGACATTAGGAAATATTACGAGTTCAATTTCCATATTCAGATTTAGATGAAATTTGAAAAAAAAAATTTACATATACTACTACTCAAAATAATTAGGGAAGTCATGTAATTTTGAATGAAAACTGTAAAAAAGGAATGTTTTAGTGATTAATAAAGGATTTATAAGAGTCATTAAATATCAAGGGAAGAGAGGGAGGATGCGGATGGAAAGAAAATGAAAGTAAGCATGAAACAAGGAATAATTTGAGAAAGAATTATACGTCAAAAAAATGGAGATCTCCCGTTCTCTTAAATCGGAGTAAATTTATCTTATTTACAGTCATTCTTAAGATTTTGTTTTAATGTAAAATATACTAACACAAAAATCAAAAAAATTAGAAATTTTTTAATATTGGATATATTTTGTTTCAAAATATCAAACATTTCTGAAAAATGTACTTAAAAAAACTTTTTATATTAAGTGTAACGTTACAGAAATTCATTACATACTTCAATAAATTCATATTATATACTTCTATTCAATATAACTTCTTTCAACAATGTAGTGCTTTTCTTGTCTTTTTCAGGAAAAATTGAATTAAAGGATTTAATGAACAACAGATTTTGTAAAAGCAAGTTTTTATTTGTTTGTTCATTTCTTATTATTGTATTGCAAAAGATTTAATTACTTCTAAGAGCTTAAGAGTTGCAAATGAAATGCATATTGGAGTCAACCGGAATCATACAGTACCATTTTTCTCGACTTATTTCTTAAGCTTAGTAAGAATATATAATATATATATAATTCACCACTCAAGGGGTTATTGTCTTAGTTGGATTACTTTTGGCGTACCAGATCCCTTTTGAACTTTTTATCGTTTGCTTCAATTTTAATTACATTTAGCTTAAATATATTCATTTTAATCATATATCGTTTGCTTTATTTTTAACTACATTTAGCTGATATAATACTCAATTTAATGATTTATTGTAAGCTTTACATTTTAATTACATTTAACTTAAATTTATTCAACTTAATAATATGTCGTTTCCTTTAATTTTAATATCGGAAAGGTTTACTATTGTCTATTTCTCGATATTTCACCGTTTACTTTAATTCTTATATTTATTTGAGTAATTGAATAATAATTATGAAAAAAAGAGCACCTTTGGTGGCTAGATTCGGTCTTTGCAAAAATTTTGCATAGAACTTTTTTAAACAATTTCTTAAAAGAAATAAAATTATTTGTCACAAAAATTGGAAAGAAACAAAGGATTAAAATGTTTTCAGTTACATTGAAAAAGATTATATTATACAGTAATCACTCTTTAAATCGGCCCTTTTCGGAATCTCGGCCGTACCGGATTAGCTATTTTGCCGAATTATACAGCACCAATACAATTTTAATTGGGATACTAAAGGTAACAACTCTAGATGAAAAATTAAAACAATTAAAACGCTTACTTAATATTTTTACTCACATTTTGAAAAAATGATACAAATATCTCACAAAGAATTTTCGTCCCTCAAGCAACTATAAAATTAAATTCCAACAATGAACGTTAATTGAATCGATTATTCTTATGTCGATAAAAATTAATATAGCACAATGATAATTAAAACAAGTAGCGACAAGTTACTCTAATAACTTGTTTACGCTTATTTGCTTTATTATCACTTGAAGAACACCTGCTGGGCTTAGAGAACATTTTACTATGTAATATACCATATGTACGTACACAGTTGTAATATAGTGTAAACGTGTTATGTGACCCTCTAGATAACAAGAAAAACTATATTGAAATGAAAAGTGACAGTTGCGGCAATTACTGGATGAAAATGCAAGCTGGGCTATGTCAACAAATTCCTAGATCAACTAATTCCAGAATTTCCACGAACAAAAAAAAGAAAAAGTTATATACAGAGTTTTGCAATGAATAGATTTAGCCAACCAAGGTGCATTTTAAAACGTTTTTATGTATTTCACTTAGTGTGTGTCATCAAATTTTCGATCGTTAATTTAACCAACTTCCCATCAAGTTAATTAGAGCTCTGAAATTTTAGGAATCGTTCATACTCGCGTAACAATGCAATATTTATATATTTGCGAAAAGTTTTAATTAATATTTTCTTTAATAATACAGCTTAGCCTAATCACTTGGAGCGATTTCAAAAATTGGCACCAAACTTGGCGGTTTTTTTTTTTGACTCAACGTTAAGTCCGTAAAACGGAACAGGGTAGCCACATTTGGCAAAATACCACTAAATAATTCTTGTCGCCAAGGGTGGTTGGGTTGAACTGCATTCCAACCATTTAGTTTACCAGATGAATTAATTAATTTTAGTTAGTTTTAACGTTTTTATGTATTTCACTTGGTGTGTGTCTGTTTGTGTGCGTATTAGTGTGTCATCAAATTTTCTATCGTTAATTTAACCAACTTCCCATTGAACTAGAGCTCTGAAATTTTGGGAACCGTACTTACTTGCCTAACAATGCAATATTCAGATATTAAGTTTTAACTAACATTTCAATAATTTTTTAATGAACTTTGCCACCATATAAAAACGTTGTTTTTAAAAATGTTTGTTTTTTTTTTATCTCGAATTATTTATTTTAAATAATTTTTATTAAATTACTCAATCTTTATATATAAAAATTTCGTGTCACGTTGTTTATTCACAATGAACTTCTAAACTAATGAACTGAATTTAATGAAATTTTGCACACTGTGTGCAGTTTGGTCCAACTTGAGAGATAGGGTAGCTTTTACCTTAATATAGTCATAATATTTTTCTTTGCAAATTATTTGTTATTTGTTTAATTTGTGGCATCACCCAATTTCTTTAAAACGTTTGGAAACAATATTTTGTTTACAAAGCTTAAACTGTGCTTACAATAGTACTCATTTCAAGTGTTGGCATTGATTTTGATAGAAATTAATTTCAGTTAGATAATTTTGATTTTATTAGTTATCATTAATATTTCGTTAAAAGTTATGGCTAATTGGAAAAATCGAAGTTCTGTTCGAAAATACCGTTACACCAAGAATGTGTATGAGAAGAACAATGATAGATGTGTTACAACAACAGTAAGTGAATTAAAACATCAGTAACACTCAGAACCAATTTAAAATTTAGAAAATATAGACCATAACTAGTAATTAATTTTAAAATTTTAAATGATTTTATTTCCTAATTTAACTGTCTTGGGTGTTTTAAAATGGTATAATGCTTTTCGTATTTGGCTTAGCATCTAATTTGTTACTAAAATGTCCAAACTGTGAATATTCCATCTCCTTTTGTACATCTCCAAAAGTGAACAAAATGCACACCATCAACCTTGTATTTGTTTGGCATTGGGAAGGGACATTTTGCTGTAGAAAAGCTGTATTCAGCTATGAATTTGAACATTTCATCTAAGACAGCTTACAGATGTCTTGGAAAAAAAAGTTTAGAATGTTTCCAGTAATGTGGCACATAAAATTATGAATGAGGCTGCCACTGAGATTCACGAGAAAAATAATTTTGATGTAATTGTTCAGTGTGACGTGTTAAATTCTACAAATCAATTTGAAATTGACAATCAGTGGGTGGTACCGTACTCACCAATGCTTTCTAAAAATTATATGGCTCATATTAATGTCAAATTTTGCAGTTCCATAAAATCGATTAAGTACATTTGTAACTATGTTAATAAAGACATTTTTTGGCCTCGCGTATTTGAAGTACAAAGCATAAATAAAAAGGACGAAATAACACGATACCAAATGGGTAGATATATCAACATGAACGAAGCTATCTGGCATAACTATTCTTAGTTTTCCTGTACACGAAAGAGACCCTTCTGTCCAGCATCTAGCAATACATCTTGAAAACGGTCAACGTGTGTACTTCACTGAAGAAATTGTTTTCGAAAAAGCACTTGAGCCTCCAAAATTGACTCTAACCGAATTTTTTACATTGTGTCAGAAACCTGATGTTTTCGGCCAATTCGCAAAAACATTACTATACACTGATGCTGCATGTTATTATACATGGAACAAATCAGGTAAAAAAATGGGAGCCACGGAAACAAGGAAAACCACATCCTCCAATTTCAGACATATTCAAAGCCAAGAATTGGGACGACTTTACACAGTGCATCCAAAATAACGTGAATGCTTCTATTTACAGTTATTGATGGTTAATGTTCTAGGGTCGAATTTTTGAGAACAGTTAATGGTCTAGTATTCAATGCATATCAAGATGCATGTCGCGAGTTGCAATTGCTGGAAGACAACAACCATTGGGACTTGACACTTGCCGATGCAATGTTGACATTATCATCGAATAACATTCATCAACTATTTGCAGTTATTTTGACGACGTGTTGCTCATCACAAACATTGCCTTAGTGGGAAAAATACAAGAATTATATGACTGAAGATATATTGCACCGAATTAGACAAACAAACCAATACCCTAACATAGATCACACGCCAGAGATGTATAATGAAGTGTTAGTGTTGATGGAGGATTTATGTATTTTAATTTCAAATCTCCCTCTTAATTATTATGGTATGGCATCAACTGATCACCTGGCCACCGACTTAGTTTACAGTGATCCTTCTACTGTCTGGTGATTTCCGACAGACCTTACCAGTAATTCCCCGCTCTACTTTCGCCGATGTGATCTCATCCCTCTTATGACGAAGTGCCGAAACACTTCGACTGACCATAAACATGTGCGTACAACTGCAAAATGATCCGTCGGCACAAATATTTTCCGAACAATTGCTAGATATTAGAAACGGTCGAATAGAACTGAAACCAAATACGCAATGCATTAAACTGCCAGACAATTTCTGCACTGTTGCTCAGGCAAAAAAAAAAAAAATGAAGTAATTAAGAGCATCTTCCTGGACATGCCGAATAATCACTTGGATCATAACTGGCTGAGTAATCGGGCTATTTTGGCAGCCAAAAATGTTAATGTTGACGAAATTAATTTCCAAATACGAGAGTTGTCGCCAAGTAATCTGGTATCTTTTAAATCAATCGACACTGTTGCTGATGAAAACAAAAGTGTAAATTTTCCAATTGAATTTTTAAATTATCTGGTTATGCCCGGAATGCCACCACATAATCTTCGGTTGAAGACTGGTTCACCTATTATTCTTCCGCGTAATTTGAATCCAACTCGATTATGTAATAGTACACGTTTGGTCATCAAGAAGATCATCGGAAATATTCTTGAATCACCATTTTGACTGGAAAGTTTACAAGAGAAGTGGTCTTGTTGCCACGCATTCCAATGATACCGTCAGAATCTACGATACTTTTCAAAAGGCTTCAGTTTCCAATTCGCTTAACTTTCGCCATGACCATAATCTCAAGGCCAAACAATGTCAATTTGCGGCTTAGACTTGGAAAATCCATGTTTTTTCCGAGGGCAATTATATGTTGCACGCTCATGAGTGGGAAAACAATCAAATCTATTTGTGTTAGCAAGACACAAGTTATCCAAGAATATTGTGCACGGATTAGCTTTGAAATACTTTAAAACCGAATATTTTTATAATTCAAAATGATGAATAGAATTATTAAAAATAATAAATAATCTATACGCTACCAACCTCGTTTAAAAATTATCATATGTTATCAACTAAGAACTTTGTAAATTACTCATTTATTGAAAACGTAATTTCAATATGAGATGAATAAAATATAAAATTCAGAATTTTATATTGATTTGTGGTTAACATTAACTCCATGAAAATTTTCATCAATCGCCTCTAAATTTTAACGTAAGGTTCAAATCTCAATTCCGTGGGTTCTTATATTGTTTACAACGTTTTGGTCTTTATTCCTAAATAATAATTTGACTGTATTGAATAGTTTACTACAATATAATTCAACGTATAACTTAGCCACAGCCGGATCTGCTAGTTAAATGTTAGAATTAAAGTAAACTATGAAATATCGAGAAATAAACACTAGTAAACTTTTCTGATATTAAAATTAAAGCAAACGATAAATTGATAAATGGAATATATTCAATTTACCAATGTAATTAAAATTAAAGCAAACTATAAAAAAATTTGTAAAGTGATCCGGTACACCAAAAAGGATCCACCTAAAACAATTGTCCCTTGGGTGGCTGAAACAAAACAAAACAAAACTGGTAGCCTGCGTTTTTATTGATGCCAGTAAAGATCTATGAAGAGGAATAACTCAACTTGACTAATAGTTGAAGAACAACTGAACTCCACGCTAGTTGAAGAAGCATTAGAATAGCAGGGTGTCATCATGTTGGCTGGAGTAAAGAGCAGTGTATGATAATTTAGTTAGATGTTTGTTATTATTGTATGTATTGTGTGTGGTATATTGTGCAGCTTTAATACTGAATTAAAGTTTGAAGCTGAAGGAAAATATAAAATGACTTGTTATTCACTGTATATCACTCTCACCGCCTTTCAACCACTCGTCCAAGGATTCGGAATTGGTTTTACTGTGCAGGATCACAGAATGTGCTAAATTATCGAATGCCGAATTAAAGAGAGAATTTTGTGCTATGCAATAGGTACAGAGTTTTCGTCGACCTAAAATTTGAAACCTTAAGAAAAAGAATTATCATTTAATTGTATTTTTTTAATGATTTCTACATTCTTTGCTTTTATCTACGTTATTCGTTTTATTTCAATCAGTTCCATTATTTCTAAAAATTATATTTGTCTTTATTTCAATTACTTTACCATTAAAAATCCTTATATTATTCTTTATTTCATTGTACTTTTTTACTTTTAGTTTAGTAATGCTACTGTTTTACGTGATATTATATTTCTAAATATCTATAAGGAAATACTTTCCATTCTTTTATTTTTTTCGTATCGGACCGAAATTGGTGACTAATTTCAGCTCTTTTTGTATTGGCAAATGGATATAAAAATAATATGTGAAATCTGTTATTTAATGGTATTTTTAATAGAAACCTGAAATTTAGTATATATTCATGATTCCAGTTCCCTTAATAATTTATAAAAACAAATAATTTACGTAGTGTTGAATATATTTATTTTCGAAAAGTATCTCACGCGCTTTCATTTTTTTTTCTTACGAATTCAGTTTTTCTTTCAGATAAGGGGGAGAAAACTACTAATTTATAATGGTAGCTATCTTCTATCCATTTTGATATAAATTCTATGGAATTTCTATTACCGTTCTTAAATCTTCACTTTTTTTTTATCTATTTGAAACAATAAAGTTCCAAAGAAAGTGCCCAAATAAATAAATAAAATTAAATTAAAAAAATAAATAAAAATAACGAAAGTTTCTGTGAAATTATACTGTCTCTACACTCTTTGAAAAAAAAAAAAAGTTTAAAATATTTTTAGACTGAAAAATCCACATAAATTCATTGAAATAGGGATAAATTTCTTAACAAATATCGGAGGGAAAATATAAATACCCGCAGAAACTTATAATATATTTTACACTTTCTGACGAACGTTTCTGCATTCAAATATATACAATAGTAAAATTTCAGAACGTTGGTAGAAATTTCGTTGGCTTAACATTACCTTCATTAAATAAAATTGTTGGTAGACGGGAGCCTTAATTTAGATCTAACACTCAGCGTAAATTATGTTAATTGAATAGCAAATATATTTATAAATTCAAAAAGTTTGTAGTCTATTTGACAAGTATTGCTTATAACAGATAAACAAGAAAAAAAAAAAACTTCAGATTAACTCATGTAGACTTTACATATGTGACAAAAAACGTCACATATGTAAAAGACATCATTCACATGAATTTAATGTTATGCAAAGATATAATAATTTGATTATGTAATTTTTGCAATAAGTTTCACTTTAGGATTCAGCAAACATTTTTGATATCCAGTTTTCATCAAAGTTCAGTTAATTTATCTCTAACCACAGAAATGCTACATGACGTCATCTAGAGCAGTAAATTCGAATTAATAATTGCTTTTTCAAAATATCATTTGATAAATTAATTTTATCTTTTGCTTAAAATTGTCATTCATTATTTTTTGTTTGAAGAAAAACATTGCTATTATTGATGCTTCTGTAACTGCATTTTAAAAATAGTTTAACACTTTCAGACTGAGATGATGTGCATGTGTAACATTCGTATCCCCAATAAATCAATGTTTGTTCTAGATCGGTGAGAGTGCTTTAATTTCATTTGCGTAACAGAAACTTTTGTAGTACATTTAACGGTTCGTCGAGTCGGAGATTTATACGTTGAAACTTTTGTTTATGTTCCATTTCAGCTTCTGATTCATTCTTATTAATGTTTGTTCTGAACTGTATTCGTGGCGTAGCATGCAGTGAAACATTCGTATTTTGTTTGGTTTCAATTCTTTCTCGTAGAACATGTCGAAAAATTTATTCCATACAATTTCCTTCTCAGACAAACTCAATTCTGCTTATTATTTTTTTGGTTAGTGCATAACATTTCAATTCTATCCAAAAATTTATTATAATCAATTCCATCCTAAGTAAATTCAATTACGATGTTTTATTTTAGAAAACACATAGTTTTTTGTTTTAGTTCCAATTTTTTGGGGGACGAGAGGAAAAACTTATTCTATTCGATTTCTTCGTAGACAAATTCAATTGAATATTTTTTTTTTGGTTAGTGCAGAGTGTTTTGTTGAGTTTAAATTCTTTCGTAATGCATCTGAAATCAAATTAGAATCATAAGAGAAGTACTAAAGTATGTATTATCCATTTCAAAACAAAAACTGAAGAGATGTCGATAATTTAGATCGAATGACTGAGTTAGAGGTTATATATATATATAATTTAATGATGTATATGAAAGGAAAGATGTCGATGTTTATTTCATTGAAAATGATGGGATATTTAAATAATTTGAACTAATATTGGCTCTTAATTATACAATTACTCATGAGTATTCTAAATTTAAGTAAGAATTTAAGTGTAATGAACCTTCCACTTTAATGCTTCTAACCATTCCGGGAGTAACTGATGAATGATTAACTATTCGAATGGCTGTTTCAGGTAATGAAAACATGTCAAGAGCACAGAAATTGCAGTGCTTTGAACACGGATGCACAAAATATTGTTCATTAATAGAGGCAGTAATTTCAATATCATAATGGATACCATTATGTTAGAAAGCTACTTTAACAAACGGTAATACTTTGTTTGATAGTGGAAAAAAACAAATCTTGAATTGTGAATCATACCTAAAAGTATTGAATTATACATTCAAATATTAAATAACATTGACGCGAATAAGGAATTTGTGAGAATTTTAGAATATATAGAATTCACAAGATAGATTAAAGCACTGATACTAATCTTAAGTTTTTTGTGCTTTTCAAATTTGGTCTTAAAATCAACACTTAGTTTTGAGAACACTTTCAACCGATAAGATACTAAATTTGGAGGATTCGCTTCAATTGCTTACAATTCATATTAGGGCTATGACTAGCAATCTAAATATATAAAGGTACGTTTAAGAAAGATAACTTCAATTGCATCTTAAAGGCAGTCATTGTGAAATATCACATATTATAGTCGCTATAATATAGATCAGGAATTAAAATTAACGAGAAGCATTCTCAAAATTATTAATTCAAAATCCTAAGGAATTTTTTAAAAATAATCTCAGTTGTTTTAACTTCACCCTGTTAAATATTATAAGTTAAGTAAAAATAGATATGTACTTGTAAAACACCTCACCAAACTACGAGTACTTTCTTTTGAAACTGCTAGTGTTAGGGACAGACAAAATGGAGTAGATTTTCAATATTTGTAACCGTATTTTCACTTGATTCTGCTCGAAATGATAATGTTTCTAATGGTATTCGAAATTAGGAATTTATATCATGCATTTCAAATGTTGATTCTGACATTAAAATTCTTCTCTGTACAGTCATAAATTCATGCAAAGGATTATGACAAGATCTGTTGCGATTCTTGTCACCATGCATAACTGTCAAGAAGGTTTTGCTTTAAGAATTATAGTAACGTAAATGATCTTAGGATTAAGTCCTTATCGCTGAACAATGCAAAAGAGGGAAATCATTTCTGGAGGAGCTTCATCTTGTCGCGAAAATAAATTATGAGAAATTTTTCTGCTAAACAAATAATAGGGAATTTGCCGAAATTCAAGATTTATCTCTAAACAGTGTTCCAAAATACCGGTCTTGAATTTGCTGGATTGTTTTCATCCGAAGTTTCAATGGGTGAAGAAGTCGGAATATCAAGAGCGTTTTCGCGTGACTCGCAACTGAAACAGTTCACTTTGAAGTTTTAAGCGGCTTGTGAAATAGAATTTCATCAATTCTTTGTAGAGATTTGAAGCAAACGAGGGTAAGGCTTGCGGATATTGCTCCGACACAGGAACTAACCTTCATGTTGGGTGAAGGAAACTAAAAATTGGAACCCCACAAGAGTTGATAAAGGACGTCCACATTCACCACTTCTTTGCGACTCACAATATTATCTGGTGTTTCATTCTCCATCGTTCCACATTTCGGATGTCTTTGAGAATCCATTGTTAAATCGCTCAAATGATTTTTCTCTTCACTAACCTTGGGTGCTTTAATTGAGATTGATTGCATGAAATATCAATTTCTTCCCAACTAAAATGAAATGTGATTATGCAAATTAGCGGCAGGTGAAATAAAGTGAAATGAGATGGATATGATGGTATTTAAGCAAAAGGAAGTTTAGTGGATAGAGGTCGAGTAGGACTAGCGCTGAGTGTATGCCTTACAAGCGATAGCGGATATCAAGAGTTGTTACGGGCGATAGCGGTCGCTGAGGATTCGAGAAATCAAGTCAGCCTCAACTATAGAGATTTTGGTAAGAGAGTATTAATTCGGCAATAGATGAATAAGTGAATCAATCTAAGGGGTTACCAAGGAGCGCAATTATTCATTTTACAAAGTTAACAAATGAATAGTTGCGTGAAAATAGACTAGTGTGTCCTTCTGTAGGTCATTGATTTTTAGAGTTAGTTGCATTTGACTGAGTTATGCCTCAAGAGTCAGGTAGAAGTGATTCGCCACAGAGTTATGGGGTATGCATTTTACATTTTAAAAACTTGCAGTGATAGTATCTTAGTTAAGGTGTGAATGAATGAATTCAAGGCCTCTTTATGAAATTTCTGGCGATTTCATCGATTATAGCACCCTTAAGTCAGGATATTGATTAATCAGAAAACCGTAAAAAGCAATACCACAATCACCGATTCCAAACAGCATCAGCTCCTGGACAAATAATGCATGGCTTCAACGTACAATACAACATTCCTGGAAATGATCGTTTGCAATAAAATAGTGACAAATGTTATTAACCCTAACATGCACTTTTTTGATTTTTCTTAAATATTTTATTAATATTAATTTTACTTCATTTAAATATAATTTTACTAATATCAACAAAGGAAGTTATCTCTTTCATACGCTAGTTTCCTTATAATTTCTTATTGAAAATGCTCCAACTATTTTTAAAGGATTTTATTAATATAATTTTTTTGATATTTTCATACTGAAAATAATCCGGCTACTTTTTATCATTTTATTGATATTTATTATTATGGATTTTGTAGCATATAAATATAATTTTATTAATAAAAACAAAGGCTGCTTTACCCATCATACACTATTTCACTTTATTTTCTTATTGAAAATATTCTAGCTGTTTTTAAATTGTTTTAATAATATTTTCTTGCGCCATATGTGATTTTTTATATTGTATTTCTATTTTGGTATATTCAGTAAGTTAAGCTCCTCTTTCATGGCAATTGTAATTGCGAATGTCGAAGCAAAATAATATTTCACTTAAGCACATGATTTATCGTGTTATCGGTAAATACATCGTAGAGTCAATGGTAACAACTTCAGATTAAAATTCGCCATTTACTGGTTAACTGGTATTGCAATCCTCAGTACACAGAAAAAAAAATGATTGATTCAAACAGAAATGATTGGTACTCCAGAATAAACTATTTAATGTCGAAGTATTTATCTATCTATCTTTGGAGTTGAGGTCTTTATCCCTAACATTAAGCAAATGTACCATTAAGTCTTTTCTTCCAAATTTAGCAAAGAAGACTCAATGAAACAGCCGTTGTGGGGTTCGTGGGTGGAAGAATTTCGTATATTGACAATTACATTGGATCTTATTCCGGATGCTTTCTCGACAGCTGTTCCGTCGTGTGTAAAGTCCTCAGTCTCAGCTGCTGTCAATCCGATGGGGGTGGATATCTCTTTTTTTCCAGACACACCGACTCGATTAGATAATCTTTGTGTAGGATGCGGCGAGAAGACTGAAACACCTTCGTGACATTTAAGAAAGTGATTTCAATTGAAAAAACAATTAATGTGTTCTAAAAGCGAACTTTGGTGTCCAAAACTAAATCTATGAGAGTCTTCATTTTTGGGTGATTATGTCCAGAAGTACCGCATAGACTTAATCTCCTCAGTATCAGCGTCGTCTGTAGGAGACACTAAACAACACTTTCAAAAAAATGTCGCCAAGTTAAATAAAAGGCGTCATTAGTACGCTGAATAGTTAATTTTCTTCTTAATAGATGGTGGTTCAAAAAAAAAAAAAGGATTTTTAGCGAACATTTTGCATTCGTATTTTATTTATGGTAAAATGAAAAATTTGTTTTCATTTTACCATAAATAAAAGAGAAAGAAAATTATACGCTTGCGCATCCCTAAGTGTTCATATTTTTTATTATTTGTGTGGTAAAAAATTACTGAACACAATGTTGAATTCCTTAAACTTGCTGTTTACATATAACATTATTAATTTCTTACTCAAATCTTCCCACTTCTGATTTAGGACAAATTGTCGCCTGTAGGAGACATTGAGTCAATAGCTATCATGATCATTCGATTTGAAACTATAATTACGGCATATATTTCAGCTCGGAATGATATTCTTTAGACTTATCTCTAATGTCCTTATCTCCTTATCTACTTATCTCCAAATGTAGATAATTAAAGGAAACATACATAAAGGAAGTATCTGTATATGTCAGAAAATGAGATGAAACATAATTAGTGATCACTGCAATTATGTCTAATTTAAAATTTCCCTGAATTCAAATGTATTGGGTAGAAAAAAGTTATAACTCCCAGAAAAATCTATACTATATTTGCAGACAAATGTTTTTTGGAAATCACGAGTTTTCAATAACAAACAGCTTAAAATTCAGAAATTATTTAATAGTATAAGATAAAGAGAGAAAGAGTGAAAAAAAAAACGAATGTGACAAATTTTGGAAATTAAGACTCTTCTGCAAACAGCTCGGACAGGAATATTTTGTGATTCAAGTTTTACATCGTGCTCATTATGCTAATTATTATGAATTACTCATTAAATTAAGATTAAAGAAATATTTTGAATTAACATTATAATGTCACTTTGTCCCAATGTCTCCTCCTGGAGACAATTTCTCAAAAATAAAAATTAAAATAATTTTTTTAAACATTTTTTCGGTACTTTTTCTTGTATTTAGAACCGATTGATACAAATTATTCTAAAATTTATGATTCAAAGTTGACCTTGGGTCTGAGGAGGTTAAATTAAATTTGTTATGTACACAAATTTATATAATACAAAAATAAAAACATTGTTCAGTATTTATAGCACACACACTTCATCGTGTGTATCGCTCATCAGTGCAAGAAAATCTGAAAGTGAGATTACAAACAGTGATAAAAAAAAATAGACTAACAGTGAATACGATCACCTTTTACAGTTAGGCAATGATCAAAACTTGATTTCATGCTGGAATTGATAAAGTTTATGACACCCTGTGACAGTCGATTTCATTTCTTCAACGATGCTGTATACAAATTCTGAATTACTCTGTGAGGGGAAGTCGAGTTGCAGTTAACTTCTTAAGAGCAATTCAAACATATTTTGCACCCTACCGCCCGTTAGTGGGCGTTTCAACTTTCAAGGAGGGTGGTAGGGTTTTGCCCGATACTCAAACCCTTTCTTTTTTTAAATTTATTTTATTTTCTGAAAACATTGAAACGGAAATTTTTATAGCATTATTCCAAAAAAATTTCATTAGGTTCTCGTAAAATTCTTTATTGTTTATATTAAATACTGATACGCACATTGAAACGCAAAATAATGCATTCTAGCTACGTAGTTTCGGTGGAGATACGTCATCATTATGAAGTTGCGTCATTACGAATGGTATAAAAACGGGAGCAACCGAGTGGTTTGTGATTAGTTGTCGACTGGTCAAGATCAGATCAGCATATTTGTGAAAATAAGATAGCACCCTCAGCTACAAACAAAATATTGGGAACCCATGTCACAAAGACAGAAATAGGCGCGTGGTTATATTTGCCAGAGTATCTGAAGTTGGGTTTCATAACATCTGTTGTAATTAAAGGACATCCGATGTACTTATTGTGCCATAAAACATTATCTAATGAGTCAATAAAGACAAGTCGATTGTGAGAACATCTTATTTACAAAGTTTCTAAATGATAAGGGTAGACCCACTCAATATTTTCAGGACGCGGGTAATTTTTTTTAAAATTCGTACAACAGTGGTTTCAACATTTAAGAAACAGCATGCAGCGATCGAAGATGGATTAATTGTCGCTTATTGTATTTAACAATCAATTGCTAAAAGTATTAACTGTTACAATATTGTAGAAACTGTAATAATACCCTCCATAAAAGAATTTATCCCAAGAACAATATGCATCAAGATATACCTTAAATTTTTTAAAAAAAGTTTCCTTTTAAGCGATAGCACAATAAAGCGACGAATTGGAAGAAATGGCAGGATATATTTAATAAAAACTCTCAAGTATTATATAAAATCCTTCATTTTCAATGTAATTGGACGATCCTACCATTGCAGATAATTATGCTTTATTGAGGGCATGTGTACGTTCTTTTTATGAAAACAATACATTACGAGAAGAAATGCTATTCTGAATAAATCTCATTATAGTTACAACAGACTATCTATATTTAATGCTATAAGAAATCATACTTTAAAAAAATAATAATCATTTGAATAATATTGATGTAAGCGCTACTGATATAGGACCATTAATGGTAGGCTTTTATTGTTCGAATTGTTGCTGATCTGAAGGAAGAAGCGTCAAATGTTTTATATACCCTTTGCGTGGTGCGCAGAAAACATATTGTACGAAAACATCTAAGTATAAGTCTCCATTCTTCTCTAACTATAATAATTCGAATCGTTAACAAGATCAAATCCAATGCAAAAAAGTGACATAATGTGTCAACCGCTTTTCCAGGGCTATAACGAAGATTTTGTTTTAATGTATTTACCCTAAGAAGCTCGATAGCCGCCAAACAGTACATCTTTAGTTCATTTTATTGCATTATATGTTAGTGCAATACATTTTTTTTGTGAGTAATAATGAGATCACTCTGAGTCAATAGTTAAAAACAGTACGCAATGATGTATTTTAGTTGGCACATATTTTCAAGATAATGATGTCGATTTGCTGCTCCAACTTCTATTAGGTTGGCAAAGTATTGTGTCATTATATATTGACAAACATGAACAACTTCGTTATAAATCATTGAAGAGAGAATTTCATCAGAGAGTTTCCTGAATTATCATCTAGAAAAGATAATAGATATTGACTAATTTAGTAGGCACCTAAACGAACTCAAGTTGGACATGGAAAAATGATTTGAAGATATTTTGAAATTGAAGGTGTATAACTGGATGAAACATTCATTTGGGAAATAGTAGTTGATACAAGTTACTAAGAATTGTTAAAAATTAGATATGATGAAGAAAATATACATAAATTCGATAGTGGTAGATATAAAAACGTATGGCAATATAAAAAAATGCCTATTTTAAATAAAAAATGTGGAATATATATATATATATAATCTTATTCTGATACCTTTTCCTCACCTCATATCTTGAGGGATCAGGCGTCAATGCTATTAATTTTATTATGACCAAAGAAAGAAACCGACTGAATATTTTCGAAAGAGGAGAACTTCGTTCGTTCTTTACAAGAATTGAATCATATATTCAGTACTTAGGTTAGCAGCACAAGCCTTAGGGATTTCATTCGTAATTTAATTACTTAAATGTAATTTCATCAGACAAGTCTATATATGCAAAGCATAAATAAAATGGATGATATAACTACTGTAATTTATTTTGTAAAGATTAATTCAGCCAAACTTAGTGAAAGTCAGACATAAATTATTTGGTAAGTAATGTTATTACCTGCCTTGATTTGCTGAACTCTGATTGATAAATGTTATAAAGAAGTTACTTCTCTGCTTTATAAATCACCATTAACGTGGAACAGGTGGTTGGTCACAAAATTTAACTATTCACAGAGATATTAAAGTGAATGGTAGGTAAAAAAAGGTTGACTACCCCTCATCTACATGATTAAAACCAAGAAATCTGGCTGGCCAATCTATCCGGCGTATAATCTCCCATTCAAAAATCCTTCGGATAGAAAAGCTTTATGTGAATGAGCATTGTCATCCATAAAAATGAAATCTCTGCCCAAAGTTTGCGTTTTTGTTTGGAGTAATTTATTTGACCTTTCATTTAATACTTTTCGAGAAATTTCTCCAATTTTGCGAATTATCTTAATACTGAACTCCAGTGTATTATTAACATATGTATTTCGAAGGCTACGACAATGTATAACATTACTTGCAATGATTTCAATATTGGCAACATAATATACAGTATAATTATAATTATATATCCGTAAGCGAAATTTTTGAAAAAAAACTCAGACCACTAAAATTTTGGTTTCTTATCACAGCTCAGATTATAAGTAAATCGAGCTACAGTGACCATTCAAATTTATAAAATTCTATTACCCAGCTTAATCGGCTTATTATCGGCTTAACAGGCCATTCAGTTGAAGATGTGACGTATTTATTTCTTGCTTTCACTATTTAATGTTCATTCAAAGCGGTTTTTTTGTTCCACGGAGTACTTTGTAGTTATATATATATATATAACACAAATCAATAACTCCCGAGACTAACCCAGAGATGGCGCTCGTAGTAAACCAGTAACCAGGTCTTTCTAGAGTACTAACCTTTGCTTGAAACGTGTCAAAATTTTAAGTCGATCGGACCAGAAACAGCTGAGTTATCGAGGTTGGAGTAAAGTCGTTTTGTAGTTTGTTTAAAAAATGGAAAAAACCGAGTTTCGTGTTCTGATAAAACATTGTTTTTTAATGGATAAAAACACCGTGCAAGCGAAACAATGGATTGAAAAATGTTACCCGGACTCTTGTTCATCAAAAGCAACGATTTGTCGGTGGTTTGCCGAGTTTAAACGTGGTCGTACCGACACAAATGACGCGGAACGCTCGGGTAGACCTGTGGAAGCCGTTACACCGGAAAATGTGAGTGAAGTGACAAAAATTATAATGAAAGATCGTAAAGTGAAGCTCCGTGAGATGGCTGAGATGACACAGATATCATATGGAAGTGTATTTACTGAAAAAGGGTTTTTGAAGTGAAGTGAAAAAGGTTTTTTCCAAGTGGGTGCCGCG
>BMAW01087136.1:327130-353141 GCA_019974015.1 Nephila pilipes
TATATATATATATATATATATATATATATATATATATATATATATATATATATATATATTCTTTCTAACCAATAGCAAACCAGCCTCTCCGAACACTCTGTACAGCAAGTTCTAAATCCACCTTCATCAAGCTACTTCAGAGTTTCTTCAAGATCCGGGCAAGAAGATCTCTATACCCCGTAGATTGTCAACGTTAAGTATTCTTTCATTTCGCCGACTTTCAAATTGAAGGTTGAAATTGTTGATGTTTCTAAGAAGATTGAATTCGCTTTTTTTAAATAGTATTTTTACTTTTCAACTCCGAAGGCAATAAAATATAAATAAAAATATATTTAACAATAAAATAATTCTCAAAATTTGTTTTTAAGTGAATAAGAATTTTATATTACTAAATCTAAAATTTGAAGTCGAATTATGATGTTGTTTATGATTTATTTATTTAACTATTGATAATAATTTGTATATTGATTTATAAGTATTTAATACTCACATTTCCGATTCATGATAGATTCACAGTATACATGAATACGAGGGAAATTTATATACCTTCTTTTCTTACGATTATATTATAATTAAAACACTGATTTCGATAGTCCTTTTACTTCAATTAAACACAATTTCCCCTTCTAATCCACTAAATATTGTAATAAATTTAACTAGTATAAGACGTTTATCAGAATTTACATAAAATTTTAGATATAAAGTAACGGATTCGTAACAAAAAAGATTTTTATAAGGTTTTAATTTTGGAATTATTATTGTCTAAGCAAATGCGGTTGAGTTTTAATCCCGTCATGATGTAAATTGAAATAGCGTCTATATTTTCAAATGACTTTTAATCAAATAATTTAACTTTTCGTGTTTATTGAAACGGTTTAGATTTATTAATGTCCCACAAGAAGCAACAAGAGAGCTATTAGCGACAGACATCGTAGTTTTTAACCTCTGTCAAGTGACGAGGACGACACCGGAGCTGTCACCCTCGCTACTAACTTCCCCATCACGTCATCTGGAGGATTTTGAACTCTAACAGATTTAACGTGCATCAGCTCAGCTACATAGAGTGTCTTTAGTGGCATTAAGGCTCGAACCCGCGACTCGACTAAAACGCCGGCCGCGACCACAGACTACCACCACCACCACGCGTGTTTATTAAAATGAAGCACTCTGGTTTCCTAAAATAAAGTGATTGTGGTAGCCTCATGGTCACGGAAACGAACTAGCAGAAAACGCTATGTAACTCAGGTAGTTCTCTCACCTGATCGAGGATTAAAATTATGTGGTCTGCCGCCAATAGCCCTCATGTAGCTTTTAAGTGCTCTGTTAACAAGAAATTTTTTAAGAAATAGGGACAGATAGGAGAAAGTTGCAGAACATTCCAACTTTCAGTCCCAAGAACATTCTGCAACGGCATTGATTTTTTAAAGATACAATTTGCTGGGGCAGATAGAAAAACAATGGCTGTCTAAGCGTCTTGGGAAAAACGATGGAAAAGGGTGAGGCAGTTTTGTTCGAAGTCCACGGAAGTCTATGACTCACTGCTTACGCACTATCCATGCAGGAAACACTGCAAGAACTAAAAGAACGCATTTGCCCAGCAACAGGAACAATCGGCAGTTGATACTACAAAATAAGTGGAACGAATTTGATTATAGATTACAAGTTTGTTGCGTAGCAAAAAGGGGTCACATACCAAACATTTGTAATTGAAAACAAAACTTGGTATATTTTTCTTTCATTTCGTGTATCACTCATTGTAATATGTGTGAGTGAGTGAATGTAAAGTTTATTGGCGCAAGAGCCAGATATGGCTATGCTGCGCCAAACAAGATTAAACTGTGGTCTAGACGTGAAATTGAAAAAAAAGGTAAAAATGTCTATACTAATTACAAAAGACACGGTGTAATGGATTATAAAATTCCTTTCCTATAAAGAATAGATTTTAATTAAAGCAGATATTAATTCAGCATTTTAAATATTGTTAAATGAGTGAGTGAAAGTAAAGGTTATTTGTGCAAGAGTCAGGTGTGGTTATTTTGATCAAAACAATATTTAATTGTGGTTTAGACGTGAAGAATTGAAAAAAAAGGACAAAACTTGCTTGACAAGAAGGAGGGTTGAAAATAGAGAAAGATCGCTAGGGTATCCCGGGAGTGCGTCACCCGTGTTTACCAAAGACAGTAAACCCCATGGGAAATTGTAACATGTGTATTAGCTAAATAGATACAAATATTTAAAATACAATCATTCCTTTGTGCTAACCTCTTATAAATTTTTCCTTGACTTCTTTACCTTATACGAGTATTTCATCATTGTTATGATGATTTTGCTTTATTTTGAAGTCTAATGTACATTATTCGAGTGTGTGATTCCCCACTGGGCGGCACTACCCACCTTGTACCTCGAAGACATCTAAGATGCAATTTTGGTCAAAGACTAATTAAGAGATAGTTAAATTCTCCGGTCACTCCTGGGCTAAATTCACATGAATGCACTGATTAGTACATTTTAATTTTGCTCCCTATACTTAGAACATGAATGAGTGGCAACATGCTCATACATTGTGACGCTCAGAGCGTCATAATGTATGTACGTATGTTCCGGCTACGTATGTTCCGTAATGTCGATTCTATGAAATCTCCCACTTTTCATCTTAGTTTTTTTAGTTTAGTTTAGTTTTTATTAACATCGCACTAGAAGCAACACGAGGGCTATTGGCGACGGACCTCGTAATTTTGAACCACGGTCAAGTGACGAGGACGACACCTGAGCTGGCACCCCCCTCTCCTAACATCCACACCACGCCAACGGGAGAACTTTGGGCCCCGAACAGATTTAACGTGCATCAGCCGCAGCTACACGGCGGGTTTTTGGCGGCCAAGGATCGAACCCTCGACTGAACGAAAACCGCCGGCCGCTAGTCCACGACCTTGACCACTAGGCACTTTTCATCTTAAAGCACAACTACTACTAAAGAAGCTAAACTAAAGGAAAGTAATAATATTTTTTTTTATAAAATCTGATATTTGATGTATAAATATTAAAAAGCAATGATTCTATTCTAAATGTTTACCGATTTTATAAAAATGAAATGATTTTGTTTTGATAATTTGTACTTTATCTGCATAACTTATAGCCAATAAGAAGTTATATTTGTTTAAAGATGCACGAAATAATTGAAATGTATTTTAAGTAATAATTGAATGGTTAAATTTAAAAAAAAAACCCTGATATTATCTTTAATCACCAAACACTACAAGCAATTTTTTTTTCATTTTATATTAAATGAGCTGCATTAATTTATTCAATAACTAATATTATTGCGTCTCAATTCATTACAACTCAAACCCACTCCATTCATAAGACGCAAATGCTTAAGGGAATCAATTGTGCTTCTACCTCATCATCATCTATATTCCTATCATTTAATTCGATTAGTTTAAATAAGGTTCTTACGTTAAGCCAATTAGTCTGCAAATGGCGCAAAAAGTACTATTTTTTCGCCGTATTTGGCGGGGAATCATTACTCTCAAAATAGAATTGTTTAGTATGATACTAAATCATTTAAAAGGAGACAAATAGGAATAGAATATAAGCTTTTAGATCCAATGGAATCTTTCTATTAATTTTTTTGCTCTTAATTTATTGGTAGCACGTTAATGTTTCTTTACAAGACGGTTTTTGTAAGAGGAAGTAGCATTTTTTAAGACTAAATACGGTAATCGATTCTTTTACGTATACCAGAAAAACTATTCGCAAGTTTTTTTCCCACATGAAGATTTAATTTGAATGTGTTCTTCGTTTTAGCTGAGTACAGAAAGAATGACATTTGTAACGTACCATGCCATGACTTATATTTTGTTGTACAATGTAATAAAAATGTACTAACTATAGATAAAATATTTAAAAACAGTTTCTTACAAAGAGAGAGAGAGCATCCCCATTAAACGCATTTTATTTTATCCTGTTAACTTTGATAACAAGATTCTGTTTATAGTTTGAAATAAAAGAAGTAAATAGATTAAGGAATTACAGTAATGAAATGCTGTTCGAAAAGAAAGAATTCATTACTTAAACTTAGATTAATTCTAATATTAAATATATTTTCAAACGAATTCTATGTTGATGCCGAGTTCAGATTAAAATCTAATGTTGTAAATTGGCGCAATGGAGAGTTTTATTCCATGAACGAAAAAAAAAAAAAATAGCTTTGATAATTTCACTTCAACGTGTGCTAAATCACCTTTTTGTCACCTTTTGTTAAACTCACGCGCTTTTGTTGACGCCATTTTCTGAAAACAACGAAATATTAGCAAATTTTTAAATAATAATTTAGCGTTTTGCTTTTCTGAATAAAATATTATCGTCAACTTCAATGATTTATTTTTTTCTTCAATATTTATCGTTTGCTTTAATTTTAATTATATGAGTACTTACTTTGACTTTTTATCGTCCAATCGATTGTAATGACTAATTTTTATTGTTGAAATTGGCATCGCTGTTGTACATTCGAATGTTTATATTTTGAAGGGTAGTAAAGCATTCGAAAAAAAAGATAGAAAAAAAAAGTTGCTGCTGATCGGAGAAAAGACATATGCAGTGATATTATGAGATGTATTAGGAGAATATATTTTTCACACGCATAGATAATATAATTTATAAAGAACTTGAATATGTGTAACGAATGTGTTTCATAGTCAACTTAAGTTTAATTTTTTTCTAAGAGTCACCACTTTCCTATAAAAAAAACAATACAAAACATGTCCATTATTACTATATTGTTCTCTGAAGCAAGACTTGTTTTCAAACTTTGTGAATAAAATTTGTTCATGTTTTCTTTTAATTATTGAAAAATTGCTTTTTTTTTTAACCACCAATATTGGAATGAGATATAGAATTTTGATAGAAGAATTTATTATTCAGAATTCGATCTGATTACGAAAAGATAAAGATACTTTTTAGTTCTATAAATCTTTGAATTAAATAAAAATCAATAAATTATCTATTTACCAGTTGACTGATTTGTAAAGCGTGAGGTAAGATCAGTATGATCTCGTGCTTTAAATGAACCAAACACCCTCATCGTAGTGTTGACATAATCGTTGTCGGCGTGTCACTGACCGCCTAAATGTTTTTTCAAGTGAAGGAGCAAGTGGAAGTCACTGGGAGCTCAATCAGGGCTATATTGAGGGTGATCATGTAACTCCCAGTCATATGTTGTGACGAGATATCGGGTTCGATCCGCCAAGTTTTGGATGGGCATGGCCATGCAGCAAAACAATCCTTTCACTTGGCATGTCCTCCCCTTTTGCTTTGGTTTACACGACGCAAGTTTAGTCAAGGTATCACAAATATGTCTCGGAAATCATTGTGTCAACCCAGACAAAAAAGTCCGCAAGCAATGCCCACCTGCCTATCCCAAAACGCAATGCGCATGATTTTGCACACTAAAATTGTTCGCTCAAGTTACCTTTTCTCGGTTATTTTGAATACCTCCATTCCATGGATCGCTGTTTTGTTTCCAGTGCCACATGAGTCACGTGACTAGACCCTTCATTGATCTGCTGATGAATTTAGGCAGATTTCATGCCTTTTGCTTGCAGAAAACGAATCGTTGTGCGTTCTTCATAATCGCTGACATTTTCAATTCTGTGAGGCATTCTAAATGTTCACAAACGAACGAAAACATGGACGAAGGCTTCTGTGCTGGGGACTGTGATTAATCAACACGTGTAAGTACTTAATGGAATGTAGGAACTCAATAGTTCTCACTTACGTAGAACGGTGACAGTAGAGCCGCAGCTACCATACTTGAAAACGGTACTTACTTAATAAACAACCCTAGTAATATTTGTTATAAAAAAGAGTAAAATTATCACTGTTTAAGAATAGGAAGAAATGAATAATAGAATAGAATATTTATGTGTTAATGAAATTAAAAAGTTATCAAAACATTTTTAAGAGATTTAAATGGGAGACTCACAGTGATCAACTGACTAAAGTTTTTCGGAAACTGTGGCAATAGCGGACTCAGAAAATTAATTTGAGAGAATTGTAAATAATAATAATTAATCATTAATATAATGTTCACTTATAAATAAAAAACAAAATTTTAAATTTTATTTAATATTAATTAATTAATCTATGTAATTAATAGTGATAGATATTTTTGTAAAATTCCAACAAAAGACCCCGGCCTATTGGAAAATAACTCGAATTTAAGTTTAATTTGATTTTCTATTTCACTTTTGAAAATGAAAATCATGATATATCTCTTTCTTATGTTTTGATTTCATATTCAATTCAGGATTTCATATATAGTACAATTCTTGCATATTCATCGGATAATTTTTCTTTTAAAGCAACAATTTTTATCAATAAGTTTCATTTTATAAATTATTTCTTATTTAATTTAATGTTATTTTGAGGGGTAAGTAAGATTCCGTTACATTTGTCTTGAATCAAAAAAATTGCATTTTCGGTCAAGCACCGATTTTTTTTAGATTTTGAAGTAAAAGTTTCAGAAAAATAAATGCTACCTTAGATCTATACATATTAAATTATAAACTCCGTTTTAAATGTAAGAAGTTTTAGTATTTTTTATACTAGTTCTATGAAACGATATTTATTATACAGTTTTGAATTAATAAATTGGAATGAGATACTCATTAATAATTTCATGTTGTAAAATGAAGTTATTATAACATGCTTATAAATTATTTAGCATTTACAATTCATTGCTGGTATCATAAGAAATGCAATGGCAGGCACACAAATATAAAATATGAAGTAATTACACTGTCTTAAAGTTTTCAGAAAATATTTTTAAGCTATTATTTGACACCATTGTGAAAGGTAAATAGATAAATAATCTTAATAAAATAATAATAAACATAATATTGTGGGATAAGTCTTATCACAACCTCCTGTAATTATTAAAAGAACTATCATTAATTCTTTTACACATAAAACCAGTGTCTGTTTGAGCATTGGTTCCATGGAGCAGTTTTGACCTATAGATCCAGTGGTATCTTTGTTAATGACGGTAATCGACCCCCAGGAGTAACGTTGGCAACAAAGATACCACTCGGATAACAACGGTAAATTAAAACCGTCGTTATCCAAGGTGCGAGTTTCCACAGGTAAAATAATTGTATTGATTAATTCTTTCCAGCGAGATTAACGAGGCGTCGTAAGTGAAGGTTTGCGTCCTTACTTGTGACAATATTTGCTTACAATAACTTGTAAACTAAGGTACCTTTGAATTTTCAAAATTTATGGACTAAAACAACATATTTAGTTGTTATCATATTAATGATTGCAAATAAACATTTTTAGCAAAATGATTGAGATTTTAGGGAGCGTCGCCATTTGATTATATATATATATATATATATATAAATGCCCCGTGATATTAAAATCAACATACTGTTTGAAAGACGATAAGTAGGTTTACGCACACACAATTCAAAGCATTACAATTGTTTTTTTCAAAAATAGGGTAAAATTTTTAAAAACATTTTGCAGGCTTTCTGCGTTCTCTGGCTATTCTATCGTCAATTGCACCCCACGACATGACCTCTAGGCTACAGGGGACAATAAAAGGAAGAGCAGGCGATTGGCAGAGTCTGAAAGGCGCAGACGCACGAAATTTGGTAAGTTAAGATTATGGATAATGATCGTATGCACTTTGAAGCGATTTTTTTTAAACTTATTTTTCGGTTTTCTTAAGCGATTTTTGCCTATTTTTGTGTTTGTTTTGTGTCTTCTACAAAACTTCACAGGATGTCGAATCTTGCCCTGTCTGATAGATCCAAGTTAAAAAAATATAATAAACTGACATTGTTTGGGTCTATTTTTGAAAATAGCTTTGAAAAGTATTTATAACCGATTCTTTTTTTAAAAATTTTTTTCATTCAGAAATCTATTGGTCCAGATGTCACTGTAATGATAAAGTATAGTAAATGAACATTTGCATCTCTTTTAAAAAGAGAGGCTACAGTAGCCTAGTGGTCACAGTCGCAGATTCGTCAGTCGTGGGTTCGAACCCCGATGCCACTAACGACCCACCATGTAGCCGAAGCTGATGCATTCTAAAATTGTCGTGGTTCAAAGTCCTCCCGTTGGCGTGGTGTGGAAGTAAAGATAGGGGTGTGCCAGCTCAGGTGTCGTCCTCGTCAATCGACGGAGGCTCAAGATTTTGAGTCAGTCACAAAGAGCCGTCGTGTTGCTTCTACTGTGATGTTAATAAAAAACACCAACTAATAATAACGATTACGTTACATAAACAACGATTTCATTCACCCATGAATGAATGATATATTAGGAGTATTCAATGATCATTAAAAAAAAAACCTCAATTTATATTAAATTTAGTTCAATTTAATGATGGTGATTTGCATTCTGCCCACACACTAACTTTCAGTCTAAAATACATTTTTCTGCTCCGTGCAGACGTAAAAATTTATCGAATTTAATATTTGTTGATATCCTTGAATATTCTGAAGAAGTGTTTCAAATTTCTAAGTTTTCTGTAGTTTTCCTTAAAATAAGTTAGTCTCATTTATCTATCTTTTGAAACATTTGACAGATTTTAAAGAGTCTTTTAACCCTAAAACAGTTATTTTCATTTTGTTACATTGCTGTTTAGATCAGATTTTAACGTATTTCTAAATATGACATTTGAACAAAATTCTTCCACGAAAAGAATTAAAACCCCTTCCAATTCTCATATCAATTAGTGAATTAATGTAGAACAAATATAAATGTGTACAGATTATTCGAGAAAGCTTTAAGAATATCTTATTAATGTTATAAATAGAGTCTCGATTCAAAACATTTAATTTGTTTTTTCTTTTCAATTTTGTTCCAACTTTTCTACGCGGTTATTTGAAAGGCCTTTTAATCGATTTTAATACACTGAGTTTTATTTGCGAATAAATTTGATGAAAATTCTTCGCTTTTGCGATTCACTGAAGTATTACGTCAGAACATTGCGTTAAATGTACGCTTTCTTTGCTCTGTATTACTAATTTTCATAAAAGGAAGCTTTTGATGATTATTCCTTCTGAAAAATTATTCTAAATTCCTTTTCTAAGCTTGCGTCATTTCTTCGTCTTGAGAATTTTAGTTGGATTCAAAATACATGAAACTTACATAATTAGCATAAAAATCTTTGATGGAATTGGCACTCCAGCATTTTAGCAATTAATCCGTTTGTTTGCTATTGAGCTATTGCTACCATTCCAGGTTAAATTCTTGATTTTTGCCCCCTTCGTGCTGGAGTTTCGCATTGTGGTATTAGTAACCATTTAATGATGTATAAGATCTTCCTTTTCTGTTTTTGATTCATCCGTACAACGTTATGTCAACAATTTACTATTAAATTATTTTAGTGGGATTTCTTAATTGCTCTTAATTTAGAAAGTTTTTGATAAGGTTTGAATTTCACTCTAAGAAAAAAAATCCAAGGTTTTTCCTAGTTTCAAAAGAAACATTTTTAATACTAACATTTTTGAAATGTATTTCCAGAAGTGTTGTTAAAAAATTTTATTAAAAAAATATCATAAGAAATTAAAAAGTTCTATGCAAAATTTCGTAAAGAACAGATTTAGCCACCCAAGGTGCGCTTTTTTATAATTATTATTAAACTACTCAGTCAAATATAAGCGTTAAAGTAAAGGATGAAATATTAAGAAATGAACAATGGTAACCTTTTTCGATATTGAAATTAAAGAAAACGATAAATTATTAAATTGAATATATTTAAGCTAAATGTAATTAAAATTGAAACAAACGAAAAAAAATGAAAAGTTGTCTGCTACGCCAAAAGTTATCCACCTAAAACAATAGCCCCTTGAGTGGCCAATAACAGTAAATCAATAAAAAATTAATTGATCCCAAAATATTCCAAAAAAAAAGCCAAAAAAAAAAAAAAAAGGCTGCCTTACAGATTAAAATTCTGAATAATGTTATTTATTTTCAGTCATATCTTGATTCTAGTTTACATACGATTTAAAGCAGTACATAAATCGATTCGTAAATGAAATACTTAAATTTTTATATTTGTTTCACTTATATCCAATAAAAAAAAATTGGGGGAAATTTATTACGATATACTTTTGAAAACTAAGTTTATTAGTGGCAAAAGTAGGTATCAGACATATATTACAAACATTTTATTTCAATCCAATAAAAAAATTCAGGAGAAAAATTCATGACGTATTTTTGAAAATTACATTCGTTTCTGGTGAAAGCAGACATTAAAAATATGTGCAAAAACAAGATAATTTGTTAAAAAGTAGCCAGGTACGCCAATTTATAGGGTACAAAAAACAATAGCCCCTTGGATGGCTAAGAAGTTTTTTCTTGATTTCAAAAGTAACTTTTTTACTACCAACATTTTGAAATGTTTTTTGCAGAGGTGTTATTAAAAAGAAAACTTTATTAAAAAATTTCAGAATAACTACAAATACAAAAAGTGTTTTAAATATCTAAATTTAATGACCAAGATTATTTGGTTTCGAAATTTCTTCTTTTAAAAACTTAACGCAAATAAAAATGAGGTACAAGACATTTGTCATTTTGTATTAAGGAAAAAAAAAAAAAAATCGCAAGTATAAATAGGATCCTTATTTTTTTTAAAAATATTATGAGTCAGACACTTTCTTATATAAAGTAAAAAACATATACACCTTAAAATTACACGTACGCACACCGCACAATTTAAAATTATTCAAGGATGAAACTAATAACAATTAAGGTGTTTGTTTTTTTTATAAAAGGTATTTAAGTAAATTTTAAACTCAATCATCATCAGTTTGAGCTCTGAGGCTGTTGCACGTTAAATCTAGTTGAGGTCCCAAATGCTCTCGTTGGCATGGAGTGGGGGTTTGGTGAGGGTGATGCACGCTCACCCAGGTATCTTCCTCGTCACTTTACCAAGGCTCAAAATTACGAGGTCCGTCGTCATTAGCTCTCGTGGAATAAAACGTAGCACCCCTCTTCTGGGCAACGTTAATTATCAATTACAATCACTTATTCATTGTTATAACGGTTTCCTGCATGGATCATCAGATAATACTCATTTAATAATTAAACTAACCTCTTTATAATTTAATATAACTGCACACACACACACACACAGAGAGAGAGAGAGAGAGAGAGACAGACACACACACAAAAGTTAAAATTAAAAATAAACTATCATGGGATTTAAAATGTTTTGTAACCCAATTTTTAAACATTAATTACGTTGAATTTTTCCATTGATATTTGGAATACTTCTTTTCTTCTTTTTTTCTAATTTTAGTACATTGCCTTGGGAATAGTGAAGCGGTTTTTAAATCTCGTCTGCAAATTTTTCGACACTCAGTAAAACATACTTTATGCATAAAAAATTCTTAGTCTAAGCTGGGTTATTTAATATTCTGTGAAGACAGCTTTAAAACAAACCGATAGGAATAAAAATCTTCACTGAACCGACACTAGGAAAACACCTTCTATAGATTCGTTATCTCTCCCTTGTCTCTCCCCTTCTCATATTTATTCTTTTCAGTAGCAGACGATTTGTTTCGGCAACCGTTTTACGGATACTTCTAATGTTTCTTTATAAAACAACATTCCAGGACGACCCCTCGGGAGTACACAATGACCCCTCTTCCCTCCTCTCACGAGAGTTATCGTTTGGTAACATCTCATGCCACTTTCCCGTCTTTACTCAGCACCCTGCAACACCCCTGAGAAAACGCTCCTACAAACAACTCAGCCCAACTCGGCAAACCTCTCGTCTGCGAGTTTTTCCCATTGTTTTCCAGACCCCAGGGGGTGAGGGTAAATATTAGGGGGTCAAAATGATGTAGGGGATGGTGTGGACATCCGTAAGTCGGTAGTGAGGAATTTTTTCCACGAATTTTGGCAGTTCGTTTGATGAGTTTGTTCGAATTTAAATAAGCTTATCAGCATAGCTCTTCGAAATGCTATGCATTGCTTTTAGAACAGCTGTACTCAGTTTAGAAAGCAATGGAAGATTGGAATTGCAGCTGGAAAATGCATCGCGTAGAATTTTTTCCCTTTCTGAGTAGTAAAAATATCCGTTAATGACTCTCTACCATAATCTTCTTTAATATAGCTGTTGAGGAAATACTGAAGTAACGATCGGGCTTTGTTCTGTGATGTTATTTCTGATTTTCAGTTTACTAAAAATATCATTAAGTTTATAATATTGAAAGTACTGAAATAAAGTGAAAATTGCTAGAATTCTGAACGCTTTATCATGGTAGGATAAGATACCAAATGCAGTTTCGTAATAGACTCTTGAGACCCAATGTTCATTTATTGCACATTTTCATTTTCCAAGTAGAGAAAGAATTTACAGTTTTATATCCTAAGACTAGGCACATCATTATATTGCACAGTCCAGTGCTGTCATCTGTTTAGAAAAACTTGAAATTATTTGGCAGGGTACTTGTTCCCCAAGCACTTAAAAATGGCGGACAAGAAGAAAGAAACAATTGAAGGTATGTCAGCAGCTTGAATTTAGTTTTCTTATACTTTTAGGTATTTTTTGGGGAATTAAAATAGCTAATATACAATTTTAGATGTGTGAATAATGAAATTATGTTGTATATTTAATCAGTAACACATGTTCTTACTAGACTAAGACCCAATTTCTATTACAATGGACTGGACAAAAATTAGGTATTTTTTTAATTAAAAAAAAAGGCTGCATATACTATTTTGTAATACATTTTAGATGATTAATCTCAAATTAGGGGGAAATTGCTCAAAGAATATGGTCTTGAATCTCAAGAGGATAGAATATGAATAGAATTCATTAGCAAAATTGATTCAGATTTTTCTACGTGTGCTGCTTTTGATCGCTCCCTTTATTGCCCATATTTTTAGTGTAAATGACTTAAATTAACATCGATTTTATTCAGTTTCTATTTCACTGCATTGTGTATTTGTTAATGTCACATTGCAACAACACAGAGGGATACAAGCAATGGACCCTAGAGCCTCTATTAGACTGAAAGGTAGGCACCCAGATTGATTTTCACTATCATACTTTTTACACCGTATCAAGGATTCCTTAAGATTTTGAAACCAGTCAGATTTAACACGCTTAGAGGAATCTATAAGTTTCACCCGTAACTGTATGTAACTGTTATTTCCTTTTTTCGGAGCACTGGTATTTTTTTTTTTAAAAAAAGAAATTTTTGTGAACTTTTGTGAATTCCTATGTTTTTAGTTCCAAAGGTCAATAAAATTGTAAATTCAAAAGTCATTTTTTTATTTTTTAAATTTTGGCAATATTTGGTTAAAATTTTGTAAAAATTGACATTTACGCTTAAGTTTATATTATAAATACTAATTAATTTTTTCACTTTTTGTTTCAAAAATATATTTAAGATACATATATCTGCGTTGTGAAGCAGAAAAAATTCAGTTATCTCTTAAACTTCATCAGAGTTATACCAAAACACGTAAAAGTTATATAGACACGACGTGATTTTACAATATATATATATATATATATATATATATATATATATATATATATATATCACTTTCAAAATAAAAATAGCTCTAAAACAAATAGTTATATATTTAAAAGCTATGTTTTAAATTTACGATATACCTAGAGATGTACAGAACATTGTATAAAAATTTGATTTGAATATGTCAAATACTTTTTAGGAAATGAGACTTTTTGTAATAAAAAAAATTAAAATCGTAGTTTTCCAAAAAATGCAAAAAAAAAAAAAAAAAGTTTCTTAAAAAATTATATATTGACATTAATGTATTAATTAACTACCCTAGAAACAAACGGAAACCATTTTTGAAATCGTAAATATGTGGGTTTTAATAAAAATTAATAAAGAAACTTTCGAAAATTTTCACGAAAACGGTGATTTTTTGGTAGGTACATACCTTGAGTAAGCGAAAAGTATACTTGATTTAGTTTGAACACGAAGGCGAGAAATGCTCCAATGTAAAATTTTCTTTAAAAGTGAATCTTTTATTAAGACAGTGATAATATGAAATTGTCAATCATTATGATGATAAAACAAACAAGAAACATCAAAAGATTCCACTATTTTAATCCAAAAGTTATTGTCAAGTTGCTTTGAATTAAATTGTTGTCGAAAAACATAAACGCTATTAACAATGGATCTCCTAATTTTCTGCTACAATCACGTGACAAAGATAATACTTGAGATATATTCACGTGATATTTTGTGAGGACGTTAAAACGCAACTCTATATAAATCGAAACAGCCCCTTTGAAGGCAGAGTTTTAGTAGAATTAGGCCTTAAACTTAAGGTTCACATCTAACGGCCAATTTAATTTCGTGAAAGTAATGTTAATACTATAGAATTTTTACTACTGCCGTCAAATATTTACTATTTTATCCATTTGAATGTAAAAAAGTGCGGTAGAAACAGTAAAAATTAAAGATGGTTTCTGCTGAATTAGATTTTAGCCCCAATTTTCGAAAATATATTAGAATTTTTTCTTAAAGATCAGAAAACCCATAAACGAATCATTAAAATAGCAGTAAAAATATTTTTAAGAATCGGAGATCTTATTTTATTAACAGTGCACTAGAAGCAACACGAGGGCTATTGGCGATGGACCTCATTATTTTGCACCAAGTGACGAGGACGACACCTGAGTTGGCACCCCCTCTCCTAACTTCCACACCACGTCAATGGGAGAACATTGAGCGTCAACAGATTTAACGTGTATCAGCTCTGGCAACACGGCAGGTCTTTCGCGGCATCAAGGCTCTAACCCGCGACTCGACAAAAGCCTCCGGCCGCGAGTCCGCGACCATGACCATTAGTCTACTGTTTCCACTAAAATTCGGTGGAAAAATCTAATTCAGTGGAAATCTTCATTATATTTTGCTCTTTCGAATGAAATCTTTTGCATTCAAATACATAAAATAGAATATATTTGAGGACACGGTAGTCGAAATTGTATAGGATTAACAATGCGTTCACGAAATCAAAATGGCCGATAGATGGGTAACTTACGGCTCTAGTCTATGGGCCAATATTTTGATTTCGTGGACGTAGTATCAATCCTATAGAGTTTCGACTACTGTATCTTTACTATTTGATCTATTTGAATGCAATAAAGTGCGTCTGAAAGAACAAAAAATAATGAAGGCTTCTGCGGAAAAACTTTTTTGCTTCGATTTTAAAAATATTTTTACCCCCTATTTAATGATTGGTTTGTAAGTTTTCCGATCTTAAATTTTTTTAAAAAAATATTATGCTAAGGCAGTGTAATGTGGTAACTTATTATGCTCAGCGTTCTTCCATGCTTATGGAATGGCCGCAGTAACTGAGTTGTTATGAGTATCGAACTCGTGGCCGGCGTTGATTCAGTCCAGTCGAGTGCTCTAGCCATATTTCTTCTAGGGACTTGTCGAACAGAAAAGCTTATGCACGAAAAATATGCCGGGGCACAAAGTCCTTACGTTGGCTCAGTATGGAAATTAAGAGAGTTAGTTCCATATTCATGTGTCACCCTCGTCTCTTAATTTAGCCTCTAAATTAGGAGATCCATTACCAATATTTCCCGCGCCGCTTCTAAGAAAAAGATAAAAAAGCAATCAAGCAAGTTAATTGAAAAGTCTGACGCCTTGGTATAACGTGGGCTCTATCGCACCTTTCTCTTCAACTAACACTTTGGGGTTGTATATGCTGTAATTTGAATTGAAGAACTCTCCTAAAGGATGAAACGTGACTTATGTAAATTAGATTATAATCATAGAAGCGTATGGAATCGATTTGATAAATTTCATTTATTAATAGCGAAGAATTTAATGCGAGGGTAGTTTATGGTAGAGAAAGGCAGTGGAAGCTGTAAACGAAATAATAATCAAAGTAAAATGGTGAAATGAATGGTAGAAAAGGTGAAAAGGGTTTTTTTCGAAAACAAAATTCATTAGAATAAAATTGAAAAAAAAAAAAATATTGTCGGGGATAGCTTACGACTCCATCCAAACATCAACGCAGCTCCCGAAAACATTTTGGAGAGAAACGGTAATATATACATATATATATATATATATATATATATAAACAAGTAATATAAAAAAATCTTTTTAAAGTCAATTCCTACTTAGCTCAGCAAAGAAAAGTTTTGTTTTAGTTACTTTTTATGAAATAATTACAATTGAAATAAATATGTATATACATATGATAGGATCACAATATTAAGTAGCAAAAGAATTCAGCGATCCACACGCTACGTCACTGATGGTATTTATTCCTAAATTTATATCCTGCTAAATATCTAATATAAGAGAAATTTTTCTCACTCATATAAAACTAAAATTAATTATTTGAAAATACAAATTAAAAATATTTTATGTTTCGACAAAGTTTGATCCGAAGGCATGAAGATTCACTGTCATATTTGAAGAACACTTACATAAAAAAAAAAAAAATATGAAAATTAATTAATATATTGGTCCACCATTTTTCCAGATAACCTCAAGTACTCTGTTTTTCATTGAAATGACTAGGCGAGTGAGTTCAATCTGAGAAATATTGTGCATTTTTTAACTATGGCTGCTTCCAATTCAAAGACTGATGAAAAATGTTTATTTTTGACAAATTTTTGCGACATATTTTTCCCAAAAGTCTTTCCACAAGGCTTAAATTTGGACTTCGATCTGACTATACAAAACCTTTTTTAGCCACCTAAGGCGCTATTGTTTTAGGTGGATCACTTTTGGCGTACCAGATCACTTTTCAATTTCTTATCGTTTGCTTCAATTTTAATAACATTTAGCTTAAATATATTCAGCTTGATAAATTATCGTTTGCTTTAATTTTGATTACATTTAGGTGATATACTATTCAATTTAATTATTTATCGTTTCCTTTACTTTTAATATTGAAAATGTTTACTATTGTCTGTTTCTCGATATATTTTATCGTTTTCTTTATTTATTATATTTAATTGCGTAATTGAATCTGTATATATATAAGCGAAATACCACTGACTGACTCATCACGAGATCTCCAAGACTATACAACCGACTGACTTGAAATTTAGCACAGTTACTCATTTTGAGATGTAGACGCTCAATAAGAACGGATTTTATGGAAGTCTTATCCAAAATGTAATTTTCATCCGTTAATCTATTCTTATTCATCGGTTATATAATTTTTGGCGACTTTATCGCCAAATACGATATGACCGACGCCAAACGGAATATATTTTTTTCTATGTATACTGTGCATTGTCACCAATTAAGTTTACTTGGGCAGATTTGCGCGTGCGGAATGGAAAAATATCAAATAATTTTATATTGAAGCGCCGATGGAGGATTGGCAAGATTTTGGCGATGGGGCTCTTTATGTGAAATTTCGTGCATGTCGAAAATAGAAAACGTACATATTTAGCGATAGAAATAAATCAGTTTGGAATCCCACGGTTGGTGAAAGTGTAGTTTAGCTCCAAAACTTTGCGAGATTTCGAAAAATAATAAAATGGCGACTGCTTACGGAGTAGCACATAGCCAAGACAATCTTCGTTTACTGGAGGACCTCGCTACATGCATGAATGACTCAAGAGGCTATGACATACGTAAGCAGTAGATGATCTGAAAATTGTTGTACAGGATTAGCACAAATGAATGACCAGATTTTAAAAATTTATATTTCTGAAACTATTACACATATTTTACTCGATAAGTAATACACGAAATCAAAGAAAAATATACCAAATTCTTTTTCAGACGTCGATCAACATATGCTAGAACATTAACAGAACGCTGTAACCAAAAATGGAGACAATGATAGAGAAGAGTTTTAGCGTATTAAAATATGTAAGAGTTTATTATTATTATTATTATTATTATTTTCTCTGGACCTTACGATCTGTGATTTATTTTTAAGGGCGTTCGTCAAGAACACTGTTTATGTACCACCGATGCCGAAAACTCTACAAGAACTTAAAGAATGCATATTTACACCATTAGGAACCATTGACAGTGTGATGTGTGGAACGAATTTGTTTACAGAATAGATGTTTGTTATGCAGCCAAAAAAGGTCACATATGGAGCATTTGTATATGAAATTAAAACTTGAGGTATTTTTCTTTAATTTCGTGTATCATTTATTGTAATATGCGTAATATCTTACAAAATATAAATATTTAATTTCCGGTCATTCATTTTACTAACCATGTATTATTCAAAGAAGTCACTCCCAAATACCTTTAAAAGTGTCACTCCCAACGCCTTTCTGAAAAATATGCTCTAAGGCGTTCTTTTTTGTCTCCTAGAAAGGGACGGACATTTTAATCATTTGTTGTAAGTGTAGGTTCGAATTTTTTTCTAAGTTATGTCGGAAGTGCTTTTTACCATCAGCATAAAAACAATTGCTTCGAAATTCGTTGTTTTTGTTAAATGAATTCACGAATCGTCTGTACGGGAACTTTTAGGATACCAAACATTAAAACAGATGCTTCATTTTAGTATAGGTAACGAAATATTGAACATATCTTACGCGAAACAAATGCATTGCTTCAGGCAGAAAAGATTGGCGCAATATACTTTTTGTATGGAAATGAAATCAAAATATATAATACCCGTTATCTGAAAATATATTCCGAACATAGATTTTTTTTAGTAATTTAAGATAATAACTTTCGTCGAATTGTTTTTTGAATCAACATGAATTTTGAATACAGATGTAAATTTTATGACCTTATTGAGCTTCAAAATTAGAAAAATATCCATGAAAAGTTTTATTAATGTATAGTTTTGCTGTCAAAATGTCATTTAATACAAATATTAGCAAAAAATAACATTTTCCGCGTAACATGGTAACTCAAAAGAAAATAAACATATTGACATTTTGTAAATTCAATAATAAATAATGTAACCTTATCTAGAGAGAATAGTCTATTATTTTGATAATAGAGCCCTTTACGTAGAAAAATATAGTATTTCGAAATTCTGAACACTGAAATTTTCTTTAAAAGTTATTGAAATTTTCACTTTATTGCGATATAAAAACTTCTACTCAATATAAAATCACAAAATTGTCTATTCTATGTATGAGTATACGAACAACATGTATACAAAATTTCCGGCTGATTGATGAGTAACATTTTAAGATATTGTGCTTTGCAGCAATGGAAAATGTCAAATAATTCGAGATAAAAACCAACGTTTTTATATGGTGGCAAAGTTTATTAAAGAAAATTATTGAAATACTAGTTAAAACTGGTCGCAAATGTCTAAATATTGCATTGTTAGGCGAGTAAGAACGGTTTCCAAAATTTCAGAGCTCTAGCTTTGATGGGAAGTTGGTTAAATTAACGATCAAAAATTTGATGACACACTGATACACACACACACAGACAGACAGACACACACCTAGGGAAATACATAAAAACGTTAAAACTAACTAAAATTATTTAATTCATTAGGTAAATTAAATGGTTGGAATGCAGTTTAACCCAACCAACCTTGGCGACAAGAATTATTTTGCGGTATTTTGCCAAATGTGGCTAACCCTGTTCCGTTTTACGGACTTAACGTTGAGCCAAAAAAAATCGCCGAGTTTGGTGCCAATTTTTGAAATCACGCCAAGTGATTGGGCTAAACTGCATTATTAAAGAAAATATTAGTTAAAACTTGTCGCAAATGTCTAAATATTGCATTGTTAGGCGAGTACGAATGATTCCCAAAGTTTCAGAGCTCTAGCTTAATGGGAAGTTGGTTGTGTGTGTGTGTCATCGAAAATTTGATGACACACACACACACACACCAACTGAAACACATAAAAACGTTTAAAAAAAACTCGTTCATTCCGGTTAGAAATTAATGATGAAGTAATTTTAAAACAGCTCGCAGTTTCTAAGTAGGATAGGAATAAAATTCAATCTGGTTTTGAAAGATGAAAGATTGAATTTTAATAGATCAAAAATAAAAGATCAATATTTTGACCATAAATTGCGTTTTGAAGATATCCTGTTACATCAAGGCTACATTATTCTAATCATATTTACTAGTTGACTTCAGTTCGAGTAGCTGATCATGGGGGAACCAGCCCTTTTTACCCTCAATAAAAACAAAACAAACTCTGCGAGGTCGATAAATGATAACCAAGTTCGCTTGGGAACTTAACTGGGAGTCCAGCGTCGGGCTAGCCATTCGGCCTGGACTCTAGCTAGTAATTAGTTCCCAATACCCAAAGTCTACAAAAACGGAGAAGGGTACCGCTTCACGGGCCTCTTAGACCCGGGTAGGCTTTAGCTTTATATTAACTAGTATCTATGTACTATTAGTTAAAATAACAGATCTTCCGCGGGAGTTGAAAGTTATTTAAATAAATTTTTTTACTTAATACATTATACAATGTGCTTAAATGATATAGAATACACTTAAATAAATAAAATATAAACTATCAAAAATAATTTTAGCTGCTGATATGAATTGCATTCGAGAAAATGAGAAAATTCAGTTTTTTTTTTTTTGCATATTTCAATTTATTTCGTTCCAACTCTACTTGTTTTCGGTTAATCCTCTAATAAGAATACAAAACATTCTAATATAAGATTTTAAAGTGAGTAATAAGTTACAGGATAATTCAAATCATTCATCCGATTTCAAAATTTCACATTTCCAAACATAAAACGACACAGAATGATAAGTAATACGAGAATGTAAAGGGAAAGAATAGAATTTTTTTTTACAATTTTTTTTTCATATAATTTACTTTAATTACACATATAATGTTAATTAGATATGTAAATTCCTTCCAAGCACATTGTAATGAGTCAGTGGAAATTACTTGTACAGCAGCAGAAATCCAATGTTTAAGTTTCACGTAAATTTGTGCGAAATGGTGGCGCGTACATTTTTACAAACTTCCAAAGAGAGAAATCGCATGGGGCTATATCAGGTGACTTAAGTGGCCTGCTGTGTAACATCAAGTCACTTCGTCCATTGCGACCGATCCAACTGTGAGGTAGCTCCGTGAAAGCTTCTAAAACAGCTTCTGTGAAATAGCTTCACGAAGAACACCCGAGGGCCCTCTATTGTTCACAATATAAGACTTCCACAGCTTTCTTTTGTATTCATGTATTACTTAGGATTATGCATTCGTCTATTTTTGAAAATTTGGAATTTTTAAATCGGATAAATCATTTTGAATAACCCGGTATTAAAACTGCCGATAACATACTATTCATTTATCAAAATGAAACAAAATGATAAATTATTTAATTGCAATATTATCGTAAAAGAACTGTTACTTATTATAGCCACATAATAAGAAGAGAAAATAAATATTTCAATAAAGGAGGTGTAACAATACTAATTGAATTAAATGTACCACAAGAATAAAAATTTTAGGTTATATTAAGAGAATTGTTTCGCTCTGTCAATATGCAGTTAAATTAAAATATTTAATTTAATTTAATATTCCTGACAAATTCATTGAATAAAGAAACAAAATGTCTGGATATCGATGAAAAGACATGATGTCAAACGTAATGGACTCATCTACTGTTTTAGCATTATGAAAAGATTGCATGCAGAATGGAAAGGTCTTAAATGAAATACAAATTAAAGGCAATTAAATGTAACAAAAATTACCTGGCTCGAAAGCATACCAATAATAATACCGGTAAAAAACGAGTTTTTTGAACATGGGTTTTCTTTCAAACTCCATATTTTGCGTAACATATTTTTTTTTATCTTTCCCCCTAAAAATAAAAATTAAATTTATTTTTCATTAATTTTTTTACAGATTAATAATTAATAGAAGAGAGTTTAAGCAATAATCCTTTCACCCTGGCGACCATTTTGGTGACTTGGCAGGAAACTTGGCGTAAAATTTAATTTTTTAAATAATTTATTTTAATCAATTAATTTTTATTAATTATAATTAAATTATCGTACTGTCATCCAAAACAGTCATGTATAGAAAATTTCAACTCAATTGAGCGCTTTAAATTGTGAGAAAAAAGCTTTTAAAGTTTTCATCCAGACATACAATGTGAGTAGCCAATTAAAAAAGGAAAATTAAGAGTAAATAGTTGAAAGTTCTCCATCTTGAATAACTTGACACTGTTTTGGTCATTCCTTGGATTCCGTGAAAGAAAAATTAAGGTAATACATCAATAGATGGGTGAAAACGATCCCTATTTCTGATATAAATTTTGATATAATCCAATAAGAATATCAGTAGATATTTTCCATTGTTATATACTTTTGAAAGTTAAATTTATTTCGGATGAAAATGCAAAGCCTTTATATATTAGAGATTATTTTATAATCTATGATAACGAAACCTTTATATAGCTATCCTATATTTGTCACACACTAACTGTCTTCTGATAAAATCGATTTTTATTTTATTTTGTTTTATGAATACATGTATATAAATATTGTATTTTAACTTTAATAAAAAGAGCTCCTTTTTGCGAAAAATTCAGTTCTAAAAATAGATGGTATAGAAAGATGTATGGTAATATAGATATGTATAAAAACAGATGGTATAGAAAAACGTATGGTAATATAGATATTAACAAATTACTTTATCCCTCGAAACTCATATTTTCATAACTTGGAACATCGCATTCTCATATCAATACTCAAAGGCTATGTATCAGCTGAGATTAACGAGGGGAATTTAATAGTATCTTTGTGAAGAATTAAAAAAAAAAAAATTGAAACTTTAAAATAAAAAAAATTGGGAAAAATATGAAATTGTCTTTCCCAATTTCGTTTTAACATGGGCTGACATTATTTTATGTCCGTTAAATCCTCGAAAAAATAGAGCTATTCAAAATGAATATTAATGAGCGTAAAGAGAGCGTATATCCGAGCCCCAGGCTCCACAAAAAGCAAGTACTATCGAGAAAAGAAAATTCCTTCTTCAAATTGCTAATGGATTTTAATTTTCACAAGCAAAACATTCTAAAGTACAAAAATGTTGCCAATGTTAACAACAAAAGGAATGAAAACGGAAGATTCTCCACTTAAAATTAAATTTTTAAATTCAATATTAAAATGAGATAACAATAAATTAATAAATTAGGCAATATTATTCTGTTCGGATACTGAAATAAAAGTAGACGATAAGTTACTAAATGAAATATATATCTTAGCAATGCCATAAGCAAACTAAACATTATTATTCTAATCATAATGTATAATAATGTTATTCTTTTGAACCTAACACCATCCGCTTTATTTTATGCCCACACATTTTTGTTGACGTCATTTTCTCAAAACAACATGTTTGCTCATATTAAAAATATATCTTTGATAAAAAAAAATTCAAATTTTGTGAGACCAATAAAAAAAGAGGTTTCTCCTTATATACTTTAAAATACAATAAACTCAACAATTGAAGGATTTCGTGAAAGAAGAATCCCCTGATTTCATCATAATTGCAAGCTCTGAGGATGATAAAATTTAAAAACGACTGTAACAGAAAATTCTCATCCGTTAGATATTTCATGTAAAGATAACAATGAAGGTGATTTTTCTAAAAGGTTTTAATTAAAAATACAATAGTTTAATCGTAATAAAACGAACGTAGGAAGTTTAGTGGAACGTGAATGACGTAGTTGGGAATATCTGTAATCCATAATTTTAAAAAAAACCTTTAAAAGAAAATTAATTGAAGAACTAATTATGTTTCATTGAAAAAAAATTCGTTGTTTTCATCGTGAGATCGAATATAAAAATTTGAAAAATGCTCAAATAGTTCATTTATGTATTCCGATACACAGATAAATTGTTAGGTAGATTTATGACATATAAATAGAATACAATGTTTAAATATGAATAATTCCAGTAATGGATTTTTTTTTCTTTTCTAATTTTCTCATTGAATATATTTTTGTTTCCGTTAAATAACCCTGTTTCCATTCCGTGCAGTATCATTTTAGAAAAATAATATTGTTTCCCTTACTATTGATTCAATCCATAGATTTTGTTAATTAGATATTATTAAAATAATTTCGTAATAACTTGATTAAAAAAAATCGTTTGGTAATATTTAAATTGGTTATAAGACTTTTTTTATAACTACAATAAAAATAGTATTTATTCATTTCTGATCACTGTAAATTGTGGCATTTGTTCTAAAAATCTCAAATCTTCATATTCTTAGAAGAATTTAATATAATTTAATACAATTAATTTCTATTGTAATAGAAACTTTTCATCATTTACTTATAATAGAAACTTAATTTATTGTTTATCAATGGAAAATTCTTCTTTTTCAGAAACAACAAATAGGAAATATTTATTTTTTGGGGTTAAAAGCAATTTGGGTATATAATTATTTCAATCCAATTACATTCCTTTTTTTTTAGAAGAAAAACAAAATATTTGGAAGACAAATCTTGTGTTACATATAATTTTCTACAAAAGAATATTTAAAGTGGGGTGTATTGAGTAATGCTTTTGTTTAAAAGGAGCATAACTCAGAATCAGATAGTAATTGGATAATTTAGGCACTAACTAATTGTTGCGTGGGTAGTTTCAATGCAATTTATATATTGTGTTCGTTGTTGGTTTTATACGTTATTTGATAAAATTTTGTTCTGAGTGTGGATTTTACTTACAGCGAACCGATGTTCATTTACGGAAATTTATGCGAATAGACAGAAACTGCATTTCCTAATTTTCCTTTATAAGGTTTCTCTCTCTCAGTAATAGGAAGGAAATCAGGAAAGAAATTTTAGTAAAGAGACTAGTCACGTGTATAGGACACGTGAATAGGACATATATAGGACACGTGTATATTCACGTGTATAGGACATATTACAATTTCAATTCAATGATGGAAATGTAAAGGAGTTATCAGGGGTATTTCTTTTCAATTAATCTTATGGGTTTTTTTCATTGATATTATTTGAGAATCACCGCTTGCGAATGACTTATGAAACTTTAGAATAGATATATTGATGGGCAGTGAATTAAGAATAACCAGATAACATTTATAAAGTACGAAAAGTTTAAAATTATGAAGAGCAGAGAGAAAGAGAGATGTCGGAAGATTTGGATAATGAGGTTGGACGCTTTCTTACGCCCAGACGAAAGAGCAATTTAGCATTCGATATTTATCGTTAAGTGATCATCCGAAAACGGATATTTGATGGGATACAGTTTACAAGTGTTTATTCCTGGTTCGGATCCGGTTTTGCAGTTTGTAAAATAAGTGGTATTTTATAATAATAATAACCTAAAGTCGCGGATGCTTGAAAGATTCTGCTTGCTCCACATACGTAATAAGGGATTTGCAGTAGCTCTCTTTAAACTGTTTACCATATTCTCACTATGCCATGAGATATCAAGATCCACTTGCACCTTCTCACCGTTCTATGAGGTGGCACATTAGAAAAGCCAATTTATACACGCAGGTTACAAAGCATTCAGCGTGCTCATGTGGTGTTAGTATTCTTAATGGAATCAGCTATCGGAAGAAGAAAGCAATTCTTGCTTTGCCAATCCGAATGCAGTCCTGGTAATTTCTCTACTGTTATCCTCCCCTCCAGGACTTATCTTGATTCCCTTATTGTTAATGATGACCCAAACATGCTGAGATCATCTTGAATAAGTAAAAGACATCTCGCATCTGAAGATTCCTCGCTCTCGTTATATAACTAACCAGAGTTCTCTGAAAGTTTCTTATGAATATTTCAACATTGCTTGCATTCATATCTAGAAGGATAACAATTGTTCATCGCCATGTTGCTTCTGGTATCATAAATTTATGATACAGACTGTATCCCATTCAATTATCGATTACCTATTAATTTTCTAAATATTTGAACTAATTTCTTTACTATTCTACTCGAACGAGTGATATTCTCAAGCACAAATAACCTTAATGATAAATAAATATTGATATTTTAAATACTATATTGTCCTGGATCATTAATAGCCTATATGAAATGCGTCAGATGATGCGTGGTATACGCATGCGCATCCAATTATACCTTAA
>BMAW01087153.1:0-23037 GCA_019974015.1 Nephila pilipes
ATATATATATATATATATATATATAAACGATTGACATCGAAGAATTGATGCTAGAAAGCTCTTTGGAGGAGGAGGATTTTATCGAATATATAACAGTTTATGATAACAAAGAAGTCGATAATGACAAAGGCGAAGATGAAGTTCACCTATTGACAGCTGATTTAATTCGCGAGGGTTTGAAAATTTTCTACAAATATGGAACATTTTTTTACTCATGATCTTGACATAGAGTGTGCATTAAAATTTCCATGTAATCTTAAGTTTTGTGTTGTAGGATATCAAGAATTATATAATTAACTTGAGAAACCAAAAAACAGCCGCTAATAACAGACTTTGTAACAACAAAAAAACTCAACAGAGACGGTTAATAACGAACGAAACTATTTGAATCAAAGCGACAGTTGTGCTAGACATCTGACACATCTATTGATGATTGCATTTTTGATCCAGTTCCTAATAAACGTGTACGATTGCTATCAAAGAGCTATGAATAATTGTTAGTTAGTAGTTTTATTCCTAATTTCACCTTGAATTTTTATATGTTGTCTGTATCTATATCTTGAAGTTTCACTGTAAAGTAATTTTAATTTTTTCTTTGTAGTAAAAATGAATTGTTTTTGTTTTATAAATATGTTGTATGGATTTCATTACTTCTTTTTTTGCACTACACATCAAAGGCTAAACAAAACATCAAAGAAGCAATTAATGTAGAAGTAATTATGAGATATGATTCTCATTATTAGAAAATCAAATTCTACTAGTTAAGAAGAGTAGAAGAAAATTTTCGTAACATTTGTCTTCATTCATATTTAATTTAATTAAATGAACAAGATAGGAAAACCAATTTCAAACATCAAATAATGAGTAATATTTAATATATTATTAAGTTACACGGAAACAGTTATCAGAACAAACAAATCTTAATTATTAAAACGTTTCGTTTATAGTAACACACAATTGTTATATTTTCCCTTCTCAACATTCTTATAGCTTAAATACACCATTAAGTTGAAAAACCGTTGATTTCCCTCGATTAACACGATTACTGTATTTTCTTGATCTGGGTAGAATACAGTCACAAATAATTTACACATGATACTTTTTTTTATAGGATTCGGGAAGCTCACTCTTTACATCATGCCTAAGTATACGATTTTATTGTATTTTCTCAAATCTATTTCTTTTTGCAAACCTACAATTCACTTTCTGAAATTTATTCAATTATGCATGAAATGAAATGAACTGTGTTTTTTTTCTCTTTCTGTATGAGGTCTTATCGGTTTGCAGTCGAGATGAAAGACGACAGACAAGATAGAGCAGAAATGACAGCTCAAATTTGAGAGATAAATTATATGAAAAATCCAGTTGAAATATGCATAATAATTATTGTAGTTTTGTATTATAACTGCTATATAAAGTTGATAGATATGTTGAGTCGTGATATGTCGATATTTTTGTTTTACAGTTACAACTCGCATTTTATTTCTCTTTACTATAGTTAATACGAGTTTGCCTCAATTAAGGCTTATATATAGTATTCTAAGATAACAAGGATTCTAAGATAACAAGAAAGACCAAATTTTCGGTCTAATTTCTTGAAGGTGTCTTTTCTTACCTGAACATACTGGAAGAAATAAAAAAAAATATGAATCAACAAGGATTCTAAGATATATATAGATTCTACAATACATACAGGGTTATTCAAAATGATTCATCCGATTTCAAAATGATATATTTTCAAATATAAAAGACGCAGAATGATCAGTAATACAAGAATACAAAGGAAAACTGTGAAGTTCTTTATACAAGAGTTCGATATAACTTCCTTTAGCTATACGTATAATGTCTTTTGGATATATAAATTTTTGTCAAACACGTTTTAAAGTGTTCATGGTAATAGATTGTACAGCGGCAGAAATACGTTAAGTTCTCGTTAATTTGTGGGTAATGATGGCGCATACATTTTATCCTTTACAAACCCCCAAAGGAAGAAATTGCATGGGGTATCAGGTGATTAGACATGTGACTCGCATATCAAATGACTTAGGTAGCCGTTTGCGTAACATCAAGTCATTTGGTCCACTGCGACAGATTCAACTGCGAGTTAGCTCAATAAATGCTTCTAAAACAGTTTTCGCGAAATAACTTTCGGAAGAACACACGAGGGCCATCTATTTTTCACGATATATGAAACTTTTATTTTTACATTATTTTTTATTTATTTATTTATTTTTGTATTCATGTACTACGTATGATTCTGTGTCTTTTGTTTTCGAAAATATGGAATTTCGAAATCGGAAGAATCATTTTGAATAATCTTGTACTATAGTTTCAAACTTGAATATTAAAATTATCTAAGGAGAGGGAAGGAAGAAAAAGATGACGTGAGGCCTTTCGAATCATTAAAATACGAACTTCTAAATAAATTTAAAATTTATTAAAAAAAATATTTCATTTTCGCTAAAATAATTTTATTATTTTTTACCTGTTTGAAAACTTATATTGTTTGATTGTTAGTTAAATGTAAAGCATTTGTTGTTGATAAAATTTTTATTTTGGAACTGTCTATATTTAAGATTTACTTAGGTATTTTTCTTGAACTCATATTATATCATTTTGACGTGATTTGAAACTTGCATCAGATTTTTTCTCCGACTATAATCATCAGGCTAATTACAACGGACGTTTTAAATTAATTTTGAATGATAGTTAAGTACATTTTTAACTGTAGCGGAATGAAATATATTTAATGCGGATTCTGACAATGACTTATATAAATTTAAAAGACCTTATTAAGTTGCGTATAACGTTCTATTGTCCAGCGGTACGATATGACACTTCACTTTTATCTTGGGAATACCTATGAAGTTATTTAGAAAAGATGCTGAAATATTTTTTGGACATACATTATTTTTAGGACGAATAAAAGGTTATAAAGCTTCCCTATTTGTTTGTTTCAATATAATGTTATGTTACATTCAAAAAAATTTTCCTAGTCAACTTACAAGAATGGAGCAGATATGAGGTATTTGGTGCTTGTTTTTGCAAATCCATTGAAGTTCGAAGCGCAAGCACTTGTGTAGGATCCGATGTTTTCAAACGCAATCCAATCACCAACCTTCATGTCGGGGAGCACACAGTTTTTAGCAACTTGATCTACACTGTCACAAGTGGGTCCCCAGATGACGCTTACTTTCAACTTATCAGCTGAATCCTGTAACATATGCATTGGCTTAACAAATGGAAAGACGTAAAGGTTTTTGCTGTTTTGAGCTAAAATACACGAATCGAAGGTGTTTGGGAATTACGTTGCATAATAAGACTCTCGAATCTTCAAATTTCCCGTAAAGCGATAGTAAAAGGTACGTCCCCCCCAAAAAAAAGAGAAATATTTTTTAAAAAAATCAAATAATTAGATAGACTATGAAATATGCGCAATATTCTTCGAAGTATGAACCTTGAGCGAGTCCAGAGATGCTGTAATTGTTCGTAGCACTGTGCTAACTCATTTTGCGATATAACACTTCGTTACTTCGAAGCTTTGTAAACATGTTTTCTTTAGTATTTTTATTGGTGCTGATTAAGCGTCCAGTTAACGCAACCTTAAGCTCAGAGAGCAAAATGAAATCGCAGGAAACTGAGTCTGAACTGTATGGTGAATGGGAAAGCACAGGATAGTTTCACCACATTTACCCAAAACTTTATTGCATATCGTTATTTAATACTTTGCTACATCATGAGCATGACGATGCGTTTACGTAATGACTCTCTGTAAGGCCACTGTGGATGCCCACACGAATCGGACCACCTGCTGATCGTTGAAATATGAACGGAAACTTTAGTTCACTTGCAGCAACCACCTGCTTCCATTGGCAACGTGCCAGAAATGAGTGATAAAATTATTTCATTATTTTAGGGATACACAAACCTTGGATTATGTAATCAATCAGTAACATAAAACAAGTTTGTTTTAGACAATACTAAATAACTTATATATATATATTTTCCAAATTATTTTATTCTTTGGAAATACTTAAAGATATATGATGAAAAACTATTATTAAATTGACTAAATGTAAATTGATAGCTACCGATAACAATAATAGCAATTTGTATTTAAATATGAAAATGAATTTTTACTTTTTCACGGCGGAGTTTAACATTGTAACATCAGTTTTGTAATTAGTTTGAGTTATAAATCCCATTCATCATAAATTTTATTTCTCAGTATAATAATTTGAGGTTCTTGTATCCAGATTGTCTCACCATATTTTGAAAGTACCCACATTTGGGTCATTTGGAATGTTTTCCGAAGTTATACTGATAATTTTAATGAAAACACAATATTTCTTGTATCATGGCAATGCCCACACGCCTTAGTAACGCTATCTACCACTATCCAGTAAAAGATTAGTATAAAAATATTTCACTGTTGAAGAAATACACACCATGGCAGCTGTACTGTTTTCTTAACCATAGGTAAACAGCCTTACGATTCCGCATTTACATTATGTACTCGTAGTTATTTGTATTCGAGCCCTAATGCCATAATAATTCTAACAAATTGTTAATAGTAGCTGTTATAAATGTTTCGAGTATTTGTCTTGTGCCCCGGTGAAATCTGAATTATTCCTGAAAAGAGCCCTATGTACGTTTTCAATCGCCTATCAATCATTTTGAATATTATATTATTGATACTCACCACGAGAGGTGTGGGTTTCCATTTGGTGTTATGGTAAATCAAGTTGTTAAATGCTCCATAGACTCCTTCGTTAATAGTGTATAAGGTGCTTGCGCCATTGACTGAAACATGACACAATATCATAAGATGCGTGGATAAATACACGGGATTTAACTACATATAGAATTTGAAAGTCTTACGGTTTCGAATTTATATATTTTTCAAATATATTAATATATTTGAGAGAAAATTATTCACTCACTTTTGCTTATGGGAACTTCTCTTTTGCCTATTACGTTGGTAAGTAAAGTGAAAGCAGATGTCATGAAATATCTCCCTGGTTCTGCAAGGATCTTCACTCCGCAACCAGGCGGGAAATGTATATCCAGCGCGTCATTGATGGCACTAGCAAACTGGAAAAAAGTAAAACTGCCACAAAATTTTGTTCATGCATTTTTTATTTAAAGAGGGAAATTCAAAGATCTTAATTGTTTTCTGTTTATGATGAAATTTCGTTTCGTGATATGAACAAAGCACTAGAAATACGTAGTAAATTATTTGAAAAGATTTCTACAAGTAGATAAAGATCAGGAAAATACCTTCTAATATTTAATTTACGCGAATCACCATTAAAAAGTCCAAAACATAAGTTGAAAGTGATTTTAGTTGCATGATTTTAAGCCAAAAACTTTGTAAAAAATTTCGAATCAATTTATACAAACTCTTTCACGGTATCTAAATGTCTTTATAATTGGTTATCCTTTATCAGTATCAAAAATGAATTTATTAATTCAAATCGATATTTGTTAAACAAAACTTTAAGAACAAAACTATAAGTCGATTCTTAAATGCAAAGAAAATATTCCAACATATTTTTGCAAAATCTAATAGGCAGCAAGTTCGGTTCTTCGTAAATTTAATATCACCCAAAGGATTTAGTTATTAATTTACAAAATTTTTTTAAAAAATTTCGAAATACCATGACAATCCAAATCAATCCCAAATCGTTTAACAAGATCATAAGGGGTGGGACTATTAAGTAACGAGACTGACCTGATACAGAAGAAATACGCATACGCCAAACGCCAGCCACCGACAGCTGTTTAGCGTGAAGCCTTCTTTTTCGGATGTAGTACCTCTCGTTTCTGTAAACAAATCCGTACATCCTTAGCCTTCATTCGCATTAGAGTTACTTTTTTGTTTCGCCGGAAAAATGATAAGTGAGCAACGAATTGTTGTGAAATTTCACAAGAAACTTGGAAAAACCGTTACTGAAACTTATAATTTATTGGTAAAAACATATGGCATTGAAAGTTTATCGCGTTCACGCGTTTTGAGTGGTTTAAACGTTTTCGAGATGTCCGAGAAGACGTTGAAGAGGATTCATGCCCCGGTCACCCTCCCACGTCAAAAACCATGACATCGAAAAAATCGATAATATAGTTCGATCTGACCATCGGTTAAGTATTCTTGCGATTGGTGAGTCTGTAGAAATTGATAAAGAATCCGTATGGCAAATTTTTACGCTAAGACAATGCGTCGGTTCATACCACATTGTCTCTCAAGAGGTTTCTAGCCAATTGCAGCATCCCAGTGTTAGAGCATCCGCCTTATTTGCTGGATCTTGAGCCATGTGACTTCTATCTGTTTCCTAAGGCGAAATCTTTATTAAAAGGAACAAGATTCGAGTCCGTTTAAGCTGTGAAAGAGAAGCAGCATGCATCCTGAAAGAGCTGACAGTAGACTTCCAACCCTGTTTCGAACAATGGAAGATTCGCATAGAGAGTTGTAGAGAAAGAAGAAGGGTGTATATTGTAGGTCATAATAAGTAAATATATATGACATCAAAATAAAATGTTTCACAGCATTATTCTTGTTATTTAGTAGCCACGCCTTGTTTTTCATGTAAAAAAGGAATTATCTACCTCAGGGAATGCGATAGCATGGTCCCTATGACCTGGAAATCCACCGCCTATATCCAAAACATTCATGATGAATCCACGATCTCTTGCAAGGCCGAATACGTTCTTTGCATTTTCTATAGCTTTATGAAAAGCCAATGGATTCTGGCAGTTGCAACCCACATGGAAACTAAAATGATTAACGATTAAAATAATTCAATGAATTAAATTTTAAATTAAATTCATTTTGAGAAAAGAAATTAATATACAGTATTCAACAAGATTAATAAAAAACAAATTTTATATTCATATACCTATCAAAAGTTCAACCCATTCGAAAGACACTAACATTTTTAAGAAATGTAGAATAATTTTAAGAAATACTTTCGTTAAATACTTTGTTTTCATCTCAAGTTTCGGTGCAAACGATTTATATATATATATAACTCAAAAATTGAAAATATAATCTCTAGATTCATGGTACTCTAGTACGGAATACGTAACGATGAGGATAAATTTCGGATCATGGAGATAAGTATTATTAAGGCTTCCATCTATCCACCATTTTGATTTCGAAAACGTAATGTTAGTCCTATGGAATTTCGACTATCATTCTCAAATCTTTACTATTTTATATGAATGCAGTAAAGTGTTTCCGAAGGAGCAAAAAATAATGAACCTTTCTACGGAATTACATTTTCCCTCCGATTTTTGAAAATATTCAAAAACATTTTCTAAAAACATGAAAACCTACAAACGAATTATTAACATAGGAGTAAAAATACTTTTGAAAATTGGGAGAAAAATGTAATTCCACAGAATCCTTTGTTATTTTTTGCAATTTCAAATGCACTTTATTTTATTTAAATAGACAAAATAGTAAAGATTTGAGAATGATAGACGGAATTCCATAGGATTAACATAACGTGCACGAAATCAAAATGGCCGTTAGACGGGAGACTTAAACTTTTACAACATTTAACATCATTACATCATTTAAATATTTGAATTATTGTAGAAATAGAATCAAATTTTCTTTTTTCTTCAGATTGCATTGCGAAAAAAAAGAATTTTTTCTTCTTTAAAGGGGGGGAAGGAGGGAGAAAACTGATGTATTCTGACTCGTTTAAACGAGTTCAAATTAAACCGTCTGTTAATCAACGAAATAAAGTTAATCTTGAATGCTATAAATAAATGTAATGCTGTCATAATCAAAAACTTATAGTGTGAAATTCTTTCAAAATAGATGGGAAAAAAATTATAGAGAAATGTTATTAACGAATCAATGTACTAAAACTTTATTTCGAGTAATTTGCTGATTATTGCAGGTACTAAAAAAACTTCAAAATTCCTTTCTAATTTCCTTTCAAATGTCTTTGATTTTTCGTGAAATACTCTTTTTTTTTTTTGAACTTTCAATACCCGTAGCTCTTTTTGATTCATTTTTTTTTTATCGTTATTAGGTCGAAACGAAATAAAAAAAATAAAAAAATCCTGGTAAAATTTGAAAATCTTTACGAAAAAAGAAAAATTGAGAATTTTGAGCTTTAAATTATCCAATAAAGGCTCAACATTTGTTCTATTTATTGTTTTTATTTTGAGTTTGAGATATAGTCAATCATAAGTGAAAAGAATGTGTATTATCTAGTAATAATTAGAACTGTAAAATTCGTGGATGTATAATTCATATTTATGATTCGAAAATCATAAATTTTCGAAGTATTTTAAATTTTTTATAAAACTGAAATATTTAAGCTTTTACCAAAAATTAATTTTAAAAAAATGACAAATTGGTGGAACAAACGACATGAATTTTTATTATTGTTACTCACCTTATACCAACGACATTGAGATGCAAATCTTTAGCTGCATCCAAAAGACTTGGCACCTCATCAAGATCACAGCCAAATTTGAGTGATAGTTTTAGGATGGATCCACTGTCATCCACCTTTATGCGCAGAACAAGTCTACAAAAATCCATGAAAAAATATGCTGATTTTTCACAATTTTAAGATTACATTTCTTAAAAGAGTTTTCCTTATTTTTAAATGCCACATTATGAAAATGTCCCATTGATAATTCGAGATTCTCTAGTGCATAAAGAAAATTTACACCTAATTTAGATATTAAGAATTTGATTATATGGATTATAAAAATTTAATTCACTCATTTAAAGTTTTGGATTAAATATTACTAGAAAAAATAAAAGGCTCAAAATTGGTCTCCACTTTTTCAAATTGTGCTAAAATAAGACGAATGTTTATTAGATTTTGGAATTAACTATACATGTTCTTGAGATAAAAATAGGAGTTACCGCGAACAACAAACTTCTTCAGTAAATTTAGAGGCATTAGAGTTCACCATTTTTTACTGTAAAATAAATTGCAGTCTCCGATTACACATGTTATCGAACAGGAATTGATATGCGAGAATATTTTCAAAAAATAATGAGTAGAACAATTCTTCATCGCTAAATACTTGAACATTTTAAATTACCTTATATATTTTTGAATATACTTTTACGAGCTACAGATTTCGACCAGTTTTTTATGATAAAAAATCAAAAAAATAATATAATTCCTTATGTTTTTAGTTGTTAACAGTTTTGCCAATTTTGTCTCGCCTCAGAAGAAATGGCGAAAGTTATTAAGAACACCCTATTTTTTATTACCATGCTTTTACCTACTTAGTGTACCTTGTGTGTATTTATTCTTGCACTGAAAGAATGTGGTTGAAATTCGGAATATTTTAAATTTATTAAACATGTAATCGAAAGTTGGATATTAAAAAATTAAATTTAATAGAGGTGTGTTTTCATTACCTGGCATCTGGAAATGTTTTCTTTATCTTATGCAGTTCAGATTCGTTGTCGAAGGTCATGAGGTCTACCCCAACGCTATCTGCGTATTTCAGATGAGAAAGACCTTTGCAGGTATTGGCATAAATTATGCGAGATGGTTGCACTCCGACATTCAAAACAGTCTCTATTTCTTTCTGAAATATAAAATAGTATACGAGAAAAAGTATTTCTTTAGTTTTACACTTTGGATAATTTCGTATAAATTTATTTTTTGCTATATTCACTCCTCGATTTAAGTGTTTCTCTCCCATTTGAATACTGTGAAATGAATCGATAAAAGGTTGTGGATTTTTTAGTGAATTAATGCAATGATTAATTGTTAAATGTCATGTTCGGATCAATACTCCAAATGCATAGAATCTCTGCTTCACCATTTTTGTAATTAGTTGCATAATAGCTAGATTTGAAGTTATACTATGAATTTATTCTTGAAGTTATACCATCACAGATTCCTTATTGATCCCTTTATTTTTACTAAAATGGCCAGATTAGCACAGATATCCAGAAGACATCAGACTTATTCGTTCTTTTATTAATCAAACATATTTACATCTCTCAGCTTGAGGGAAAATAACAAAAATTAGCATCTACTCGAAGTGAATAGAATATATTAATAGTGAATAAGAGAATAAAGATTCAAATTGAACACCTTCTAGCTTCATATTATTATTTTTTATATCTTTACGTTATTGTTATATGCTGGTAGCAATTGCAACAATATTAAACATATTTTCGTCTTACTTTTGTAGAACAGTCAAAATTCACACCTAAGGCAGCTAAGACATGCAAGAGAACTAAATCAGGATTGCACTTCACGGCTGAAAAGTGTTAAAGAATGTTCGAATAAAATTATAATATATAAAATAAAAATGGTAAATTATGTTGTACCAAAATTTTGAAAAGAACAGATTTAGCCAACAAAAGCGTTAACATTTCAAAAAATAAATATTAAAAATTTCAATTAAATATAAAAATTAAAGCAATCGATGAAATATTGAAGTGAACAATATTCGTTTTTAGATATTAAAATTAAAGCAAATGGTAAATTATTAACAAGAATATATTTTTAAGCTAAATTTTATTATTGCTGCTGTAAAAGGAAAATAGAATAAATATTTACGTATTAATCTATTCTTAACACTAATACTTCAATGAGGTGACAATAATTCAAACTGAAACTATCGTGAATCGGTTGGAAGAATTCAAATTAGATTAAACAAGGCACTTGCATTAAATACTTTATTTTGAAAAATGGCCTAGGACGAAATTTTGTGGTTGTACGGAAACAAAAGCCCTTTATTATCCAATATAATTTGATAAGCAGATATCCCCAATATATTGAAATAAAACTGTACTAATAACATTTTATAAGACAACCAAATTTGAAAAAAATTACATACGCATAAATTCGATTTTCAGAGCTTATTCGAATTCATGTATCTTCACAAGATATTCTAGATATACAACTAAGCAATTAGTTAATTTATCTCACGCCCTTTTTTGGTTTTTGCATTTCACTAATTAAATTTTAAGTAGCCAATGAAAAATGTAAGCAGGAGACCTACACTTTTAAATTGGATAAAAAAGTTAACTGCAAATATTTTAATGAGTTACGATATTTACGAAAAATGAATCCGATGAAATATATCAATGATTGATCCATTTATGATCAATTAAAAAGAACCCTCCGAAATGAGCATTTAAAAATTTTTAAGTTTAATTTATAGACGAAAAAAAGTTAGTTTAGTACAAAACTATTTCACAAGAGAAAATCTTTTGTTAACTATGATTAATGTACATAACTTTTTACCAAGTGTAGTTTATTTTGTTGTGAAACAATATCGTTGAATTAAAACAATATCTTTTCAGAACCCCGAAATCTAGAAGATATTAGCTAAATATAAACTCAGCAAGAGAGAATGAAGCACATTAAAATAACGAATAAGAAATGGAAAATTATTCATTTACCGTAAAATGGTTCCACTCGAGGCATGGCTTTCTTCCATTCCTTCCATTTAAGAACCACATCGTCGACGTCGACCACGTAAAAAGGTTCTTCGTCATCCTTAAGAAAAGAATACATTGGCTTATATATGTGTAGCACGCATGTTGTTTGTTTTTTAATTACTAATTAAAATTTTTGTGTTTTATATCGTATATTTTATTTTTATACATATTTTCACGGATCTGAGATATTATTTATTTAAACAATAGTATTAATTATATTGTAATTCACATATTTGTTTGTATACTCAAACCTATTTTTGTACGGGTGATAGGGACCGCATAAAAGAAAAACTGTAAAATATATTGTTTGCAACACATTTTTTAAGAAACTTTTATGCGGTAAATAGGGACCGCATATAAAAAAGTCCCTGATAATAAATGATTGAAAAACTCGCGATGTAGTTAGAAATTTGGTTTGCCAAACAAGGCAAAAATTAATTTTTAAATGTTTTATTTGCTCATATATTAAATAATGCACGTACGAAAATTTCAAAACGTAAGTATGAAAATTATTCTTCATAGTCAAAAATGTGGATTTTCTTATTGACAACTAATTCAAAATCACCTTAATCTCTTGATGATGCTACTTCGCACTCGATCAGAGTTGACAATTTTGTTGATGCAATGTAGTCAAGTGATAAGTTTTTGCGACGACTATTGTTTGCTAAGATACGATTCCAAAGACGAGGCTTTAGAATTTTAAAGTTATTGGTATCGGTTGCAAGAAAACAGTATTTGTACATTTCTTGGTATCGATTTTAAGAAATATACTTGTTTTATAAACCGCTCTAAAATTGAGGGTATAAAAAAGGGTTTGAAATTATTTCACACATTTCGATGAACAGCAAAACTTCTTCACTGTGTATACAAAATATTCTTTCTCAGTGAAAAGGTTTACAAGTAAAAAATATTTTTGTGTAACAATGTAAATTGTATTAATAAATTAAATGATGAAACTTTTTATTTACCTATCAGCATGGAAACAAAGAATATTAAAATATTATCAGAAATTCATTACAGTCGAATATAAATCAAAGAATATTAAATACGTATAAAAAGGGAACTTTTATTTAGGCATATTTATAGTTATTTATATATACGAGTATCAGCAAATGAAAAAATTGTAGCTTTAAAAAGAAAAAGACATTTTATTTTAAAAAAATTCTGCAATATTAGCTGAGATTAATAAATCTTTAAATGTACAATACCATTTAATTTTAAAAAGTAGGTGCGAAACAAGTTTACAATCAAAAAATGTCTTAAGTATTACTGTATAAAAAATTATTGAAGAAAAATCAAGTTGAATGTCATTCTTAACCTTAAGGCTTGATTTCGTGAACGTCATGTAAATCCTACTGAATTTCTGCTACAGTCCTCAAATATATACTATTTTATGTATTTGAATGTAAAAAAATGCGTCTTAATAAGCAAATATAAGGAAATGTTTCTGCGGAATAACATTTTTTCCTCCGATTTCTCAAAATTTTTTATTCTTATTTTGAAGATTTGATTCTGGGTTTTTCGGTCTTTAAAAAATATTCTGAAATATTTTCAATAATCAGGGAGAGAATGTAATTCTGCAGAAACCTTCATTATTTTTTCTCTCTTTCGAATGCACTTTTTTGCATTCAAATTGATAAAATGTTATAGATTTGAGAACGGTAGTAGGAATCCCACAAAATTAACATTGCGTTCACGGAATTCAAAACGGCCTGTAAAGGAGAGCTTTGAATATATCTGTTAAAATTTTATTCAACCTTTACTCACAGGGAGTGCGCAGCTCGCTGAAAGTAGAGTTATCCATTTGATATTAACTTCTGAGTAGTAGTAGCAAATCACACAACTGCTCGTGCTTTACTCTCTTTACATAGTATACGGGAAATGAATACTATTTTAATCGATATCACTATTTCACGTAGAGCTAAAATTATAAGAGTAAATAATATATTCCCCTTTTTAAAAACATGATTATGAAATTTTTATCATTTTGCATTAAGAAATGAAATGAATGTTTCTCTCCGACTAAAGGACATTTAATTCTGAAGTCCTGAGAAATTATGTTAGAATATTAATCATCTTTTTTTTTCATGTTATTACAATTCTGTGTTTGATGAAAGGGAAATCTCGTTGAAAAAATAAATACATTACTCGCAAGTAAAGTTATTATCTCCATCTTTAATGTTCCTACCATTATCAAGTATACTAGATGACTATTTGAAAAGCTGTATCATTTCTTTGAGCATTATTGTATATTTGTTTAGAATGATTCTGAAAGAAACAGCTGATCTATGTTCAATGGGTTCGCTAATTTACGATATTTCGAAATGTTTATGACGTTTGAATGGGAAAATAAAAATTCGAGGAAATTGTAAAAATTTAGTTGTGATCTTAAAACAGAAATATTGATTTAGATTCTTTAAAAGAGTTATTATTACTCAGAAAATCCAAAATAAAAAGGTAAAATTTTTCAATTTTGTTTTGCTTTCTCAAACAAAACACACTCACGCACTCCTAGTTTTAGGAAATAATGTAGATTTTGGAATACATGTAATTAAAGATCTATGGAATGCAGGTTTATTAAATTATATTTAACTCAAAGTGTTCTTTAAAGTTGTTGTTGCTAAACGCAGAAGAGACTAAATTAAATTCGGAACGCTTTTTCAGATAGAAAAAGACTAAATTTTAATACTAATATTCACTGTTGCTATACATGCGTTTGTTTGTATTTCCGAGTTCTAAAATTTGAAAACCTTCCATAAATAAGCAATTTTTCCATTTAACACGTAAAGTGGAAACTCGTTTAGCATTGTTGTATACAAGTCGAAATATGGAGCATGTTTTACTCCAGAAAAAAGGATAATCAGACTGGAATTATTAGTATTAGTAAATATGTTACTCCAAATAACAATAGTTCTCAATCAATGATCCGCGGAGCATCTTAGCACCTACTTCGAGTGTTCTAAGAAAAAGTCAAAACTGCAGTTAAAAAAATTGTTTCAAAGAAAATTCAATACAACTTAAAATAATATTTTTTAATAGGATTGTTGTGTCAGCAAATGCGAATGACAAACTTATTAGCTGTACATCGTAAACTTAATAAACACCGCATTGTCATGAAAATGACATACTGTTTACCGAGTAGTATAGACAAATCATGCAAATTATGTCAAAATGATTATCAAGGGAAGGATCCATTAGAATTATTTTGGATCTCTGTTAAAGATGGTCAAGAAAAAAAAAACTGAACTTATTATTATTTTTCCACAATTCTGCGAGTCAGAAATTTTTACCATAGTTATTACTAAAACCAAGAAATGCTACAGTCTGGGTAATTTAGATGAGGAGACTGAATGGTTTTATCATTTATTCGTTCCAATGTTACCAAAATCTGCAAAGATCTCCGAAATAAATTTGAAAAAATACATTAAGGCTCCCGTCTATTGGCCATTTTGAACGTAATGTTAATACTATGAATGTAATTAAATATACATTGGATTAACATTATGGTCGAACCTTTACAGGATATTTGCAAATCGTCGACATATAGTGATCCGTAAACATATTGTTGAAGCTGGAAAAGCATGGGTGATATACGCAGATGAATAATATCTGACTTAAAATGCTTCCTTGAGGAACTCCTTCAGATTTAATGAAAGAACTGGATAATTCAGTTCCAACACGATCTTTAAACGATCTAAAATTAAGAAAACTTTCAATGAAAACAGACAAATTGCCTCTAAAATCAAATTGATACAGTGTGCGAAGAATTCTATAGCATCATGAGCGGTCAAATGCCTTTTCAAAGTCAAAGAATATTGAAACCAGATGATTCTTTCGAACAAACGCGTTGCGAATTTTACTTTCAAGTGTTATGATGTCAAGAGAGGACCTCCCTTTTCGGAAGCCACACTGAAATGGTGGAATGCAGCGGTTTTTTCCTAATTCATATACCAGACTCATATACCATATGTTCCAGGGCCTTACAAAGACATCTCGTTAGTGCAACAGGTCTATAGTTGAGAGAGCTTTGGATTCTTACCAGGCTTCAAAATGAGAGTTACTACCGCCTCCTGCCACCGACTAGGGAATACATGATCCCTCCATATTCCGGTGAACGGATAAAGGAGACTTACAAGTGAATTCCCGTTCAAATGACGAAACATGTCATATGTAATTCCTTCAGGAACCGGACTGGCATTATATACTGAAGATAAAGCTTTTCTCAATTCCCACATGTCAGAGTAGTAGTTAGGTGGATTCTGCTGATAGTTGAAGCTTGTATGTGTCTGCTCAGAACGATTTTTAGTGGCTAGAAATGTAGCGCTGTATGAATCGGAGCTCGACACTTTAGCAAAATATGGACCGCTGACATTGACTACATCGACAGGAGAAGCATGCATTACGTTATCAGTTTCTTGAATCGGGATTGAAAACTCCCGATACAGGTTATTTGTAGCTTTCTCTTTCCTCTATACTTGTTGACAGGTGTAGACGATGTGATGGAAGAGGCAAACTTGACACAAGTTTCTCTTTAACTGTGCCTTCGTACTCTACGAGTAAAAGCTTTTGCCCTTTGAAACGCTATGAGGTTCTCAATTGTGGGGTACCGTCTAAAAATACCTCACAATCTCCTATGTTCCTTGTGAGAAGTTTGATATTCCTTATTACACTATGGTTTACTTATCTTCTGATACATATTGGAACTTTTTGGAATCGCCGCATCTGCAGCATCAATAATCGAGTAAGTTGCATTTCGGATAGCATCATCTATATCTCTGTTCTAAACCATTACACCTGTTATAAGTGCTAATCTTGGGGAAAAATCCCTATCTGCCCGATGGAAATTATATGTGGGAGGACGTAAGCGTCTCCCATCAAAGTTAACTTGAGAGACAAGTAGAGGGAAATTATCACTATTGTGAAGATCATTATCGACCTCTAATTTCAACAATGGTAGCAGACCCGGGTAGCAAATGGCAAGATCGAGAAAATGAAATGACCTGGTGGGTGCATGCAAATACGTTTTCTCATCGGTATTTAACAAACAGGGACAGTGATCAGAGATCAAATGATCGATCTGTCGTCGATCGATCGAGCGTCGTCATGTCCCCTCTGAGGACTGTGTCCATTAAAGTCACCTAGCAAAATGAAAGGAGCTGGTAGTTGGTCGACTAAGTTATTCAAATCCACTTGCGATACAACATCATTTGGTGGAAGATAAATGCAATAGACAATGATTAAAGAATGGACGTGAATTTGTACAGCCTCTGCCTGAAGTGATGTGTTCAGTGTTACGATACTATTAGGATAGTTCTGAGAGGAGAATAAGCATACACCTCCGGTTGAAGATAAAGCGAAGTCAACATCCCTTCATACGCAATTATATCTATGCACCTTAATTGACATGGTAGTCTTAAGAAAAGTCTATTGAAGAGCCACGTAAGCAAGTTGATGCGTAGATATTACGGATTTAAGATCTTCAAGTCGAGGTCGTAAACCGCGGCATTTCCAAGAAACAAAGGGTCCATGAAGGTGTCATAGTCTTCTATTCCTGAATACTATGCGAAGAAATCTTTAAACAGAGGGAGGGGGTACGTTTCTCACCTCTGGATTAAAATTAGGTTAAGTATGAAAAAAAATTATTGTAAATATACGGAGATCACAGAGTTGAAAATAAAGACTATCATAAAAAAAGGCGGGTATAAAACTCGATCATCGTTTAGGCATTCAACCGTGAGATGAAGTACTTCTTGTTTTCTTTCACTCTTTAAAATTGAAACAAAAAACTTTGAATAAAAGTTTGATTATTACGGAGTGCTTATATTTTAGTGTAGTTTAATCATGAAAACAAAGAAAACGAATGCAAGACATGCAACCGATTTCTCATAATACTATAATAGGAGTAGACAGTGATGTTTAGAATATATAGCACATTTATTTCTTTATTATCAAAGAAAAATAAAAGCTGCTTTAATACTCTGTGGCCATTTAACCTGTAGTGGTCATTTTCAGTTTCTTCATTCGGACCGTGTGACCACTGGCAGACATTTTGCAAATGATTTTTAGTGCCGTGCGTTCACCCGTGGTCATGTTTTGCATATTCTAACCGATTATTCCGTCCCAAATTTGAGTGAATAATTTAGATGGAAAATAAATGTTTTCATACTGTTCAGTTATTTTAACAATTGGTCTTCAGGTGAGATTTGCGCAGTCAGTTCGGAGCTTAACGTGTTAAGAAAGCAATAAAAGCGACGAAACGCGAATAGTTTGATATGTTAAAGAAAAAGAATGTAAAATATTTTTTTTAAAGAAAAAATTATGCTTTGTTTTCTTTGTAAAATAATAAATCCGTAAACTATTACTTAAGTATAATTTTTATAATTTCAGAATCGTATAAAAATTTATAACTTTTAGAGTTCGAAAAATACATATTTTATAGAACATTAACGTTAAACTATAGGAAGCGAATCTGTACTTTGTTGAATAGAAATCACCATTTGAGTAAATTTAAGTTCTTTTTTTTTTTTTACAAGAATTTATTAAGGAAAAAAGAAGAAATATTTATATTTGAAATTTTTTTTATATTTGCTTCTTTAACTTGCAGTATTTTCAGCCGCAAAAATAATACAGTAGTAAACTATAGTTTAAATATGATTTTTATGATTTCAGAATCATATAAAAATTTATAACGTTATAAACGAAAAATACACATTTTATAGAACATTAACGTTAAACCAAAGGGAGCAAATCAGTGCTTTATTAAATGGAAATCACCATTTGAGTAAATTTGTGCTCTTTTTTTTTTTTTTTTTTTTTACAAGAATTGAATAATGAGAAAAGAAGAAATATTTATTTTTGAAAAAAAAGTTTTTGCTACCTTAACTTGGAATGTTTTCAGCTGCTTTTGAAATTTCCGCACAAGAATTGTTCGGCATCTTTATGGTGCCTCATGTTAACAATCCGATAAATCTTATTTTATGTATTTTTTATCCTGATTTCTACTTCCATTAAAAAATTTTTCTTTATGAATAAATACTCAATGTTGTAATAATTCAAACATGACAGATTTATTTTTCTATATTTTATGCATTTAGAAATTAATGCAATAATCAAACAATGGCTTTAACATTTTATCCATTAGTTCACAATTCAATTAATAAAATGTTACAATCAATTTCTGCTCTTTGCTTATTATTAAGCAAAATAGTAATATTTATTTTTCAAAGAAGTTTAAATTAAAAACACTGTAAAACCAATTGAGTATTTTTTTTAAAAAATTTTTAGATTATATCGCAATCAAGATTTTTCATTTCGCAGTATATAATTTCGTTACTTCTCTTCATTTTTAGATCAATATTTTTAACGATTATTTTTATTTATTCATTTTAAGATTATTTTTTATCATATTCAATTACATATCTTAGCGATCCTTTTTACACACTTAATTAATAGAATCTTTTTTGTTTGTATTTTGCGTAGATTTTACATTGTATTAATAATTTTTTGTATGTAATGTTTTTAAATGGTAATTATGATTTATTTTGTTACATGACTGTTATACAAGCAATTAATTTTTTTTAAAAAAATAGTGTGAGATTGCTGAACAATTAAATAGCTTTTACGATGCGTTTGCAATAATATTTATTTCTCCAATCTTGTTTAAAAATTAAAGCAAAGCATCCAAAAATCATATTTAATAATCATGTTTTCGATAACATTAATTCTCCTTTGTTCCATTTTTTCTATGACAGCAAAATACAATATCAGGGTCAAAAATTTAAGCTACTAACATTTGATCCTTTATTTATTTATTTATTTATTTTGTAATAAAATCTTTTCTCTTCAATATTTGTTTTTGAATGACTTATTTAATTTGACAAAAATATTTGTTTAAAACTTTCAGATTTATTTAGCTTAATTTGTCAATTGCTTAAGACTTTAAGAAAATAATTAGTTAAGCTAAATAATAAAAGCTGAATTCTATTTCATAAATTTTTCAACGTGAAACTTAGAATCTATAATATAATTCTTGGTGAAACGTTTCTTGAAAATCAGGTATGCAAATATGAAACCAGAATTTTTGTAAAGAAAATACACGTTATTGTTTGAAAATGAAAGAATTTTTTTTATTCGAAGTACTGCCCATCGTAGCTATATATTTCCTCCATCTTTTTGACAATTTGTGGATACCACGACAAGAAAACTGTTCCTCATTTGGGCAAACCATTCATTGAATCCTTTTCGTAAGATGTGAAGCTGTGCTCAGCAAGTGTGTGTTCCATCAATGCAAATGAGTGAAAATCGGGTGGAACCAAGTCTTATGAGTAAACTGCATTAGAAAATAATTCCCAACTTAACGCCTCAATCGTTTCTTTGATCGTTTTTGCTGTGTATGCTGGTGCATTATCATGAAACAAAATCACTTTTTGTTACCTTTTTTGATATTCTGGTCGTTTTTCATGCAAATCGTGATTCAAATCGATCATTTGTTGTTGGTAATATTCAGTATTGACTATTTCACCAGGCTTTCGCTACTCAGAATAGATCCCATTCTTCTGATTCCGCCAAACAAGAAGTATTGTCTTCCGTCCATAACGATTTGGCTTTGCAGCCAATGTCGATGGCTCGCCTAGAGTTATTCATGATTTCTTACACTTGAGATGCTCAAAATATATTCGCTTTTAATCGCCAGTCACAATTCAATGGAGAAATTACTTTCTTTTGTACCTGGCAAGCAGCATTTAGCAAGTGGGTTCTCGGTTTTTTTTTCTACTGTCTTTCATTTAGTTCATATGGAATCCATTTTTTATCATCTTCTAGATCTTTTCTAAGGCTTCTAAATATATGAATATGACTTCTCGAGCCTCACTTAATAGACCATAGGATTTACCAAGAGTATACTAACCATAAGTTTCGACAAGCATTTGATGCGATTCTGCAGCTGTTTTTTTCAAATGGTAACAGAAAATCAATACTGTAGGTAAACCGTAGTTTCCAGGCACAAAATTCGACATGTTCAACGCCATTAAAAACTATACTTTTGTATGAAACTTCTATTGTTGTGGGTTGAAAATGTTCATCAGTTGTCAAAACAAGAAAACGTCGCCAATGACGATTGACCACTGTTCAAAGATTCTAGCACCAATGATTGCTACAAAGTAAGCAGTGGGAAACGAAAGGTTCCAAAGAGCTCGAAAGCGAAACCAGCTCCCCTGATTGCACATAGGCCTTAACTTATTCCACGAGTATTACTGCCCACCATTTCACGTGACTTCTGCTTTTTACCATACTATCTGAGGTAACTTCCTTAATTTTATCATTGAAATAGTGCTACGCACATGTCTGCTTCTTTTTTTGGACAACATTAATCTAGTTACAGTGCTGTGGTGCCAGATCCTCTGTTTTCCAGCTGACTTCAGAGGTGGGTCTTTCTTCAGACTTGAAGCGTAGCAGCTAAGTCCGTAGTAAGTCGTCTCAACTCTCCCAAATGAACTTTGCTTTGCAGATGTACACATCTATTACTTCTGCTGTGATGGCGCGGTGTATTATTTCCTACAATACCCCGGCAGATCACTCATAAATATCGGGCATCAACGATATGTTGATAGTATTTTATGATTTTTTTTAACTAACTTTATTGGTTAATCACATTCTAGGGTAATTTTCCAGAACTACTATAGCTAGCTTATATGTCATGAATATCTCTGAATGGGAACTGTGTTTTTTAGCAATTTCTTATTCAGTAATGTTAACAAATCTCCCCCCTCAAAAAAAAAAAAAAAAAGAGCATGCAATTAGACATGGCAGGCCATCAGATTAGAACGCCACAAAATATTAAATATTTGGAAATAATAATTGAGGAATTCCAGACAAAATGAATCGCATAATAAGATCAGGATTCTTATAATTCCTCAATTGTCTGTATATAATCCAACATTGTAGCCTAAAAGAGATTTTACCAATTATTGGTTGTAACATTCAATGTGCAATTGTTTGCTACCGGTACGTTCTTCGACCTTGACATTGTCATAAGTCCATTACTTATGTACTCGTATGCATCTTTACTTACGCATATTGAATTTCAATGAAAATTAATGACCTGATTTTTTTTTTTTGTAGGAGGGAAGAAGGGAGTTTGTTATTTATAATCGGAATAAACTATCACATTAAAATTGATTAAAAAATTAAGAGTAATTAGACGTTAATCGTTATACATTTTGAAAATTTTGATTAATATATGGGAATTTTATTTCCCATACGCGTAATTTTTAAGATTATTTAAGCGCCCTATGATTATTTCAGTTACTGTTTCTTTCTAATTCAATGGCAAATTTCTTTGTTGATGTATTTAAAAGAAGCAATAAGAATTTCAATAAAATGTACTTTTAGCTATAAAAGTATTTCATACTATAATTTTGAATAAGATTTATACGATTTAAGATTTATTAATATTATTAGAAATTCTGCTTGATATCAATACAAAAGAGTAAAATAAATATTTACAAATTTTTGAATAGTACGGTTTCCTAAGCAATTACATTCTTTTTTTCGGTTACGATTTTATGGTAATTTAGATTGATTTGAAAATAATTCACTGAATACAGGAAAAAATATGTATTATTCCAGTTGGTTTGATTAGAAAAATAAAATTAAAAACAATAAATCCACGCATGCATTTGAAATGATTACGTACCTTCATCTTTAACTCCTGGAGCATTCCTCTGATGATGGCTTCATTGCGAATAAGCGACTTCATAGCTACCAAGTGTTGTGAATAAAGAACTACTTCTTGTTGCTTCAAAAGTAAAACAATCCGATCACGCCTCCCTTATGACAGCTATATGCCACAAAATTTTTAAAGAATAAATATCAGCATTACATTAAGAGGACACATTCAGATACAATGTCTTTTATTCAAAAAAAATTCTAATTCTTGCCGATCCTTTGACTTGATCTTATGCGGCTTTATCAGTAAAACGACCTTGTATCAGAAAGTTTAGATTAAACTCAGAAATTTGTATTTAATGCATAAAACGATTGCACTAAAACAATGAATGATTAGAGAATGTCGAGGTTACCTAAAGGTCATTCGTATTGCATTGTGTGTTTTCGTTGAATCGTGGGTTCGAGCCTTGATACCGCTAAAGACCTTCCGTGTAGCAGGGCTGATGCACATTTTTCGCGTGGTCATGATGTGGAAGTTTAGAGAAGGAGGTGCCAGCTCACGTGTCTTCCTCGTTACTTGACCGAGGTTCCAAATAACGAGGTCCGTCGCCAATAGTTTTCGTGTTGCTTCCATGTGCGACATTAATTAACAATCACAGGATTGAAGGAATTTACTATTAACATTTTTATTTCACATTTTGAGAACAATCTACTGTTGAGGTTAACACATAAAAATTATAATATACTGCAATGAAAAGTATTATAAATACAACGTTTATTATTAGAAGTAACATCATATGCATGCATTCAATCAGAAGTATCTTAACAAACACTAAGTGTTAAGAAAAAATAATTTTATTTCACAATTTTCCTAATTACAAATGCTTAATTCTCTGCTTTGTAACTACAAAATGTTAGTTGTG
>BMAW01087166.1:0-23232 GCA_019974015.1 Nephila pilipes
TAAATCGATTTAGATGAGAGATATGTTATACAAATCGAGATAAAAAAGAATCGATTTTTTTTTTAAAAAAAATTGTTATTCTAGTAAAGTATATAAACGAATAAATTATTCTGTCTATGAATATAAATTAAGTTCAGAGTAAATACAAGCATTTATAATGCTATTTTTTTTATTTTTTGGACGAAATAAAAACAATTATTTGTATTCACTAAAAGCTTCATCAGATTCTTTCTATCTTTAGTTTCTCATGAAGTTGCTCTTCCAAAATCTTGTGCCTTTAGTTATCTAATCTTCACGTGTCACAGATGAACCGGAAAAAGAACTATATTTTTTTGACCTGTATCTTTTGCTAGTCAACCATGTAAAATATTTCACAAAATATTGTTTTGGATTCATATACCTTCAACGTTGTATGACTAGTTACATTAGAATGTTGCTATATCCGGCTAGGATAAAATCTCGCATAAATTTTTTGTTGAAAATTTATTATTCATCCAAATCTTCTACTCGTGCGTGTCAGTTTGTCATTTTACATGATTTATGTGCTGTGAGTTTTAGAAAGAAAATGATTGAACAATTTATTTGCTGTAGATTATTTATTTCTTTTCCGGTAATGAAATTTACATTAAAACTGAAAACAATTTATTATTAATTTTTGCTAAAAACTAAATTAAATTTAATATCATCTTTCATACCATTTTATATATAAAATTCAAAGTGTATAAATGTTTGTTAGTTTGGTGTCAGCGTTCAAGTCCGTTTTCAATCATAATAAGCTCAATTTGAAAGAATTTTTTACAGTAATAAAAACAAATTCTCTAAAATGATCATTCTTCGAAGTGAAATTCATGCAACAAGCAAGATACATTCTTGCTTAATAGTTGATCAATTATCTTAATTTGTAATTTAAGAAATGACCGAATATGAGATCTATTTATTCAGAGTTTTAAGACAGCTATGGGGTCGCCCTTTTTATTTCCAGAGCTTTAAAGTACTTGTTAACGTACCCAGTTTCCTGGAGCCAATCGATTTCAAAGTTGCAGTGAATTTCCATTGATTTGTTCTTTAATTATTCTACCCATTCCTTTCAAAATTTTTTATGTCTACATCAGAGTAGAGCGTATTTCATCAAAAGCTGAAAATTTTTCATTACTGAATACATTTGATTTCATGTCTAATTAAATATTTTAATTAAAATGTAAATTAAAAGCAATTTCATAAATTCGTGCTAAAATTCTTGTAATGTAATCAATAATTTTTATCTCTATAAAATGTTTTTAAAAGGATGAATTTATAATGCAGAATATTTTTTATTCGTTTTTTATTTCAATTTATATTTGCTTATGTTATTTGTTTCACAACATATTACTGTAATTTTATATTTATATTGATATTCAACTTTTTTTGAAACACAAATTACTTTGATATTTGACATTTTCCATAAATTACAAGTTTAAGAATTTGCACTTTTAAAACAATGATGAATTGTGTTAAAGAAAAGGCTGCCATGATTCTTTTCTGTATTATTTCACGAAATGTTTTTATTTGTTTGAAGAAAAATGGACAAAGATTTGATAAGCACTCTAAATTTTGGGATTTATATTTTAATTGCAGAATACAATTATGTACATATAATTACCACGCATTTAAACAAAAACATTATTTAAATGGTAATCTTATATACATTTATAGTTGGTATATTTATTTTTAGACATTTTTAATAATGTATTTCAACAGTTTAGGTTACTTAGGGTAAAAAAAAACCATTTCGACAGCTTATAATACAATTTATTTAAAAGATAAAATCGAGATAAATATTGTATATATCGAGATAAATATTGATATATCGAGATATATATTATATCGAGATAAATATTGATCAAATGAAAAGAAAATATTTATTTTTTTAAAAATAGAATGAAATATCAATTCCATTATTTTTATAATACACTTTTTCTTAATTAGATTGTTTCATTTTAATATAATATGAGTACACATTTCATTTCAAAAAAGCATTCTTTTGTCGTATTGTGGGAAAACAATTTTTGTGTGATATGACAAAGTGAGAGAAAGAAAATAATTATTTGCTATTCAGTCGTAATTATTATACTATTTATCTCAAAATTACTCAAAATCTTAAAAACTTTGAAGTGGCAATATTTTTGCACTCACTCAGAAATCGGAATTGATTGTAAGAATTAAAATGTAAACGCTAAAATCGCATCGTTTTCTAAGTAATAAATTTAATGCAATTGTTCTGTTCAAAAGTTAAGACCAGATCATTATTCGGCTTTAAATACTTTTTATCAATTCGTATACTTATTATTTTTTCATGATTTAAACAGGCTTAGGGAAGAAATTTTCATCAAAGTGATTAAGTCATATCTTGAAAAATATTGTAACAAAATATATTTCACATTTAAACAATTTTTCATCCTTCGTAAAAAATAAAAATAGCTGGATTTAACTGAGGAAAATCGTTTTATGAATTCTTGTTCCATGGTTTTTATTTTAAATAACTATTAGGATAATGGATTTTATTAAATCTTTTTATTATACTTGATGATGAAAAACTGATGCCTTTAAAAGATAAAAATATTTTTATCACATAAAATGTTATATTGTATTTTCCGACATTCCTACGCTATTTAATAAAATTACCATCGGCTTTAGATTATTATTTCACTCCATGCATGAATTAGCTTGTTTAAATGAAATAATTATTGTCATTATTTTAAATTCTATGCACAGATAGAGATATATATAGAAAGCTTCCTCTACCAAGAGAACTCTTTACAACAATTTTTAATGCATACAAGTTTTCCAATGAAATAATTAAATTTTTTCATATGCTTTAAATGTATATTTTAGAGTGTGACTAAATTTTCGCTGAATAAAATTCTTCAATACTTCGATGACTTGTTGATTGCGTGGTTTCGATATTTTCGCTTACTTTGAACTTTATTACATTATTAACGCTTATTTAAGAATTAGATATAAATTTTATAAGTCTAATATGATGATTGAAAAAAAAGAGGAAGAGAAGCGATAGCGCATTGAAATATTATGACTCCCTGGAATATTTTACATCAATGTGTTTCTCTTTTTCAGTGATGTTTTATCTATAAATACAACTAAAACGATGAATGTCTGGATTAACCGAATACTTCCTAGGAGTAAACCGCAGATGACTTACTAATAATTTAAATTGTTCGCTTAAAATAAATAAAAATGTGTAATCAAAATATAAAAATTCGGTAATAATTTGGGTTGTGATGTTTTTATTTTAATCCTTTACAGTTTTTGACTATACTTCTAAGAAGTAAATTTGTAACAAATTACATTCGCGATCCTCAAATTAATAAAATTTTTGAATTTGAGTTCGAAATACATGGTAATTCAAAAAGGCTCTTCTGATTTGAAATTTCCATATCTTCAAAAATAAATGACACAGAATGATGAGTAACGCATGAAAAACAAAGAAAAATTGTGAAAGTTTTATGTTGTGAGCAATAAATGGATCTCGTGTGTTGAAGCTGTTTCAAGAAAGCTGTTTTAGAAGCTTTCACGGAATTACTTAGCAGTTATATCTGTCGTAGTTGACAAGATGACTTGATGTTACATAGCAGGTCAGTTACCTGATATGGTCCATACGATTTCTTCCTTTGGGAGTTTGTAAAAGGTAAAATGTAAGTGCCACCGTTATCCACAAATTTATGTGAACTCATACAACGAATTTTTGCTGCTGTAAAATCAATCACAACTGACACTTTTCAATGCGTTTGGCAGTAAGTTATGGCGCGAATTAACATTATATGTGTAACTAGCTTATGCAAAAAAAAAAAAAAAAAAAAAAAAGCTTTTACATTTCGTATTAATGCATTACTTATCATTCAGTGTCGTTTATTTATAAATATATTGCATTTTGTAATTGGATAGCTCATTTTGAATAATCCTGTACATTCACTTATACTATTTTACTGAAAATTGTGCCCAATTTTCAAAAAAATATTTAGAAAAAAAATATTCCTTATTTTGTACCATATAATTTTAAATGTTGCAAATTTAACTAACATTTATAACAGAAAATTAAGTTGGGTTTAGGGCATTTATGAAAGTAAAAACTTGCTTTAAATAATAATTTAGAAATTTTTATTCACAGAAGGTATTTATCCTTTTAATTGGCTTGTCATTTGTCTTAAGGAATGATGTGCTAAATTAGTTTTGTCGCATATGCATATCACTTCTAAACAACCCAATACAACTCTCTTTTCTATAAAGATAAAATGAAAAAAGAAGAAGAAAAATTCTTGGGACATTGTAGTCTAGAAGTTCAGGTTACACTTTTCATTATCGACTGAGTTCTACTCTAAAGCTTTTTATGAAAAATAGTGGAGGCATCTACAAGTTGAATAGAACTGGGCCTCAAAACCTTTCTTGTAGCTTATTAAGGAAGTCAGAAAAATGAGATATCTCTCTGCAGTTATCCTTGAAATCAAACCGTGATTTTTAAGTGTAATATCCATTGTAAATAGTTTTTTGTTTTACTTTATTACGATGTTAACACTGGAAACAATATACAAAATGCTGCTGTGGGAAATTCAATTTCTTTCACTCAAAAGTATTTAAGTTATATTAATGATCAATAAATTGTACTATCCGATTGTTTTTATTTTAATTAATTTCTGATATTTAAGTAAGTAAAACCAGTCATTAAAAAAAATTTCGATAAATTTTTGGGTTCCTAAATACTCGTTTCTAATACACTTAAACCCTATTTTTAAAAAAGCGACGAGGATAAAAAAAAAACGAATAAAAGTATAAAAAATAAAAATATGCAAATGGGATTTTTTTTTATCAATCTGTAAAAATCAGATTAAAAAGCAATTTTTCCCTGGGAATCCTGATTTAAGTTAGATGATGATAAACATTTTAAGAATTATTAACTTCCTTCGGTCCTTATCCGTCGAAAAAATGACTCCAAAACTGCGGAAAACTTTCTCTAAAAGAAGAGGAAATAAGTAAAAATTAAAATAAAGTTCGGGGGGAAAAGTAGAAAAAAAAATAAGAACGAAGTAATGCATTTCTGTTTTTTTAATAAATCTTTTAATGAACTAACCCTGATGTCACTAAATAAGCAAAAGATAACTTTACTGCTGAATAACCATAATCATTAATTGATAAAGTAGAAAAGAGGGGGAGGGAGAGAATAATTTTTTCCCTATCGCTGTATTTCCACTTCTTTACTTATTTAAAGTAGTTATTAATTATAGCTGGAGATAAAATTTTAAAGTTAATTTCTTTTTAGAAAACCTTGTCTGATATTCATTGTATCAGATAAGAAATATTTCTGAATTGATTAGCAATGCTTGCATGCATTGATTTTTTTAAAGATTTTTCTTGAGAATTTATCGTGATTTTTTTTCCCTTTTCCGAAAGTTTATTGATAATAGATTGTATGCGTATGTTAAAAGAATCAATATTTGAGTAAAAGTTATTTATTTGTTAAAAGTTTATCATGAGAAAATTATCGATTATTTTTTGCTGATTATCGATAACAGTGGCGATTATTTCGATTGAATGACTTTTTATTTGTAATCAAACACAATTATGCTCCACCATCCAATAAAATGTTCTTGAATAAATTCATTTAAAAAAATAATATAATGAAGGGGGTTTGTACATTAAATCTCATAAATTTATGAATCCTGGATTGTTTGCTTTGGAATAAGAAAGAAGAAAAAAAAACTTTTGTGGGGGGAAGGGGTTATTGACATGAATTAATTTGTAATATTTAATTTAAAGTTTTTTTCAAATTTAAATTAAACAAAACCATTTATTTTGCATAACCACGTGTTTCCCAAAGATATCCATTACATTTGGAAAAAGTAGACTTCTTTAGGATCTTATGTAGGTACTATAATTATTTAAGGGGATTATGTGTAGAAGAGGGTCATCTTTAATTTGAGGACCTGGAATTATTACTGAGCTTAAAACCGTTCAAACAGGTAAAATATTATGAAGATACAATAACGCTTTATAAAAATAATTTTTATGAAAAATTGATTCCAGTAACTCATCTGATTAATTTAATTTGTAGATTATATTACCATTTCATAATGTTAGAACTCGAGACAATGAACTTGAAAGTGGTTGAGATAATTTCCCTTAATAAACTCTTTTATGAAACATAGTTAACTATTTTATTACTTTATCTGTACTTGAATTTCAGCTGAAATTTAGATTTGTAATTCGAGTAACGTTTAAGATGCCTATTATGATTTTTTTATTAACGTCGTATTTTGATGCAACACGTGGGCTATTGCCGACATACCTCGTAATTTTTAACTTCGGTCAAGTGACGAGGAGCTGACGCCTCCCACTCCAAACTTCCACACCACACCAGTTGAAGGACTTTGAGACATAACAGATTTCGCGTGCATCAACTCTGGCTGAACGACGGGTTTTTTCTGTCATCAGGGTTCGAATCCAAGATTAAACGAAAATAACGGGGGTCGCGAGTCCGCGACCATGACCATGACCACTAAGCTACAGCGGGACTCATTTGCGATGAAAGACCTGACTGGTAATAGGATTGCGTCACAGGGTCGAGGACTTATTTTTGGTAAAAGTGAATCATAAAGAGACCCCAGGTAATTGATTGAAGAAATCAAATTGCCCACCTTTATAATGTTTCTTACGTGCTTATTTTTCAAAACGTATTGACAAATATATCTCGTACATAAGTATGCTTTAATTTCGAAAAATAATTCACGCGTAAGTATTACTTATAGCTTGTTATAAAATTGTTGAATTGCTATATATTTTTATGCTCACAATAAAAACTATTTTTTCGTCAAAGTGTAAAATGTCTTATTAGGAATTTTTGTTTTCATTATCCCCGTTTTAAAGAATTCCTGAAAATTTACAGGGATTTTTTGAAAATTTATACCAATTTATCGATTTTAGGAAAGTTGGTAAATTTGCAATCACGACTAGCTAACACAAGATTACATGCCGCTACAGCCACCGAATCCAAAGTCAGTCTTGTATTGGATAAATGCATTTATAACAATGAGTCGTTCTTTATTGTTCCCATTCTTACTTTTTTTTTTTATTTGCATGGTTATCATTTTTAACTCCCTTTCTTTTAGATCTAAGCGTTCCGGTAATTTTAATATTACCATTACTCTATGTTTTAATTTATGAGAGCAATCATTTTTTCTTCAGTGAATAAGGTGTTGCAGAAGGTTAGACAAAATGAAAGTGATTTTATGTAATTTAGAAACTAAAAAAAAATCCCTTATTCTGTTCATTTTCTTTAAAAGAATTGCGAAATCAAGATAATTCATTTTATATATAAATATATAAATGTAGTTTAGTATTAAAGTGGGAAGAACATTCAATGGCAATGCCATTTTTCTTTAACTAAACTATATTCAAGGCATATTTCTTATTTTGTTATCAAATGAGAGATGTATATTTTCCCTCCCTTTATGTATTTTACGCTAGAAGATATCTCTAATTTTACTTCTAACATTTGAAGGGGCTGTAGTCTTATCTTAGGTACAAATTATGAATTAAATCTCCGCATTCCTTGAAAACTCGCGTTGCGAAATAAATTCGTTGATATAGTCGAATTATAAAAGTAGGAACTGGATGAATGTTTAGTTTCGAGAAGTCCCTAAGCTTTTATTTTGATTTCATCTATTTAAATCAATGTAAGAAAGTTAGAAATACGGATTTCGATCTTATAACTATTAAAGTCACCTAAATTACCCCTGTGAATAACTATATTTTGCATTACATTTTCATTTAGTTATGTTGTTATGTCAACCATGTATAATAAATTCTTAGTTGTAACTTTTAAAAATTAGGCAGGGGTGAAAAAATTGGAAGGCTTCTTAAGATAGTTGAAAGCATTTCTTTATTTTTATTGAAGAAAATTGTTGAAAATTATGCATTTGCTCGCAGAATTTTAGCTTTTGCTTTTTAAATTTTACTAGCTTTTTCAAAAACTTTTTGTTTCCGAAAAGAATTTTACAATTCCATAGCTTTCTGGATCCACCAAATTCAACTATAACGTTATATTGTTAAAAAATTAATTTAAAGCGTATCAATATATATATATATATATATATATATATAATGCATATTAAACCTCTAAAATAGATATGAAAAATTTATTAAAACTATGAATCTACAAAATTAAAGGAAAAAATGCAGTAAATCATCAAGCTAACAATTCAAAATTAAAAACATTCAAAATATTGCAAATGAAAAAAAAAAAAACAGTAAAGATTATTGGAATACAAATTGTTATTATTTTAATAAAAATATATATAAACCATTAACAAAAAATTACAACTTAGTTGAATAAAACTACCTAAAATGTAGCATATCACAAGAGAAAATAAAAGAAATCAGGGAAAACAAAAAAGGAGACAGTGTAATATAATTACTGTCCCATAATTTGGGAGGGGAAATGTATATTTAAATCAGCAATATAATAAATCATTCATGTTTATTTTATCTTTTGTTTTTCGTCTTAAATTATAAATCTCTTATGATTGTTTTGAGGCATTCTTTTCTTTTTAAAGTATTTTTTCATGTGTTTTATTTTCGTTGATCTGTAATCAGTTGTATCTTTGCTTTTATAGCCATTTTTATATAATATAATTAAGTTAAAGGACCAGTTGTGCCATTAATTCTGGAAAACCCTGATTATAACAGTCTTCAGCCTGTTACAACAGTAATTCTATGAAATCCTTTCTTTTAGTTTTCTTCATTTTTTAAATGTTTCAATTTCTTTGTCTCTTCTATTGATATTTTTAAAGGATATTTTAATTTTTTATTTTATTCTTGCTTTTGGTATGTGTGTTTTTATTATATAGTTAAATTTGTATTTTTACTTTTATTCATTTTTTCTATGTTTATAATGATTTACTTATACATTTATATAGCTTAGTAATTATTTTAAATGTTTTGATGTATCCTATTTTTATCTCCCTTTTATTTACATTTCTAAGTATGTATATTCAAGGAAATCTTAAGAAAGAATTCATAAAGCTTAAAACGATTATAAAACTATATACATTTACGAAAAACATTAAAAATGCACAATTAAATAGTTATTTACTCTCTTAAAATTATTTCGACGCGTCCCATCTTAGAAAGCGTATTCAGATTTCTCTTCTGAGGCTTGTTTTCATAGGAAGCGATATTTGTTGCTCCACTCTAAATAAGATCGTTTTATTTTTTTAAAAAAAATAATCTGATAAGAGAAATGCGTACTGATTACTTAAAAAAAGTTCTTCCTAAAATATTGTTCATAAATGGAAAATTAAAGCTCCTTCATTTATGCACAATTAACGATAGATTACTTTAAAATAAGAATTTACATAATTCTCTCGAAAACTAAAAACGTATACAAAGTCAAATACAGTTCAAAATTCTATTTAAAATGTAATATAAATATATTTTTTGATATACGCATACACCTTTATCATTCGTGGAATGATTTAACTAAAGCTTATGTAAAAATTAACTATGTTATTGTTATCAGTTGTATAAAAAAAATCGTGTGATTTAAATTTATGTTGCCAATTTTGAGCTGGCCAATATAACTTTTAAAAAAATCATTCGTATATTTGTTTCTTTTATAATTGTTAAATCATTCCGTGGAAGTGATTCTTTGCGACTATGAAGCCTTTATCAATATTGTCAGCATTTAAGGGGACTTAGTACATTTCGAAATCAAAAATAGAACATTTTGACAAACTTTTTTCAATTCTTCATAAATCAACAATTTTTGCTCATTTCAATATGACACTTTGCCAGTTTGTGTAATAAAGTGCATACTTAAAATATTGGGTCACGTTTTGCTATTAAATTAATATATTTTCTTATACAACATGAAATATGCGTACAAAAATTTAAAAAATAAATTAGCTTTCCTTACTTTACCCACAAGATAACATTTGAAAAATGTACAGTAGAACCATAATTCTTATACCAAATTAAAGCTAAATAATGTTCTTATTCTGTAAACCACAAATTTTAAAATTATCTTATATTAAAAAAATTGAAAAATTAAAAAATTATCAAGTTTGAATTTAGTAACTTTTTTTTCATGTATCATGTTATAAAATAAAATCTAATCATTCTATTAACAAAATTGAGGTTCACAGAATAAAGATCTACAAGTACAACACTCATGTAAAATTTTAAAACTCTACATGCAAAACATTTTTTTTTTTAATCCTGTGGGAAAGTGTGAAAATAACAAACTGAGAAAAAGAGGTTTGTTTACATTGCATTACATAGAACAAGCCACTTTAGACATTAATATTTTTTGTTGCACAGGGCGTAATAACATTCGGATTTTGATGCGGTTTGCTTTAAAATGCTCCTAACATTCAACACTATTTTTTGAAAATAAATTTGAAAAATCGAATTTTTGAAGGTGCAAAGGTACTAAGTTCCCTTAAATGTTTCCTGTTATTAATGTCTCGCGGTTGCTTACTGAATTTATATATTTATTAGGTTTTCAAAAAGAATAGTGGGAAATTGTAAATTATCATGCCAACTTTTCGTGTAAGTTTTTAAGAAAATTAATCTGGAATGTGTAACTGAAATCGTGTTTAAATGCAATGTAAAAACACAACATAGAAAAGTTAATACTCTAATTAAAATAATTTTCATTATCACAAGAAACTAATTATTTTCTAAGAGAAATAAGGGGGAAATTAAATTGTGTGCTTATTTGTATCTTAACTGATTAAAATTTTATATTTTAAAACTGTTGTATTAGAAGGTAACTACAGATAGATTACAAATAAATATTTAATTAATTAAATAACTTTCATATAACGTTAACAACAATTAGCTCGTTATAATCTAGTATTATTAAAAATATTTCATTTTGAATAGCAACTTTAAACATACATTGGAACTGAAATTCCTAAATACTGATAATTCTTTCGATTGCTTAAGAAATCTTTAAAACCATATTGTCTCATTTATGTTTTTTTTCTTAATAACATAACTTGCCTTTTATTATTTTTATATTGAAAGTAATCATGAGACGATAAAAGATCCTAGAAATAAACATTCTGACGAAGATTGGAAGTTTAAAAGACGAAATCTGTCTCACCGTACAAATCTCTCCAACTTCTTTTTTCAAGACAAAAGGTGCAAGCGCTACCGAGCTCAAAGACGAAATTACATTAGCCAAGCACATTCTGTCTGAAAAGAGAATCTCGTTTCTCTTCCAGTAACACTTAAAACAGTACCCCTGATCTTTTAAGCTTCCAGAACCATACTTTTAAGTTACAACCCACTGCGAAAAAAAGAACATTTTTTACTTCTTACTTTCTTTACTTGTCAGGCATGATGGGTTGAGTTCGGGGTAGGTTCTTTCGATTACTATTTTTCACGCAGTAGTAACTCGACTTTTTAAGGAATTTCTGTCTTTATTTATGATGCGTAGAACTGATTTACGAAACACATCTTAAGTTATGTTTGATTTTGGAACAACTACAAATGATTTGATTTCTTTGCAGTTGTCTTCTTTTACAAATCCAATACAGGGTTATTTAATATGACTCAAAAAGTGCATTTATTCAAAAATAAACGACACAGAATGACAAGTAATACATGAATACAAAAGAAAACTGTGTAAGTTTTTATTGTGAAAAATGGGTGGTCCTGGTGCGTTTTTTGTGAAGCTATTTCACAAAATGTGTTTCAGAAGCTATCACAATGCTACCTAGCAGTTAGACCAATCTTAATAGACCAGATGACTGGATGTTACACACCTGGCTACCTAAGTCATGTGATATGGCTCCATGCAATTTCTTCCTTCCGGGATTTTTAAAAGATAAAGGGCATGTGCCACTATTGCCTTTCAATTTATGTCAGCTTAAACAACGAATTTTCGCTGCTGTACAACCGATTACCACTGATACTTCACAATGTGTTTGGCTTTATATTGAGCTGACATTACACCTGAAATGAAAGGGAGTTATATTGAACTCTTGTAAAAAAACTTCCATAATTTCCCTTTACATTAATGTAATACCTATCATTATGTGTAGAGTATTTATGAAAATATAGCATTTTGAAATCGGATGATTCATTTCTGAATAACCCTATATTATAAATTGTATTTTCTGTAATCTGGTGATGACCGAGTGGTTACAGTCCGGAGCTCGTGGCTTGTGTTGTTTCAGTCACTTCGTGACTTCGAAATCTGATGCCATTGAAGACTAGTCGTGTAACAAACCGATGTGGCTCAAAGTCTTCGAGTTGAGGAAATGTGAAAGTTTCGAAAACAGAGCGCCATATCAAATGTCTTCCTCGTCACTTGATCGTGGCTCAAAATTACGATGGTCATCAGTAATACTCCTAGTTATGCTTCTAATTGCAACATAAAAACATTCAATCAATCATAACAAAGTGATTAGTTTAGCACACGAAAGTTATTAGTGTACTAGAACTTCTTTATGGATGTTTATAGTAAATTTCGTATTTTGAATTAGTACTGATACTGAAATTGCGAAGATTGGATCCATGAAATTATGAGGGGTGTTCTAAAAGTAAGTTTCGTCTTTTTTCGCTGGGAAAATTTATTGCAACACATTTAAATAAGCCATATCATCATGAACTATACACATTGTTCTATTTTTCGACATCGTCACAATTGACTTTGAGACATTTGTCGTAGCGTGCAATCAGTTTGAAGAACTCATTATGGTAAAACTTGGTTCCTTTCTTTGCAAGGAATTATTGCACGTTCTGCTCCATCTCAGTATTGTTTTTGATGGACCTAAACACGGCTAATACGTAATGTGGAAGCCACGTCTGACTCCTTATACGTATATCCGAATACACCATGTTCTGTTCTGTAGCAGTGTTGTTTTCATTCGTGGATGTGGCCCACTTCGATCCTCATCTTCCACACTATGCCTGCCTTCACTGAACATGCAACACCAGTGTCCAACCATTTGACGAGACATGACCTGTTCACCATATACTCATCTGTTGGCTTTCATGGATGACTAGCTCCACGTGCCCATTCATACAGGATAACAGCATGTACTTTCATTCCCGACCACGTTGTTAGTCACGCCTTGGACACGCTGCTGTGTTACTACTCCCTTTTCTTCGTTGCTTTGCGCATGCGTCATGCCTCCTATTCCACTGACGCTACTTCCGTCATTAAAACAGCAGTGCAAGTGGATTCTTATGACAGTTGTATGTTTCATCTGGTGTGCCATGTGCTCTTTCAAAAAAATGACGAAACTTACTTTCAGAACATTCTCGTAGTTTAAAAATACTATTCTTTGTTCAGAATCTGAAACGCTATTTAAATTAGGTTTTATCCATTTTTGAATTTTTATCAATTCTGTTCTTTGAGATATTCTTAAGATATACTTTTTATTTATTGATAAAGCTATGTTTATTTAATTGGGTTATAATTATATAAGTTATTGGTTTTATTTTTGTTCTGAGCTTTTATATTATCGTGTGTAATAATATGTATTTTTAAATTCTTTTGTATTATATTTAAATAATTTTATGACGTTTTTACTTTATAATTATATGTGTGCGTTAAATTATGACAATGTTTTTAATTAGAATGGTTTTCTAACTAATTGTTTCATCTAATTCTGTAATATTTGCAATTTTATAGTTCTAATATTTTTATTTTGTTTTTCCATAGTTATAAATTTTATCATTTTAAATACATGTTAAGATTATGTTAACATTAATAATTACATAAATACACACATACACAAATATGTATATTTTTATACATTATTGTAAACAAGATAATAAATAAAAAAAATTCAAATTTAACATTAAAAAAATATTATATCCTACAAACAATTTCAAAAGTAAGTAAACTAAACGAAATGTGATATTGATAATTACGAAAATTATCAATTAAGATGGACAATGTAAAAATTGCAACAACAGCAACAAAATTTGAAGAAAAGCAAATGAATGAATTGTAATATATTTAATATTGTAACAGCATGAGTATAATATATATATATATCATGACAGTATGTCACTGTGTAATACATTTAATGTGATAATGATGCTTTAGAATGTTAGGTTGGGTTACATTCCAGAATTATTGGCCATATATATATATATATATATATATATATTCAAACTCGAGGTACACAAACCTAGGGTCATTAAGACGCCATCTGTTATCATATTTCTGTTTAGTCTCTTTCTACTGAAAGTAAGTAAAACATCTTAATTTTTGAAAGATTTAAAATTTGTATTGAAAAATTTTACGCGGAATTTGATACGCATTTTTTTTAACATTATTTATATCATATGCAGAATTTATTAAGATTGCAAAATCTATTTATACATCCCAGGCTTTATTTAAGCCCTAAGCTTTATTTAAATACATGATTATGAGATCTCTCTAGATTTTTTTTTAACTAAGTGGTTCATGAGTTTACAATCAGATGGACGGTTTCACAAAAAGAAATTAAAACTGAAGTAATTATTAAAACTAACATATATTTCTCTTAGATCTAAGCATTAGAGAAAACAGGTTTTATTTATTTTTTTTATCAATTGAGATTATTAATTTATAAATCCACATATTTGTTAAATAGAGAAAATTGTACTATCAATCTGTTTTGAGAATTTACCGATAACTTAGATCGTTTTGTTCTAATAAGTTGGTGACGTAAGGAATTCTAGTATTCTCTGATGTTGGAAACTCAACACATAACATTTAGCCTCTTTTTATTAAGTATATTTATTCATTGTTATGGTATAAACAAAGCTTAAAATAATTGACCAGATAAAAAAGAAGCATTTCTTTATTCATTATGAATTATGACAAGTCGTAAAAAATCATAATTTTCTTCCTTAGGGAATTATATCCATACTTCCATGTAAAGTATGACCGACTGTAATATCGTATAATTTTCTAGAAAATTTCTTGAAATTCTCTTGGAAGACTTTTACTTTTCTCCTTTAAGAGTCTCTCTGGTAATCTTTTTTCAGTCTTCTCCTTCCAAAAATATTCCTAAATATTTTGGTCTAGACTCATTTATCATTTACTGGAGCATCTTGCTTTTTGACACATACCGTGGAGACGGGCGTTGGTTCCTATATATGTATGGAAACTGCTTAGCCCTTTGTCAGGAAACACTCACATATTTTTTGATACGACTCCTTTAAATGACATTATACATGGAATGAACATTTCAATAAGTTAGAGTTTTGAATTTTTGTCCAATACTGTATCAACATTCTTAGAAGATGTAATTTTTACGATGAATAAATATATGCCCTTTGGGATTTTCACCAAATTTATCTAAATGTATATGTGTGTACTTAGAATTCCATTTTTCCCGTATACGTATTCGTACTTTATTTATAATAGCACTTTTATTTTCTTTCCCAAGTTTGATGATATCAACTGGAGAATCATGTATGTAAACTAACTAACATCTTGAATTGGTTACACATATAATTACAAATTTGTATTTGTAGAAGTTTGAAATATTTCAATAATCTGGGTGCTGTATTTTCGGTATTTTCAGTTGCTACATTTATCAAAGTATTTGATATATCTTTCTGTCTTTTCTGGGGAAAATAGCGAAATGTAATAATAAAAAAAGAGCTACTGTTTAGCATGGGCTATTCGTGATGTATCTTCCTTCAACTAATACTGAGGGGTCTCTTTCTGATTTTATATTTCAGTTCCCAGATTCTTCCCATTCAAATGGGATGTGACGCTAATTAAATAATATTCAGCAATGAAGCGAATAGAGATATGCTAGTTGTAAGAAAACGACAGATATTTGATTTGAAATAGTTAAGGAATAAGAAGGGTTGTTAGTGTGATGTGCGCGAAGCATTTTGGCGTGTTTAGCAAATATAGTGAGATTACGACTCAAAACTGTCAGAGTAATTGCAGGAGGTACTCGCATCGTATTCCGATTAGAGAATTCTCTGATTGATTATCGAAGTTGTCAGTACTCGAAGATAGTATATTAATTGTGGAGAGTATTCTCCTTACTTGAAGAGTAAATAAAGATATTTTGAATATAACTGACTACTTTAATTAATTGGTCTATGCTTGATCATAAGTAGAAATTTAGATCATGTGATTTACTTTAAGAGTACAGACGAGACTTGCTATAGGATACCGTAAAAATTGTGCTGACTCTTTCCAATATACTTCATTTTACGGCTTCCGAAATTTTTTTAAATTAGATAAAATTAAAACTCATTAAAATTACATCTATATACTTATACAATTTCATCATAACAATCATTTTCTTTAAAAAGAAGGGGGGAAAACCATATTATTTTATCTATTTCTAGTTTTTATTACAAAAATAAGTTAACAAATGTTTCTCGGTTTTGACTATATCTCTCCCAACGTATCTTAAAATACTATCAAATGAATTTAATTATGTAATCAAATGTATCATGTTATTATCCTTTCTGAAATTCAAATACGAATAAGAGTAATTTTATGACATTCGAATTTTATTTCCTTAACTGTGTATGTATTCAAAAATATAATTTCTTCTCTCTGAGGAACTTTTTTGTTGATGAGAAGTAACATAATGAATAATAGCAAATACACAGAAGTATTTAAAATAAATAAAATAAGAGAGTGATTCCATGGCTTTTACCTCTTGGTGCAGAGTGAACTGAACTGGTCAAGTTATTAAAAGTATAATCATTACTAATTAATATCACGGGTAGCATTCTAAATTGGAGTTGGTAGAGGATCAGCCTTTTACATACAGTAATGATTATTTCAGAGAACTTAGTCTTTTATTCAATATAATGAACACATAATGGCTCCCTCTATCAGTATATTTATATAAAAGTATGTGACATGGGCTATTTGCAAATTTTCCCTTCGAGGAATATCTAGGGTTCCTTTTTCTGAGTTTATTTTTAAGTTCCCAACTCCTTCCCAATCAAATGAAACGTGATGATGCAAATGACGAAAAACCTTAGAATTGTTTTGAATGGAGAAAATCCAGTAGTATAAAAGAGACAGAATTAAACAATAAGATTATGATAATAAGAAGAGAGTTAGTGTGATGTATGCAGAAGTCTTCTGGCGTGTTTACGTGATTTGTTGAGATTAAGACTTAACTCTATCGGAGCAGTTGAAAGAGGTACTCGCATCATATTCCTATAAGCGTATTCTTTGATAGATTATAGAAGTTGTAAGTATTCGCGGACAGGTATTTAACTGTTAAGAGAAACTCCCTTATTCAAGGATTAATAAAAGCTATTCTGGATATAGTTGACTATATTAACTAATTTGTCTGTACTTGAACTTAATTGGAAATTTAAATCTTGTAATTCGAATAACATTTAAGATGACAGACGAGTAATTAAATAGACTTAATTTTAAGTTACACAAAATCGTATAAATTTAAATTATACAAAATTAAATTATCCAAAAATGACAAATTATAACCTCGAAAGCCAAATGTAACATTTTTTTTTTATTGAAATACTACAGGAATAATTTTAAAAAAATCAGTAATATTTCAAAATAACTGAAACAATGAAGTTAAAAATGTTATCCAAAATTAAAAATATGCAAAATACTGTAAAAAAAAAAAAAGAAAAAATCCTTAAATTTACAGAAAAACTATTATACTTAGTAATTTTAATTTAAAACAAACATAAAGCATTAATTAAATATTGCAACCAAATTAAATACAAAACTACCAAAAAAGAGATAGTGAAACTCAAGAGAAAAGAAAGGAAAACAAAAATGGAGATAATGTATACGTGTTTGTGAAAAATTAGCCTCTTTTTGCGAAAATGGTGCACATCGGATGTAGAAGTTAGTATGTGTATAATACAATTTAAACTATATTTCGAATGAGCTTTACGGATTAAGAATGCATCCGAATCTTTCTGTGATAAGTTCCGGGTTATGAATTGCTTAATACCTTTCTCTTCGGTATTTCAAACGTTTTTCTGCCACGAGCCTCACCAGCGTTAAGTGCGAAGCAGACAGTCAGATAACGCTTATTAAATGGGAAAGAAAAACAGCGATCAATCATGCTATTATCCACCAAGTATGTTGAAGGCACGTAACTCATTCATGAGTACATGACCATAAAGGGCGTTTTGTAACAATTCGTTCTCAGTTCAAAGAGAGTGCCTCGGCAACATTGAGAGGTATCTGGTTCCTGCATTTAGTGAACGAGCTGCTCTTAAAAAGGGCTGAGCGTTTGGACGCACGCCAAAACTTCCATCTCGCACTTCCGCCTTTCAGTCCAGAACAGGTTTTGACTTTTTTTTTTCTTTTCCTTTCTTTTTTCTTTTTTCTTCTTCAAGCGCTGGGGAAAAATTAAAGAAGGGGAACCGAATATATCTTTCCGAAAACTATAAAAAAAAAAAAACCCGTTGCCGCAGACTGAGTCGTCAAAATAAAACTAAGAAGTGTCCTACCGGGTGTGTCTCTGCATCAAAAAAAAAAAAAGAAAAAGGAGCGAAGTGGATAATGCTAACGTCCGGGACAGGATGGAATTGGGATTGTTTTCTTCCTCAATTGTTGCAGATGAGAAATAATGCACTCTACCATATCTCATCAGCATCAATTGGCATGCGAGTTCACAATATTTACGAAGTGAAGGGAAATGTGAGAAGTCGTGTATTTATTGGTGTGTTGTTTGACATGAAGGTTATGATATTTTACGGCTTCCCATGAAATTTACTTCTAAGAAAGAAGAGCTTTTGTACTCGAATTGAAAATTTTGATCAGTAAATAATGCTGAATTACAATAGGCAATGAAAAAAAAATGTTTGTTGTATTATTAAAATAAAATTTGGGAAGAAAGAATGAATGAAAAAAAAAAAGATTTATGAAAAAGTTAAGATTCCACTATCGATTTCATTCAAGATACTGAACCACTGTTGTATAGAATTATATAGAGTTTATTTGGGAACTAATAAATTTGCATATAATATCCGTTATTTGAGCTGAACGTAATAAGCAGTGTGCTTCAATTAATTTTGTCACAAGCGTAAGATTTGTCCCATAAGTTCCCTAACTTCTTGCTCATCAACTGAATTAATGTTTGCTGTTTTCTAAGATTCGGAAGAAAATAACCCATAAAATAATATAAAAAGTTTGAAATAATAATATAGTATGCAATTGATTTTAGAAAATTAATTTCCTTATTTAATCATTTTAATGGTTTTTTTAGTGTAATGTGAGTTTTTTTCAATCGTTTTTATACGAAACTCTTAACAATATTTTAAAAAAAATTCCTTTGAAAATGGAAGCTTTTAATATTAAATTATTTGCAAACGATAAGATTTTTTAAATTGCTTAGATAATAAACTAAGCGCAACATTGTAAACATGATATTCGAATCTTAAAAATTTAAGCATTCATATCTCCTGTGTTTAATTCTGTGAATTGGTATCATCATTCTGAAATTGTTCCTCTTGGTACAGCACCAGCCACTTAAAAAAATATTTTAAAACAAACGAATAATTTGTATTACTTGATAATTTAATTAAATATTTTTATAGGCTTGATTTTTTTTTAAATCAACAACATTGCATCAAAGCTATTTAAAGGCGTTTAATGATTTTATATATATATATATATATATATATATATATATATATATATAGTCCAATTTTGATTGAAATGTTTCTACTCATTGTGCTCATTGAAGACGCTGGGAAAATCTTGAAACTTACATCTTCATGGATTTCACACGAGCGAGAGGCAATTACATGATGATGGTGGTGAACGCATTGCAAGCTGAACGCATTGCGATTCCGTATGTTACACAATATACACATTTGTGGAAACCAGAAGCTTCTAGCTTCGTGGCTACAGCGGAAGAGAAGGAAATTTACCTTGCTTGGAATTTATTTGTAAAGATTTCTTCAACTCCCATGGTGTTAGATTGAGGGACCTCAGGTATTTTGGCTGCTGACATAAAGTCTAGTAAAGATTACCCCTACGGGTTTTGATCCGTGGGAAACTGATGATTCAGGTAAATTTATATTAAAAGCTACATTGAAATGATATCAGGAAATATAGATGAACTCTTCACTGTGATAGTTAAAATACAGGAAGAGTTAGGAAGTTGATTTAAATTTAAGTGAAGTCATTACACACACACGTGTGTGTGTGTGAGAGAGAGTATGGTATTGCATCAATTTGTCAAATTATCATATTATATAATTTATCATCAATTTATTTTATATCTTAAGATTTTTAACACAATTTCTTAACGCGAAATATTTTCTTCCACTGTTAAAAGTTCTAAATTCCTCTTCGGAGTAGTGTATATTATACTACATCGCGAATCCACCTTTTTTTGCCGACTGAACAAAATGTTTTCGGGGAGCTTTGTTTAAATTAATGTAAGAATTAACTTGATGCGCATGTCTTTTGTTAGTGTATTTGGTTTCATCCGAGAAGTATAACTTAGAAGTCGAATTTTGAAAAACGTGCTAAGTGAGCTGGAGTTTTCAAGATAATGATTTACAAAGGATCTATTTTAACCTACATTTGCATCGCATTTAAAATGTGTGAAATTCCCTGACATAAATATTTACTGCGCATTAGTCATTAGTTTCCTTCGTATAATTAAATTTCAATATGCAAATATTTTTTTCTGGCATAATTTATATCCTACGTACCTCTCTCTATATTTGTTGCATTTTAATTCTTTCTCGACAATAAGCCATTCATCGTCATCTGCATGCATTATTCGCTATCATGTCCGTGTAATTTACACCTAAAAAATAGACTTCGCCCGAATTACTCTTGACAGCGAGCCATTACTTAAATTGCTCTCCATAGCATTTTCAAATTACTCAGTTTAGGGCGTGGATACAAGCATAAAATGAATTGGATAGAGTCGTTCGATTATTCAGTATTTTGTTTCAATTCTTATCAAGATCTAAAAGTAAGCTTCTGATGTAGTCCGGACTCTCTTTTAGAGACTAAATAGATTATCAGACGGAATCGAAATGCCTAAGATGGTAGATAATCGTGTCACTCGGCAGTTCTCTTGTTTTGTTATTTTTAGCTAGTCGTGGAACGTGACATACACCGTCATCGTAGATGCAGACTTAACAAAATAACATGCTTCACTGAGTGATTTACAAGCTTTCACGAGGTCAAAGTGAAGGAGAATTTTAATATTTTTCCCCATTTGCATTATCAGTAAATATTTTTCTTCTCTAGCTTGCTGCTTTTTTTTTACCATGATGGAGTACATTTAGACAAAAAGAATTATGGATTATCCAAAATCTTGAAACAATTTATAGTGTTTTGTTTTACATGATGCAGAATTATTATACCGTGTCAACAACAAAGTTACTTTCATTGTCATATATTTTCTTTTTCAAATCTTACGTCTTTTTAATGGTTGTCAAGCGAAAATGTGCATTACTACACCTCTTATTCACCCTCTGGGCCGCGTTAAACAGAATGCGTTGGGTTTCCGATTGCATAAGTACTTTTGACGAGCTAAACTGTAGAAAAAATTACGTTCTGAGGTTTTTCTGGATGTTTCTCCAAATTATGTGATTCTGTAATGTATTTTGTTTCAAATTACATTGCACAATTACATTTTTCTTGTTTCTTACACTTTTTCGTGATATCTCGGCTGAGCAAGATAGTGAAACAACATTTTGGAGGAAGACTTGATCTAGAGATTCAACTCGTTATTAAGAGAAGAAACTAATTGTTGCTTTTGTTGTCATTTATTATTATTTTGCTGATTTTTTGTTATTGTTGGAAGATTAAAATAAGAAGTCAATAATGAGTAACTGCATTCAAAAGAATGAGAAAAAATTAATAGCTCTAAAAAAATTCTTTCGTTTCATTGTCTTAAAAATATAAACATTTCAGAGCACTTATATAGTTTTACAGTTAGTACTAAGGAAGTAATCTATCATATTTTCTGAAGGCTTAAGTATATACATTTTTAAAAAGCTCTAAAATGTAGTTTTCAATATTAGTGTTCACTAGGTCATTTTTTTAGGGGGGAGGGGGTATGTGAAGAACAAAATTTATTGAGAAATCATTTCACTTTGATATTAGCTATATTAAAGAAATTGTCTATTTATGAATATCTACGTATTCTGTATTATGTATTTATCTTTAAAAATGCAAAACTAAAGTAACAACGAATTAAATCATTAGTATAATTTCAAAAATGTCGAGAATTTTATTGCAAATAGAATTTATAATTGATTTTAGAATTAAAAATAGACGCTTATATTTTCATAATACGTTTCAGAAATTTTCGGTTTAATGATTTTTCATCTTATAGGGTATGTACATGTCTTTTCCATAGGCAGAGATTTGACTTACTTTCTATTTGTTTTAAAAACTGTTTTTAAACTGATTTTGTTTCCTAATTTCTAAAATTAGGAATTTTATATTTAAGCCTGGTAAGCATATTTTCTTCCTTCTTTTAATTAATTACAAAAATATTTTTCTAGAAAGCTGTTGTTACATTTAATGAAGTAAAACAAAACAAACATCTTTTGTACAAATTAAAAGAAATTATTTTATACTTTATTTGAAAGGATTTCCCTCTTTATTCTCTCTCTCTCTCTTCTGAGAGTAATTGTATTGATATTTAAAAGTATAATAGTATTTCTATAGAATTTGGCATTTCAGTCACAGTCAAATGATAATAGCGAAAATACATGTACTTGTATTGCACTTTTCAAACTCCAATACTCGCCATAATATACAAGACAAAAATGGAATTTAAGCTATTCAATCATCCAGCTATTCTTCTAAAAAGCGACTATTAAAAGTTCTTAATACAGAATTGGATTAATTTTTATTCAAGAAACGCTTTTTTCATCATTTCTGAATTTTAAAGATTGTCTTCCTATTTGAAGCAGAATCATGGTAAGGACCCTGGAGTAAATTTTATTACGGTAATACATATTTAAATGAACAATGCATGTGGTACATAGTTTTTATTTTCTTTAACTAAAAGTAATATAAATATGTAATCAATATGTAATTTATGAAGTAATTAGTAATTTATTATTTTGAGCGACCGAGGTAGCCGAGTGGTCTTGGTAGTGAGCTCATGGCCGAAGTTCTTTCCGTCGAGTTGTGGGTTAGAGATGCCATTAAAAACACATAGGTTTAATGTCCTCACGTTGAGATAATGTGACAGTTTAGAAAGTGGGGTG
>BMAW01087169.1:0-15555 GCA_019974015.1 Nephila pilipes
CGAGACAGTACAACTTTCTTTTGAAATAAGCAAATATGAATAAATCGCAAAGTTTTCAAATATCTTATTTCTCCGGCGAAAAAATATCTCAAGTTATCTAATCTATTTTTTAAAAATATTCCATAAATAACAAATAGAATAAATTTCAAAAAAAAAAATATGGTCAAATATGGTCAAATATATTAATCAGGAAGCTATAAACAGCATTTCTGTAACGAGATCTGTGCTCAAGTGATTTATGGGTCACTAAATAAAAAAATATATCACCAAAAGCATTATCTTAATCATAACCCTAAGCAAAATTCTTCTCAAAAACTTATGTTATCGATTTTCCTCTGTTTTTACAATTCAGCCTTGCCATAGGTATTGTAGCTTATTTATATTTTTTACACAGTAGCTAAATGGTACAAATTCGTGAGATTATATCAATAACAATTGCAGCGTTCTGCATGAATCTAAAATTCTTGGGAAAATAAACATCTGCAGCCTGCACTATCTGTATTGAGAAACAGCACGTTTGGAGATAAGGGCTTGAGCAGTCTTCAACCGAATTCCCAATGGAAATGAATGCGAGTGTGAGATCCCTTTCTCTACGACCGGACCTTCATAAAAGGACCGATAAACGACTGTGACTTCTCACATCAAGAGAATTTCATTTGTGGGTGAGTACGCATTTCGATTGGTAATTTTTTGCTTCACAGGCTCCTCATAGTTTCATCGAATATTCCCCATTTTTTATTGCAATTATTTAATAATCTATATTACATCACAAATTTAAACCAAATATTCGAATCAAATTAATTCTTTACTAATTTTTTTATACTGAACCGTATAGTGAATATTTTTTAGAAAAAAAATGTAGTAAATATTAAACCGTTGGTCAAATTAAATGTTTTTTCATAATCATTATTAAAAACCTTTTTGGATTAGGAATGTAGCATTAATTACTTTAATGCTGCATTCTGATTCATTGGCATATTACTTGAGTTTCTGTTAAAATGATTCACAAGATAAATTATTTTATTATTATTTTCGTCACCTTTCGATTAGCTTAGAAAATTTAAATATTTAAAGCTTATTTGTTAAGACATTCGTGTTTTAAAAATAAAATAAAAATAATAAAATTATTTTGTAATTAATCGTTAAACATAATAACATATATTTAAGCTAATTCCTCGCAAATTAAAAATTTTGAGTACCGTTAATTAGTTGAATCCTATTGAAGTTGAAATATTCATTTGATACGTTCCATGAACTCTTGAATGAAAGTGTTTTTATACTAATTATGGATTAAAAATCAATGTACTTAATGAATAGTTACATTTTAAAAATATTTGTAAATTAATTATAATATTATCAGCAATTATAATTGGTATTTTTGAAAATAAAATTTCGTGAATAGTATTGAAATAGGTTTATTAATTTTATGTGTTACGTTAAATATATGGAATTCCATTACACGAAACCTCAGAGATTTTGAAACATTCTTATTTATCTAAGGAAAATTTCGAAAGAAATATATTAAGAAATTCGTAATGTAACGCTTTTGCTACATCCAGTTATGATTTCATTTCGAGAATAACTAGAAAATTTATTTTCTTTTTCAAGAGGTTATTATTCATATTAAAGCATCTGCAAACACGTGGAGCATTCTAATTGAAGCCTTTTACGAATTTTACTTTTAAAATGCTGTATTGTATTTAGATCACTGCAACGAAATGAATGAAAACTTTTCAAGATTGGAAAGAATTCTGCTGTAACACATGTATTTTGACATAGATAGAGAGTATAACTTTTCAAAATGTACATTACTTTTTATTCTGTTTATATGACGATGAACACGAAAATAAAATTTAACAAATGAAGTAATATGTAGTATTAAGCACATTTAAAAAAAAGAAGTGTTTTTTTTTCTAAAATTAGAGTTAAATGTTTTCGGCATGATTTTTTTTCCTCTTTTGATAGAAAAATGAAGCTCTTTGCGCTCTTGTTATTAGTTGGTGTTGCATCGGCATCTTTCCATGAGAGTGAGTACAACACATGCATTTAATATATTCTCTTTTTTAATGTTCATTTGTTTATAAGATAACGATACAATCTGATTAAAGTAACACTGAGCTTTTTCTTTCGATTTCAAAATATCATTATATATTTAAATACAGATATCAATATATTTAAAGCTATGTCACTCAACAATATATCAGACACATTATGTTCATTTTAAGCTGTTCAATTACTTCAAATTTACTGCATGTTTAGAATCATTAGGAAAATAGAAAGACGACACTTAAAAATATATATGCATTAATATTAACAATTATTATTTTCATTCAGAGAACACTTCTGCTAGTTAAAATGCCTCACTTGTTATTTGTTATTACTATTAGAATATGTTTAAGAATTTTAAAAAAGTATAAAAGTTAAAAACTATTTTTAATATATATCTAACAATGAATTCAGTGTGCTTTCTTCTGTTCTATTTAAATCAGGGCGACAAATTCTTTTAACTTCCCTCTGTCACACAATAGAAGTAAACGATTACTTTGGTTCACACATAACATCCACTATTTACAACAATAGTTGAACAAAACAAAAAAAAAAAAAAAAAAAACCGGGAATATTAAAATAAACACATTCAAATAATTTAAATTTCATTAATTTATCAAATTATTATAGTGAAAAGGAGACAGCAACTTGAATTATATGAAATATTTAATAATGTTTTTGAGGCATTATTTCTTCAATATTTGTTTCGACGAAAATAGATGATCTCAATTTTCGGAATATTGGAATGCATTATCTTTTAAACTTAATTAGACAACTGTCCCGAATTAGCCATAACACTTCCTTTTAACGTTACTGCTATAAGGGAAAAGAGAGGTTTATAGAGAATTCGCTAGTCACCAAGGAAAGCTTAAGCAATGACGTCTCAACCTTGGTGATTCATTTAACGACCATTTTTGCGACTGGTGAAACATTTGGTGACTGGCGATGAAATTAGGGTTCCAAGAAATTCTGGAATTTCCCCGAAATCTCGATAAGGGTGAAAATTATGGACTTTTCCTAAGTTTTATATCTATAAATACGGCGAGGTGGTGCAAAAATTTGTTTGCTTCAGAACTTTGACCTTACAATAGTTTCAGTTTAATTTCGCACATAAGCACACTGTATCAACATTGTTGGTTGTCCACCTACTGTTTAATAAAAGATGAATCTGGTATTCATTTGAATGAGGCTCAAGCCTAAAAATACAAAACCTAACAGCCAATTTTCATCGTCGAGTTTTAGAATAAATTTTGTTCTTGATTTCTTAAATCTTACAGGACATGATTTCGTTACACAAATCATGAGGTGCCCCCCCCCCCCCCTGAAAACGTTTTAAGTCCGAAAAGTTCGCGATGACTCCAGAGTCAGCATCCAAAGAATTTAGGAAATTCTTGAATTGACTGTGATCCTATTACTCACCGATCATGAATTTTCAATCTTGGTAACAATCTGTAAAGCTTTTGAATACAGTAATTGTTAAAAATATTTCCTCATACATAAATTTTAGGAGGCAATTAATTCATAATCCATTAATTGTACTATTTTATGTCTTTTATCTGTCACCATCGGAATTTAGATATATTCCAGAGACAAAAGAAAATACTTTTGCCGCATTTTTCACTGTTTCGTGTAAATCAAAAGTGCCAGTTGAGTTGTATTAGTAGGATCCACACTTTCAACTATCACCCACAGCATAAAACATAAAATTAGCTTCTGTACTCTTGATGCTCCTGGCTCGTTTCTGTGTATAATTTATTTTTTTCTATCATAACTTAATACGGTTCACAATGACCAGAATCAGTATTGAAAAAATTCATTGTTCCTTTAAGAATAGTTAAAATTAAGATCAGTATTATGTAAGTGAAATAAAGTCCTTACGTGTCCTCTACAAAACATAATTAGAAATGAATATTTGTCTAATTTATTTTAAAAACGGGTCCGAATCCGGAACTAATCCAACATCAAACTCAGCGTAAGCGCAGGACATATATCGTAGTTCAAACCTTCCGATCTTTCTCTTTGCACTTCTCGGATACTATTGATTATTCCAATAACCTATTCGCCAACCGCCTTTTCCACTACCATTTATACAGCAAAACAGATTTACATAATTCCCATCTGGACGCCCTCGAATCAAACAATGTCACAGAGAGTTTCATCAAGCTAATTGAAAGGAAATACATTTGAAAACGTTACATTCTCTCCAGACTGACTTCGATCGTGTTTCCATCTTCATCCACTCACTTGACTGTAATGCCATAGATCTAACTACTCTTATAAATGGTTTCCTTTTCTATGATGATTTGCTCATATTTTAATGTGTAAGGGGAGCCTCGTTTTGATAAAAATTAAGTTCAATAAAATAGGGGGGTTCTTATTCACGAACAGTATTACTGAAATGATTTGAAGGTATGAGAAACTGAAACTTAATCTTCTTCCTCACCGCAGTTTATTATACCTTTTCTGCAGCACTGTGTTAGACAATCAAAACTAACCTTCACCATCCACAGCGCAGCCTCCATTTTCCTGTAGCCTCGTGCTGGACTCTCTAACCCCACATTTATTGTCTTCAGCGCAGCTATCCGGATTTTGTAGCTTTGTTCTAGACTTTACATTCCCTCACTAGTAAGTTTCGAAAGTTGCTCCGGTTGGACTGTTGGCTCCTTCGATCATGCCATACCCTACTTTCAGTTCTAGTCGACAGTTGCAGAGATGTGAACCAGCCGAGTGTGAGCGAACAGCTACATTGAAGTGAATTCAAGTTCCTTCTGCATAAGATATGCAGTTTTAACCTCGACTGGCTCTACCGTCTCACATGGGTTCCCACGTCTTTCATTTAGCTGTTTATTTAGTTACTCTCCATATTGGTGACTCTTATGAACAATATGGCTGCTACAAATGGTTTCTATATTGCTGGATGATCAGGACCGTGTTCTGCTATCACAGCCTGCATCCTGCTCCCAAACCAATAACTAACTGGACTAACAAATGTGAACTGATTGCTTTCCCCTGCAACTAATATCTTTCCAATCCTGAATCCCTTCCTGAAATCTTCCGGATTTCCTTCTTTCCGCCGACTATTAGGATTTATTAGATTCAGCCTAGATTATTTTCATACATCTTAAACCTCAGAGATAAGAGACACATCTTGAAGATATCTGAAACATCCGCAAAACAGCTACGCAGAAATCTCGGTCGAATTGTAATGGTTTCTGGAATCTTACAATTATCACCCACACGGCAACTTATCAGAATATTTTTGTAGCATAATGCTGGATGTTCAATCTTCTTCGTCCTCAGTGCAGCTTATCAGACAATCTCTGTGACATTGTGCTGCACCCTAAAAACTAGCCTTCATCGACCTCAGAGCTGGCTCCATTTCTCTGTATCCTTGGGCTGGGAATAGAATCCCACATTCATTGCCTTCAGCCCAGCTACGCAGACCTCTGTAACCTTATGCTGAACTCCACTCCCATATTAGTAAATTTCGATAGTTGTATCCCCCTGTCAATTGACAGGAGTGTATTTCTGCTGGATCTTTTGATCAAGTCGTATACAACCTTCCATTCCAAGGGGAGTACTGTGGCGATTTTTTCACACCGACCACCATGAAAGTATGTCAGCAGTTGTAGAGAAGCGAATCGACTGAGTGTGAACGAACAGGAGTAAAAAAGTGAATTCAAGTCTTTTTGAGTCAGATATTTTAAGAGCAGTTTTGACCTCCACTTGCACTTCTTTTGACACGGGTTTCCACTTCTTTCTTTTAGCTGTCAGATTCGTCAGGTGTTACTTTTGTTAATTTTAATTTTAAATATTATTGTTATATTTGTTGAGGTGTCTGATTAATTTTCGAAGCTTTCTGGTATGATTAGTGTGGTAACTTCCATAATATTAATTAATTACATAATTCTCCGAAACTCAAGTCTTCATAAATAATTCCCCTGCAAACATTAGGCTGATAGCCAAAGGGTCACGAAGTCCTATGGAAGAAGATATATACGCATTCATCGAGGACTAGTAGGCAGAAAGAATACACTGTAAAGGGCCTTAAAAAATAAAATATAAGCATCAACGTGGACCATACTGAAGATGATGTAATTTACATCATCTTATGATAATGAACTGACAATGATAATGAACCAGTTGACTGTGATATATGAAATGAAAGTAATGAAGAATTTAATAATTTTTGTGATGAATAAAAATATCGTTTTTAAAAATGAAAATAAAAAAAATATTAATTGAAAACCTTCCTTTAAAATATATGGCCGAAAAAACAGGAAAGTCTTTTTACATTAGGGTTCTTTAAAGAAGCTTTAAAATGCAGCATTCTACAAAGTTTTCTTACTATTATTTAATACCTTTGCGACGGTACCAGCAATGGTACATGACGTATGTGGTTTACTTTCGTGCACCATCAGTGGTACACACCTGTACGTTTAATTTATGTGATATAAAATCAGCCGAGTTTAAGGGAAAGTTTAATGTAAAAGTTAGTCAAGCGCTTTAAGTAAGCGAGTTTAAATAAACCATGTCATGCCAAAGTGTTAATAAATTAATCATCGGTATATATTATGATTTTTACACTCACGGGAGCAAACACAGAATGCTTTTAAAATAGAATTCTATAAGCAGTTATATTTGTAATAAAATATGATAAAATACAATAGTCTAATAACATATAGAGTTCTCTCTAGTTAGTTAGTCCTTTGTCGGAAATCTTTCCTAGTAAAATATTATGAATCAAAATTTAGGACTAAGGTCTGTATTACATTTAATTCTTTAATTATTATATATATTTAAGTTCTAGTTGACACCACACTGTTTTTCACTCCCAAGCATTTATTATTATATAAATAAAATAATGTTTAATTTTGTTGTGTGAGTTTTATCATAATGCTTTTTTTTTACCAGTTTATGTATAGTTAGTTTATCTCAATAACTAAATATAAATACATATGAGTTTACGTTATTACTATAATATCTTGCCAGCAAATTTATTGTGTCCCAAAGTTACACGCGTATTGATTGCATAGCTACTAGCCTATTAGTATGTGTTTAATTTACACATATATATGCATATATTACGACAATAAAACTGTTAACTCGTAATGCTACCAAACTCATGGTTTTATTATAGCTCTCTTTTTATGAGATTCAGATTCATCTTTTTTCTGATTATATCATAACTTACCGTTGAAAATAGGCATGAATATCTATAATCGTGAGATAAACATGCCATGGTGTTCCAATTTGTAATAGCAAATTTATACTCCAAATGAGCGAAATTATAAACATGAGAAAGAAGTCAAATGGTGTTTGTGCACTTAAAAACGAGTAAAAATGAAGCGCAAGTTTGAAGAAAGAATTTTTTAAAAAACTAAAACCCACAGGTGTTCTTAATCGTAAAGTGAAGTCGGTGACTTTGGTCTTAAAAGAGAGAGAATAAAATTCTGACGAAGCGGAGACGGACGAAAATTTGTCTTTGTTACACATTTTTTGAAAGTCTCTTTTCTAAGAGAGAGTCGACCGTTTTAATACTTTTTATTTATTTTTTCTGGAATGTTTGGATTGGATACGAATCACAATTTCTCGAAAAGTGAAATGTTCCAAGCATGACTTTTTTCTGTAAGAGATTATTTTCAAGATCTCGCTGTCAACGAGATTAGCTGAAATTTCAACCATTTTTCATTGATCATATTTTAAGAGTTATAAAGATTTTTCGTTGAGTAAAAATAAAAATTCACGCAATAATAAAAATTCACGCCAAAAGAGTGTAACCGTAACGCAGACAATTCGTAGGTACGTAGGTATTTATATTATTACTCAATTAATGTCAAACCTGAAATTCGGTTTTGAATTGCGGTTTAATAACTGTGGACCTCCGCGAATTAACGGGGTCTTACCGTACTTGTTTGTTGCAAAGTAAGCATTTATAAGTATTTTCATAAGTCATGTGTTTGAAACGTGAACTTCTTTCCAGTGCTGGATGATGCCTCTGAGGAATTTCTTGTTTCTTTCTTGGAGGGGATGGAGAATGCTCCTTCCCTGAGGGAACACTTCCAGGAATTCGACGATCATTTTGTCGATACGTAAGTATAGTTTTAGCAGAATATCTTAAATGAATCAACTTTACACAGCGTGACAGGTTGGACACTAATGTGTATTCAAATCATTAGTTTATAGAAGCTCGCTGATGATGAGCTATTTACAAGCTTTTTTAAGTAATCATTTACCGATAAGACCACTGCTAGTGCTTTTGGATATGGTAATGAATGCTTGTAAATTTTCAGTTCGGCTCTCCTTCGAAGAAACTTGAGCCTATGTCCTTCTTCCTCGAAGGTTTTCCCTCATATTCTCCCTGTCAACCTCGCGGCAGGGAGAATATGAGCAAAAACCTTCAAATTACGTCAGAGCGAAAGCAATGCCATCTGTTAAATAACTGATTCCTCAAATCCCACTTTTACTACAATTACAGAATGATCAAAATAAAACCGTCCCTGTAAATATTGATGAATGATATGGAATGGATCCTTATTAATGAATAAGAGAGATGTCCATCATAGAAACTTCTGGAAATGGCCAGCATTGACGGCGATGCAGCTCTCTGCTGGATTTATCAAACTGTGGGACACGTGTAATAACTATTATTCATGAGGAATAGCAGCGATAGCGTTTCCAATGTTCTGCTGTAGCTCTTCCAGTGTGTGAGGATTATTTGAGGACACCTGACCCTTCATTGTGTCCCTCAGGTAAATATCACAATGAGAATCTTCAGGTGATCGAAGTGGCCAGGAGATTTTATTGCTTCTGCTGATAATCCTCTCCTCAACGAACACCTCAAGTACTCGTGACAAAATTGTCTGGGTTGTATGCACTGCTACTCCATCTTTCTGGAAATATCCTTACAGTAGTTCATCTTCTGCGAGGGAATCCACAAATAGAGAAAACTGATTCTGAGCATAACGGTAAGCGTTAATAATTTAGTAAAAAAATCATCTCCTTATGATGCGGAAACCAGACATGGTGCACCAAACACCAATCTTGAGAATATGCAACGGCTGTTCAAGGTACTGATGGGGATTTGCTGATGCATAACACATACGTAATGACACAGCAAAGAACTCGGGACAGAGCATGCTGAGACATGCGACAGCAACCGTTTGTTGCGTTGACGTCACTAGTGACCATTTACAGAGTTTTCTGCAAAGGGCAATTCTTCTGTTCAATAACAAGGGTCAATTCCGTGTCAGGATAACAATTATTTTTCGGATCTGTTTTATTTCTCCATCCCTGTATATTAGCATGTATCCTAAAACAGCGTTTTAAAATAAAGAAAAAAAATCTGTAAAATATTGATATTTTAAGTATTATGTATACTTGGAGGAATATTTAATCAAAGTTTTGAAATGTAAACGCACAAATAATTTCATGAACAAGAGAATTTACTTTCTAAAAGGTATTATGCTCAATTATACCAATTGAAGAGTCAGATTAACACTCGTTGGATTAAAAAATACAGCAAGATATCCGCATTAAGGGGAACAATATTGAACCATGTTTGCATAATTTCATACATTTTAATTAAAGATGTTTTAATGTACCTTTATTTTCAAAGATCCAACCATATAAAAAATAATTTTCTAGGTCTCGTAAGAAAAACAGAATTAAACATAATTTCCTTGAGAATTACATTAATGTATTGTAATTTTCTACTTAAAATCAATAACGTATTCTAATTTTCTGTATAAAAACCACTAATGTGTGAATAGTAATTTTCTTGTTAAACCCAACAAATAAGTATTTAGTAGATATTTTTTAAGCAATTTGTATTTTTTGGAGCAGCATCGAACTTGAAACCAAGAACGAAATCGTGAAGCATCTCCGAGAAGTCCTTCACAAAATCCTCGAAAGAGTCAAGGAAAGCATCGAACAGGGAAAGGAAGTGCAGGAAGAAATCTTCGATAAGGTATGTGCAGCTATTAATTCTGTTGGATTATTCTAAATGATGCAGCCGATTTAAAATTTTATATTTTCAAAAAATAAATCCAGATGACTTGATGTTATACAGCTGGCCACCTAAGTCGCCTAATAGGCGATTCTTAAGGATTTTTTTCCTTTGGGTTTTATGAAAGATAAAATATGTGCGCCACCATTAGCCACAAATGTTTTAATTATTAGTTTCATTAAATATCTGTCCCTAACCTTAAGATGCCCCATTTTTTTTTAAAAAAATATCTTTCACTCCTTTCTTTAGGTCAAGCAGCTCCGTGACAGACTCAAGGACCTGAAAGAAGACTTGGGCGAGAAAGGTCATGAACTCTTGGAAAAGATCAAGGAAAAAGCAAAGGAGCACCTGCAAAATATCTTGGAGAAACTGAAGATCCACAAGCGAGCCACCGACGATCAAGTAGAAGAGGCTCTCGCAGAACTCAACATCAGAGACATGCTCAGGAAGATCAAAGAGCACGTAAGCAAATGTCATGCACATTTATCTTGCAATACACGTAAAACGTACTCTTAAATGAAGCTTTTTTCGTGTATTAAATGTTTGTGAGTAAAATGTTAACATTATAACCCCAAACAATATTTGAATAAGAACACATATATAGATGAGTGCCTTATAGCCTGTGCTCCCTTTTTCCTCGTTCCTTGAATTTTTTAATGTTTTTATTGCATCTTTTGGATCTAAATATTTTGAAAATAAACAACTGAAAGGAACTTCTAATTTCAAAGCATTTTAATAATTCTTATTTTATTTCAAAAAGAAACATTTCTTCATCATTACAGCGTAATAACAGTTAAATAATTTATTGAACAGGAAAATGATATTATTTTAAAAAGCAAGTTGAGTTTACGCGGAAGGAATAAACTTAATAAACCAATCTTTTTAAGGACAGTCTAGCAGCAAGGTGGTCAATTCAATCGCAGAAAGGCGAATGAATTCAAGCCGTCACATATATATGATGTCCCTAAATAGGTATTCAAATTTTAAAGGGAGGTAAAACACACCAAAATGCTAGAGAACTGCAAAGCAACTCTTGATCGAAAACAACATCATACGAAGGTCGATTATTTTAACCTCCGATGGAGCTCCGAAACTACCAAATGAGTCGGAGGGGGAAGGGGTGCGCGCTGGAAGGTGTCATATCTCCTTAATTATAGCCACTGATATTGCTTACACCCTATCTCCATTTCAGTTGAGCTGTAAGCGCGTACATATAGGTGGTACAATTGATATTCTCGTCAATTGCGAGCTGCATAGACGCAGACGATGTCATACGCTTTTTTTTTTTTTCAAGAAGAAAGGTGGAATGCTGCAGATATTCACCAAAAAATCAGTCGAGTATACGGTGAAAACTTTATGAGTGTTGGCTTTGTGCGTGAATGGCGTAGACAATTTAAAGACGAGCGAACCGATATTCAAGATGAAGGGGAATAAGGACGCAAGTTTGTTCAAACAAAACTTCAAAACAGGAAAGTTATGTCTCTGCGTTTTTGGAACAAAATGGTATCCTTTTGATTTATGGAACCGGGGACTACAATCAATACAGTTTTTATTGTCACACTTTACGTCGACTATGAAGTCATTCAAGTCATAAAGAGGAATGCTGACTTCTTAATTTGTCTTCATTCATGACAACACCCGCTCAAAAGTGCTGTTGTGACCCAACATCTTCGGGAGTGGTTTAAATGGGATTTGTTTGATTATCTGGAGTCTGTGATGTCTATCTCATACTCCTGACAGAAACGTTCTTCGAAGACCTTCGGAAAGAGATCGCCTACCGATTTGACAAATTACGGTATCTTCATGGTGATTATGTTGAAAATTAACCTAGATTATACATAACTTTTGATGACAAATCCCTCCTGTTCTTTACATTTGTGTTTTTATAGTCCATAGGAGGTTGAAAAAAACGGTCTTCGTACATAGGTTGGTGACGCTGTTTGCAAGAGCTGCGGAGGGGAAATTTCTGATTTTGTGTCTTTTGAACAGTAGTCGATGTGTTCGTACAAATTTAAAGGATCTGGCAGACATTCGTTTAGTGTACGGATTGGCAGATGGCAGTACACAAGCAGCTAAACGACTGTATCGAAGACGTCTCCTACAAAGACATGTACTGGGCCACCATTTGTTTTCGCATGTGCATCACAATATGTGCAAAACTGTGTATTTAAGAGATTCCCGGTATAGCACTGGTTACGATCTCCTCGTAAGCAGCTTGGAAATCTTTTTTTCGGCGGTACATAAAACTATAGTGTATGAAACACCTGTACAGTATGAAATGAACGTGGTTGTAAGAATCCAAACGTGTATCCAAATAAAAGAAACTGGATGTTTTATAACATATCTGCCATTTCGAGGTTCCTTAGTGGTCGTTTGCTAGGTTGGAAACTTTGAACATCTTGAAATGAAATAAACTAATTCAGCATTTTTAATATCTGTGTGGAATGAAATGTTTCCGGTAATATCTGTCGTTTATCCTCTCAATTCTTGTATCTCTGCTATCCTTTCCATTGACGTTTCCGGACAGGGGTTGCTGAGCTACGGAAGGAATGTTTTTGGTACTCTCTGTCTTGTATCCTTTATTTTTTGTGTACCTCACTGTCCCTTTGACGTTTTCGGTAATGGATTGTTATGGTATGAAACGATATTCTGATAATCTCTGTCTTGTATCCTTTCATTTCTTGTACCTCGGCTATCACTTTCCTTTAGAATATTCCGGTCGATGGTTGCTACGCAATCCTCAACAGTTTTGATGCTCTCTACCTCCTCTTACAGTTTCTACCACTATTCATGGGAAAACCTGTATATATCACATTTCAAAATAGATAATGATTAAAATACTTTCCATACATTTAAGACATAATTAATAACTGTTATCTATCAAATATGAATTAAATTTTCATTTATATGAAATGAAAAAGCAGAAGTGAACAAACAAATGTGGTCTTTACATGATGACAAAAACCTTATTACAAATTACATAGCTTTTCAAGAATGTTAACAAACCAAAATAATAACTAAACTTAATGTAGAATTTATTTGTATATAATACAAAAAGGCTTACAAAGTTAACGTTATTCTAAGAATGCATTAACTTTATAGCGTATTTTTTTCAACTAGATAAGGGATTTTTAATCACTATATCTTCAATCGATTTTCATTAAACTTTCTCAATACATTTAATCAAAAGCTTAAAACTTTTGTAATCAGTCCGAGTTTCCTCATAGAGTTCTAAATGAAATTCAATTTTATTATACACGATAATTCTTAGTGAATTTCATACACTCATATATTCAAAGCTTCAATCCAAATGAGAACATGTTTTATTAAATAACGAATATAAATTTCTTATGTCACAGGTATTTTATTCAAATGGTGCCTCACGTATGAATTTATCAATTATCAAAAATGCGTCATGTGTGTTTGACAGCAACCTAATTTTTTACCCTTAAAAATAATTACTTTCAATTTTTTTAGTTAAAGAAAAATGTCGACCCCGAACTTCTGAAGGAAAAGATTGAAAAGATCTTTGGCCAAGGATCCGAAGTTAGTAAAAAATTTTATTTCTTGAATAAATCAATGAAGTATTTTTTGCAGTCATATATACCCACACACACAAACTGTACCTCTCTCTTTCAACAATCTAAAATTTTAATTTTGATTATAAGTTAAAGCTTTCTTTCATTAACCTTAGAAAACTCATTTAACTTCAAATGAATTAACGTCACTTAATGAATATTGCCCTCTTGAAATTTTATTGTTTTAGCTGTAGCATTGAGTTTTACATGGACGTTTGCAATATTTTCGTGAAAACGGTATTTTCAAAATCTTTACAAGAAATATAATCGAATTAATGACATTCTTTCAGTTTTTTTTATTACACACACAAATACGCCACTTAAAAGTTTTAAATTTTATTCGATAGGAGTTTCCAATGTGTACAAAGTCATCATAAAACTATTCATTCTTAATTTTATCATATTCAAATTAAAAACAATTAATCAAATTTAAAATGTTAGGTTTGAATGTTTAACTCACGAATATTTCTGTCTTAATACATTGACATACATAATACATTGGGTGAATATTGGATTCTGAAACAAAATGGGGAAATTTTGTGTGGTTTGTTAAAAGAAATAATCAATTTTTCCTCTTGTAGGAGGTAAAAAAGAAATTACTCGGAAGAAAACTCTGGCTTTTAAATTGTCGAAATTAATATTTCGATTCTTTCCTTTTTACGGGTACCAAATTATTACACCAAAAATATAAAGTTTTGAAAATTGTATTTGAAACAGTTTATAGACATAGAAATGAATAAACAATGTTTTGATACTATTGAAACACTTTTGCCGCATTCACCGTTAACTGGACCGGTAGTCAATGGAAGAAAACCGGGATTTCACCAAAGTTCATTTCACTGTCGCAAGCTCAATTTTTAACCGTAGGTCAGGTTAGGAAATGTGAGCTTGGTTTGAAATGAGAAAAATTGAGTTCGATTTAACCGTGTATGCGCAGTAAGCGATTTTTCGTATGTTTATAGTTTTGTGTGTGTATGTGAACAATTTTGGTTTGGGTATCTTTAAGCTCTCACGATGGACAAAATTAAGAAAAATTCGTCGATTGCTCAATCAAATTATTTAGAAAAATTGAAAACCAGAAGAGAGAAGGAAATGATGTTTAAGTCTGGCGCATTTGCTGTTCTGTTAATGGATTCACCACTCATTAAACTGGCATGTCATTTCTTTCAACATCTCATTTTTATGCAACTCACATTTTCTAGTTTCCTATTAAACTCAAGTGAAGCTTTGTTAAGACCATCATTAATTCTTTTTCAAACTGCGTGAAATGAACTTCACATACCGCCATTTCGCAAAAGAAGTGAGGGAAACACGATCAGATCGAAGCTCGAGTTCAAATGGTAAACAAATCAGACGTTGCCCCCGGGTTCTATTTTGACCAATGAGATTCAATAAATAGTTGCAGGTTAGGAAATTTGCAATTAAGTAAGCGGAGTCGAAAACATAATGGGGAAATGAAGTTTTATACCCGTGTTTACTTTTTCCTTGGATTTCTTAGTCCGGTTCCGTTACCGGTGAAATATACAGCCATTAATATGCAAAAGTTTTATTATTTTAATTAATAAAAATATTTGGTAATCTAAATGTGTTATTTTAACTCCTGTTCGAGGATTAGTTAGAGAACCGTCACAAAAGCTTATCTGAAGCATATCTGTGTTTTTTTATTGCATCACTCACACGTTTTGAGAAACATTATTGAAAACGCATTTAACGTCCTCAGCTCCTGGACCAGCTGTTGCAGACCTTGCGCGAGAAGGGCAAGAAGAAGATGATGATCCTCATCGACGCTCTGCTCGGGGATGACGATGATGAAGATAGCAAGAGGTCCGCCCGAGGGATCTCCGACTACTGGGAGAAAGTGAAGAACTACTTCAAGGATCTCAAGATCGACCTGCAGGAGAAGTACGCCAAATTCGGAGAGTG